>CM052201.1:15042300-15268629 GCA_028455805.1 Lasioglossum figueresi | reverse complement strand
CGACAATTTATATTTCGCATAAAGATCCGCAGTCTAAGAAAAATAATATAAATATGAGAATAAGTAAAATTTGCATGTTCACAAAATAAAATTCTGCATTCAAAAATCGGTATTTCGAATTTTTCAGTAAAATGGACAAAATTTTAGTGCGACCTACATCGCTACATCAGTGCGACCGTGCTGCCAAAGCATGCCAAAGGCAGGTTCGTGGACAGACTGCCAGCAGAACAGGTCACATCTGCGCTTACAGATGCTCGGCAGAAATGAAATTTTTGGTTGTTGGGTATATAGCTATATATATATAAAAGCGAGGTATGCAAGTATATTTATGCATTATTTCGTAAAAATTTCGAACAAATGGTGTAAATTTGTTGCATAAAGCATTGTAAGGAACGACAGAAACATAAAGCATTCTAAGGAACAAAAAATTGATACAAATATATCTTTGCAGAAGTATTTTTTACTTACTATTCTTTTTTTTAAAATAAAGTAAGTTGTGAGGAAATAAATACAGATTTCATATTATCATCATTATAATGAAAGTAATAGAATGAAAACAGTCAAATATCTCAGCAACGGTCAGTTTTAGGACAAATACGCTGATTAGTACTACTTTTATGTGCGAGTCCCCACCCTTGAGACAACAAAGAATTAAATTGGAATGTTCCATGAAACGAACGCGCAGCGGCGCCTGCGTCGCACGTGGATATTTCATTACAGTTTCCACTCTATATTCCGAGTAAAATATATTACACTTACCCGATAGCCTGTAGTAGTCTGCGGACATGGTTAACTGTGGATTGTTGCATTATGTAGATACAAACTGAACAACAATTTGAAGCTGGAATTGCTTTTTAGTGTTCGCGTGAGGAGTATCACATAAAAATGACTCGCACCGTGTCATCGAATTTTTAGGAATTAATGAAACTGAAAAAGCGAAAGAGTCTGTGCGCGCAGTGCGTGAATATGCCCGCCAAGGTCTCAAAGAAGGTCGTGGGCATGATCGTACGAAGCCGAAAATTCATTATTAAGGATGGGGTCATTACGGTATTGAACAATTCAGTTTAATATCTTTTAGATTTTTAAGTTACACTTTCCTTCTTTTTTTCCATATACATTACACACATATATATATATATATATAATATATATATATATATTATACATATATATATGCGTATATATTTTCTCTGAGTTTCACGTCGAAAGTAAGTACGAATTTTTTCGTTCGGAGCATGACATTTGTGGTGATATAATATTCTGTGTTTATCTTCTGTCCAAGTAGTGCATAATATAGAAAATAATTTATAATAGTTCACGTTAGGCGCTATTTTGATTGTTTTAACGTGCAGGACTGGCGAGTGACTCTGTGTGAGTTTTAGCGTGATTACATTAATAATTACATAGCATTGACACATGGCTGGAATCTTTGTTCATTTTCATGTATGTCTGTTAACGACGTTCATTTTCATCTAGTGGATCATTGTAAAATGTAATTCACATATTTTCGTAGAGAGTACTCGAGATTCTGTAAAGGCTCGATTAAATGTGTCTCTGTTTTAAGTCTACGTTTTCTGTGAATCTTGAAAAGTCACCACGGAGAACACTGATTGTAACATATGGCGATAAAATAATAATTCTGTTAATGTCTAAATACAATGTGCTTCAGACATTTTCAACTTCTATACATTCCTCGTATTTTACAATCATTCAAGTACAACGTGCAACCTAGCTTCTTTCTTTCATTTTTATCTGTAATGCGATATAAGATAGTTTCGAACAAATAGCTGGTAGTTTTATGGAATACCTTATGTTACCCTTAAGATAACGGTCAACGAACTTATCTTACGAGCTAAGACATACTATACGATGTTTCCATAGACTACATCGTTTTATCTTTTCCATTTCTTTTAGCTTTGCGATTCGTTATCACATTTTAACCATTGGCTTTTATCTACGTCGCTGCTTTTTGTAACATAAAGATGAACACTCTTCTATAGTCCACTTATAAAAGAAATATATTTAACTCCTTATCTTTATGAATTCTTTAAACTTGAAACGTACAAAGTAGATTAATAAACGTTACGTTTGAATTATACATAACAATAATATTTAAAGAGTACACATACCCTGGGGGAGCAATATGGTAAGCTTTATAGTTTGTGGTAATTATATCGAACATAAAGATACTTTAAAAAAGTTAAATACATTTATAATCTACAAAATATTTTCACAATTACCTTGTTATCGAATCATTGGAAAAGATTGATTTGTGGATTGATTACGGTTTATCTTGCGCAACCATAGATTCCACGCTTATGAAAATGAACTTTTTCTTTATTTCGTTTCTTCAAAATATTTATCTTTTGTCATTTGTTATTAAGACAGTATTCAATTATTTTTTTCTTAGAATTATAAATGTACAGGCTCTCTAAATAAATGATATCGCTCTTGCGCATATTGATCAACTTTAAACAATGTGCAGTTGACAAGTAGTAATATTTTTATACAATATAGCGAACAATGAAAGATGTATCAATTAAAAATATTTCGTAGTGGGAGAATTGTTCGTGCGATCGTACTTTTCGGAATATACAGTGGATAGTTATATTGAATTTTTCTGATAGATTTATAGGTTAGATTCGATGTGATGTTACGATGAAATGACTATATAGCGTATGTCGCGAAAAGTAGGGGGGTATCGCTAGTAGGATTGCAATGCAGTGGTTCAGGATTTCTTCGAAAATTTCGAATAGTTACATCGAAAATGATTCGCGTGATAATTACGTGAACGGAAACGGCGTTAGTGATATACAGATTTTTCGAAATCGCAAGGAAGAAGTGTTGACAATAAGTTATGACATCGAAAAACATTGAAATTGGGAAGGTGTACTTCGCTCGATGTATCAGTTTATATCCGTCACCGATCATACCATTCTTTTGACACGCGCTCAATGCAACACTTTGTCAAACGAATTATCCTGAGAATTTGAATGTTAGACTATTTTCCACTGGTTTCATCAATGTTTCTACAAAATCGCGCGACGCTCGACTAAACGATATATTTTCTCAAGATACGTTAAACAAATTTTTTATTGTTCGATTTATATTGATAACCATTATCAGAAAAAAATGGTTGAAACAGAAATGCTGAAATGGCACTACGTAAAGAAAAAGAATTCTTAGAATTGTTCAAAGCTTTGAACACAATGTAGTATTTTCACAGAAACTACAGTATGTGATAAGATCTTTGAAGCGTTGCACAAATTTGTATATATGATAAGAAAAGTATATATATGTATATATATATATATACTTTATATATATATCTATATATGTATATATATATATTTATGATGGTCCAATCTGGATACTTTATTCGCTAGAAATGAGATTCGTTGATTTTATATTTTTAAAAGGAGTATCCGAGAAATGTTTCTTCGGATGGATCAAGAATTTAAAATATACTTAGAAGTAATCATGAAGAAGGAAGTTTATAGAATTAATCGAAAAGATAAAAGCGAACAATGTGGTCAGACCTCGTTTCATTCATCAAAGTAATTGCTTTTACAATATCTTAATGCACAATATTTTTGCCATATATTCTTAAGCTGGTTGTTTTTAACTTTTGTTAACAACACAACTAATGATAACGAGAATCTAGTCTTACAAAGATACAAAAGAAGCTTGTTGCAATTACCGATTCAATTATTTTATACATATCTACGATTAAGGGTAATATAGTCTATATAAGATATAAAAGAACAGTTATAATATAACGTGTTAGATGAAATGATGTATGAAATACGATAAGACGTGTATAGAAGCGAACACAGAAGCCGAATACTCAACTAAAAGATTGACTGAAACGAAAAGAAAGAATGCAGAGATATTGGTATAGAGTTTTGAATTGGAATTAATACTTAAATCTATAATTTAAAGAAGCACAGTAATAATAATGTTTAATTAATGGAAATTAGATGAACTGATTAAAAACTGATATGGTGCTAAGCGAAGGTTATTCGTTACAGTATTATATGGATCTGAACAACTGATAAAAGAAAAAAATTGATAGAATGATAAGTATGGAAAGATATATATATAGTAGCAATTCTTAGGGGTCATGCCCCCTGGGGCAAAAGGCGGAGCAGAGGGCCTGGGCCCCTCTTGTTCTGAAATTCACAACAGCCAAGAACATGCTATTGCTAAACTCACACCTCCTCTTACATTTGCTCAGCAATGCTACAGGCATCTTAAGGTCAGCTGTCACGATTTGCCAAGCGCTTGTAGATTCTACCAAATCTAAGAAAAGTTATATCGTTCCATTTATTCGTACAATATATTATGTTTTCCACACTTGCCGGGTACAACACGTAGATATATCATGGCCGCTTACAAATTGTGTATTTAAATCCTATTGCCGAAGGAAGCCGGTACGATGTGATTTATTGTTTTTCTTTTTCAGAGTTCTGGTATCGGAGAGGCAAGCGTGTACCATGCGTTGGTTGTCATATTTTTGGAATTTTTTGCATGGGGTTTATTAACCATGCCTGTTATCTCTGTATTGAATATCACATTTCCAAATCATACATTCCTGATGAATGGCTTGATAATGGGCATTAAAGGGATCCTGTCGTTTCTTTCTGCTCCATTGATCGGTGCTCTGTCCGATGTATGGGGACGAAAGTTCTTTCTACTTATCACGGTAGCCTTTACATGCGCGCCGATTCCTCTAATGAGCATTAACACATGGTGGTTCTTCGCTATGATCTCCATCAGTGGTGTCTTTGCTTGCACATTCTCGGTGGTATTTGCGTACGTTGCCGATGTAACAGAGGAACATCAGAGATCTGCTGCTTACGGTATGGTAGGTATCGCAGTATTAGAGATACGATAAAACTGGAGGTGTGCGAGAAGGCAGGGGTCCCAATCCTAATGACATTTTTGGGTTCTCGCACAGCTCTAGATAAAACAGTACTTAGTATAGACATTTCGTTTAATAAGTACATTTTGCTAGGTATCCGCGACTTTCGCTGCAAGTATGGTAATAAGTCCAGCATTAGGGGATCATATCATGAAAGAATACGGGGAAAATCTTGTGGTCGCATTGGCAACCGCTATCGCAGTGTTGGATGTCTTTTTTATATTAGTGGCTGTACCTGAAAGTTTGCCTGAAAAAGCTCGTCCACCAGCACCTATATCTTGGGAGCAGGCAGATCCGTTTGCCTACCTTGGAAAGGCAAGCGATTCGTTATAATATATAGAAAGAAAATGTACTTGAAATCAATCCAAATTAGCGAAATTGCGTGTAAAAATAGATACTACACCTTGACAATTAGGAATTCGTGTAATTCTATTTCGAAGAAATTTTGCAAATTCGGATCAGGAAATATTTGTCTTGGGACAAATTCAGAATATGTGAAAACATATGTTGATTATGGTGTTTCAGGTTGGCAAAGATCACACTATCTTAATGTTGTGTATTACTGTGTTCCTGAGCTATCTTCCTGAAGCAGGACAATATAGTTGTATATTTGTCTATTTGACTAAAGTTATGGGATTCACTGCTTTGATGGTAGCATTTTTTATTGCTGTAGTAGGAATCTTAAGCGTCGGAGCTCAAAGTCTCTTAGGTGTTTTGATAAAGACACTTGGCAGTAAACATACAATAATGTTAGGCCTCTTATTTGAAATGTTACAACTCACGTGGTTTGGCTTCGGTTCGCAAACATGGTAGTATTCTCTTAATTATTTTACGCGTAGAGAGAAAAAGAATATTTCAAACACCTGTTTAACATTCGTTTGAATTTCTAGGATGATGTGGGCTGCCGGAGTACTTGCTTCCGTGTCAAGTATTACGTATCCTGCAATTTCTGCGTTTATATCCATGCATTCGGATGCCGATAAGCAGGGTTTGGTACAAGGCATGGTAACCGGAATGCGTGGATTATGTAATGGTCTTGGTCCCGCAATGTTCGGAGTAATCTTCTATCTGTTTCGCGTTGATCTCAACGATAATTCTCCCCTTCCTCCTAAATCATCTCCTTTAGATGAAAATAATAAAACAGGAACTGCCACACAACATCCTGATATTATACCACAGCTAGTAACACAAGTACGTTTCTCTATAAATTAAATACTTGTCTGTATTCGATCTTTCCTAGAAATAGTTTGGCGACGATGATATATATTGTTACAACTAAAAGATCGATTGCTTTCAGCTTGTACCAGGGCCACCATTTCTGTTTGGTGCATTACTTGTGATATGTGCATTACTGGTAGCTGCATTTATACCCGAATCGAATACAATGCCAACAAGACCGTTACATCATCCATCCACCTCCCGGAGGCCCTCCGGTAAATACGCATATCAGAAATGTACGTTAAAGGTTGTTAGTTATGTTAAAAGACAGATGTATATTTTTGGTAGCTCGTTTCTTACAAATTAGCTCATCAGAATAACATTGTTGCTAAATACAAATTATTGTAATTGAAATTCTACAAGGTGCCTCGTTAACTCTGTTACAAGGCGATATCTCTGCTGTTTTGTATGTTACGCGAAATCTCAAAAGAACAAATTATTTGGTTCGGGGGGGATACGTATTACGGTGGTAATAATTTTTTCCTCAAAGTTTAACAGAGTTAGTGGGACACTTGGTGTAACATACATACATGCACTTCAAATTTCTATGTACTACGCTGAACGCAGTATGAATATGTACACTAAATTATTCTCTTTTCTATATTTGTGATTTAAGGTTTGTCCTTGGATGTACACTACGAGGCGGACAAATTAGGAAGCGGCAAAGGGAAAATAGGGCCGCTGTCACCTCTAGTCGACAATTGCAACTCTGCTGCTCTATAGCTATTGTCAAAATTAAAACAAGACATTGCAAGAAAGAGGGATACGCATCCTTGCCCAGTGACGAAACTCTATGTTTAGAGAAACAATTGTTACTACGAAGTGCACCAACTTTTCAAAGAGCTGTCTATATTGTATTATACTACGTCTTTAAGTCAATAACTTAAGTTTGATCTGTAGGACTATCGACCTACTGACATTTTTAGGTTGTGAAAAGGTTTTACGAGCAGTGCTTATATTTTCCGATATCTAGATCTAGTTGAAAAATTGAGTTCAATCTATTTAAATATTTTGTCACATCCGGAAACAACGTTTTCTTCTCTTCTGTCATTTTTTTTTTCTTTTTCATGCGAAGATTATAATACAAATTTGTACGAAATCAAGCACTGGATATCTTGGTATACATTTATCAGTGACTCCTGGTTTCTGTAGCTTGCCGATAGCATATAACGGTGAAACGAATGAAAGTTGTAACCAGTATTTTTACTAGATTTATAACAAATAATTATTGAACTTTTTATGTCGACTCCCCTTTATCTTTTATCATTACATCACTCATTTCTAACAACTTTTTCTCTCTATTTTTTTTAAATTTAGAGCAAGAGCACCTGTTACTTTTGTCACACATATCACGAGACGCAATCTTTTCTATAATTTTGTGATTCATATATGTCTGAAAAAAACGAAGTACTATTTATTTGTGAATGTGTATTTTTGCTTTCTTTTTCTTTTTTTTCATGCATTCCTTTGCTTTAAGCGTACATTTTAAAAAATTAGGTAGAGAGATGAGTGCAATAGATGAGAAAGAGTGAAACTGGACATTGTAAATGACACTATATAGCTGAAGAAATAGAAAATAAGTTTTCAGTTGCATATAATACCTAGTAAGAAAGTTAGCCAACGTTTGTAAAATACGTTAACTATTTTTCTTTGCATAAAATATTTATTTTAATAATTAGACGTCAGCAGAATGAATGCAATGGCCTTAACCGGAAAGAAAAGAAGACAATTTATATAACGAAGTACGTACTTTGCCGTATTCGATGGCAGTGATAGATTCCGATCGAGAATGTTGCAAACATTATTAATTAAACGTGTACACAGCGTTTCCTTAATGTTAAAAAAAATGTGCATGTTATAAATTGGAGTCATTGATGTTAAGGAAATACAACAATAGTGTAGTGTATTTGTGCATTTCACTTGTATTTTATGACAGAATTAGTGTTCGCAGAACTATATGCGTGCATTGCCATAGTATAAAAGTTTCTGAATTCGAAAGAAGATCTGCCAACATTATTTGAAATCGATCGATGAAGACGAAGCTTTGATCTTGCGTTGAAATCTCTGCACACCGCTAAGATTATTTAACAGCCGACTATGAAATTTCTTTGAGACGCTTGGACGCAGCTTCGTTGCTTGTAAGAATTTTTCAGTTATTGCTGCCATTTGTTGAAAGGTAACGAAGAGGATACTCGGATCCTTATTGAAAACCAAAGAGTGAATAGTTGCAGAAAATCTATTCGAAAGAAAACGTTGTAACACTATAGGAAGCAGTAGGGAAACCCATGAAATATCGTGCAATGCGTGAGCAAGAAATAAAATTTTGTACGATCTCACTCTTCTCCAAGAATCTTTCTATTTTCTAAATTAGAAAAAAAAATGTACATAAAATTGCGACGCATTATTTCTTTTGTAAACATTCAAAAGAAAGTTCAATCAACCCTTTTCGACAATTTTAAACTATCAGTGCAGCGTTCCATTGCTTGGAATCGTGTGCTGATATTAACAAAAAGAAAGAAGTGCTATGCATATCGAAATTTAAGATTGTTTGTATGTCGTTTTTAAGGTACACCATGGAATGAAATTCCATTCTAATTGCACAAGTTTGAAACACGCAACAGATGAATTACTTTAATGTTCATGACGAACAATCTACGTTTATGTGAACGCGGTTACACAACACACATTTCTTGGAGAATACAGACAAAAAAAAAGACTATGTGGCTGCCTCAGTTAAAAATGATTTATTAACTTGCTCTCACACCGGAGTACATTAACACTGTTTGTAATATAACATTGCAAAAAGAGGAAACAAAAGAATCACAATATTAGGAATATAAAGTCCAATTTAAGACTTAACACCTCAATAAATTAAGTAATTGTATATGTAAAATGTATGACGAATGCATTAATAAAATGATTATTTTTAAGATACAAAAACACATGTTTCGCAAATATACATTTTCACATACTACACGAGAATATTTATTTACATATTTACATTTTTATCATGTCCAACATAAAAAAAAATATATATACATACATATATCGCTACTACTTTGATTTCTCTTAAGGGTATTATCGCCTTAAACAGTTTGCGAAATAGTTGTCAACGTGGAACCACTTTGTTGCCAAGATTCGATTGCCTTATTCACAATTACCTCTGAACTTTCTTCCGTTATCTGAAAAAGAACATTAGTGTATTTTTACGTGGTAACGTTTCGAACTTTCCATTTTGTCCATGCACATGTATATCGTTATTTTCATACGTT
Source organism: Lasioglossum figueresi (assembly GCA_028455805.1). Lineage (NCBI taxonomy): Eukaryota > Metazoa > Arthropoda > Insecta > Hymenoptera > Halictidae > Lasioglossum > Lasioglossum figueresi. The sequence continues at coordinate 15,259,215 of CM052201.1, read as the reverse complement.
GCTAATAGTGTCCAATATACTATCTATGTTTTCGCATCGTAGTAAAAGCCTCCGTAAAGTTGTTAACGTGACTACGGTAACAAAAATTAAAATTCTGTACGCGCCCACAGCTATTTTGTCCCAAATTCTGTAACAAATAAACCAATGAATTTTTAATAACTCTACATTCCGATAATTCTTTGTTCAAATATCTTAAGGGAGTAGACTCATTTTTCCAAGATTGCAAGGGTGCGGGATGCTCGTTTTCGTTTCTCGATAATACAAAAATGGGGTTTTCAGTATGCAAAAACGCTAGATAAAAGGTCGATCTAGGCCGCTATCGTCCTCAAAAGTCTAATTTTTTCGTTTACGAAGCGTAATTAGCATTATTTGGAAGCATTTTCATAAAGCTGCGACAGCTACATGCTGCCGAATAGGACTAAATATAAGACTTTCGAGGGCGATCGCGGCCTAGATCGGTTTTATCTAGCGCTTTTGACTACTGAAAAATCCCATCTTTGTATTATCGAGAAATGAGAACGCGCATCCCGCACCCTTGCAATTCTGGAAACGAGTCTACCACCTAAAATAGACATACTTTGCTATAGAGCCATTGGATATTGTTCCAGCGAAACACGAGCAGAACCAAACATCGTACGGAATGTTATGGAGCGCTTCGATCTCAACAAGATGTTTGTATAGCTCTGGATCTTCCCTTTCTAACAAAGTGCATGTACACTCCTGTAACCTATTGACTTCCTTGTGTAACCTTTGTACTTGGTCCAAAAGGCCGCACAGTATCCAATATGTGTCTACAAGTTTCTCCTCATCGGAATCAATATCTATAATGTGCCATAATGTTTCAGCCATTCTACTCATAGCTCTGAAATGACTACATCTATTAATAAACATAATAAAATGATAAATTATACTTCTACGGTAAAGAGCTTTGAAATAGAGACCTATGGAGAGGAGTTTCTAACTGAGCACTCATGTCAAGTTTTGCTCTTCTATTGCGTAACAACCACATCGTAAGAAACATTAAATGCGGTTTTGTATAATCGTCCAGAATCTTGGTGACTTTCAGCGCTTTCTGTAAATCTTGGAATTCCGCTTTTCTTTGATTCATTATGAACTCATGACTCTCTACGTAAACAGGAATTACATCTAGCAATATTTTCCATAAGAAATTCCTGTATATCGTCGGTACCGTAAATCGTAAGCAAAACTGCTTTAACTTCGCTTTATCGAAGGGACGTTCTTTCAGTAATATTTCTAAGGATCTTTTTTCTTCAACGCTACGAAATCCTACCTATTGATATTTTACGATACAAAAAATAAAAGATCGTAAGTTGGTTATATTTCATATAGATTTAAATAACAGGCAATTCCAATATGTTTACCTTTTCATAATAGGAAGAACGAAAATTTCGTTCATCAGCCATTTTCTTGTTAATTCGATTTTAGAAATGTTTACGTTCTTTTACATTGATATTTTTCAAAATTTAGATTCAAACTGAAACACTGGCGTAATTGCAAGATTGCGATGCACACTCGTGCATTTCTTTCTCGAACCTTACGATAGCGCTTGACGATAAAATCAATTATACAGATTTCAATCTATGGGTGTGCCAGAAAGTTTGAACGGGAAGGAGATGTTTCCAAGAACCATTTTCCTTTGTCAATTCGAGCCGAAGAGTTTTGTTTTAGCGGGTCTTTATGCGAAATAAAAATTGTCTGCATCGATTGCAAGGAATAGAAACCAAATTGAATGTTATTTCTTTCCTTAATGATTTCAATACAGGAGAAATAATATATTGATGTCTTCAATTAGTTTAAATATTCCAACAATTTTTAATTTTATCTATATATAAATGCATAAAGATCCGCAGTGTCTATTAACGAAAAACGCGGACCAATCAGAGTGGGGCGATGACGAACGGATACGTGGTATTGGTATTGGCCGAGCCGAAGGTTCCGTTTGCCATAAGCGCGCTCTGATTGGTTCGTGTTTTTCTTTAATAACTCTATACAGAGAACAAAGCGTTTCGGCGCGAGTTCACAAAGAAAAATCAGGAATCACCCTTTTCAGTTTCCTTCAAATATTCTGAGACACCCTGTATCTGTATATATTGTGTGTGTTGCAGGATTCATTACAGTAAATATAGTTTACTTTATTCATTATATGTTTTACAGGAAATAAATTATTGTTCCATAACAACATGCTCGGGAACTACTTTTGCAACTTTCCGATGTTCTTTGCGTAATGTCTTAGGGCATTGCATCTGTGTCCAACTTATAGGTATCATAGCTACACCTGTAAAACAATGATTAACGGTTCGATAGTTTTAATATTTCTAACAATCAGCAATCTATACTAACAACTCACCTTCTTCGCTATCCGCTATGACTACTCCTAATTCATTTTCCGCTGTACTCAATTGATAAGTATGTGCTTCCGTCATTGGCATCTATCGACTGTGTTAAGAAATATATAAATCAATAATATAGATATACGAATGCGATAAAAAAGGATACAACTCTGGCAAGAATAATATCTCCGGGTCTAAAACACTTGTACATTTGAATATTGTCTTTGTCTATCGCACGCACATCTTCTTTCCTTAAAATTCCTCTGTAAGGTCTGGTTAATACGATATCACCTATACACTTTATGCTACATTTCAAAAACCTTTGATTGACGATAGTGACCATCGCGGTCACTATGTCACCGGGTGCAGGAACAATGCTTTGTTCCGTTATTCCATGAACTTCGATCGTGTGAGTCTAAAATACACGATAACATTGCAATTAACAGAATTGTGTCATGTACAGATAAGAATTGTATTTCATAATATATTTGTTTACATTTTCTTGGGGCACTAATTTTACTACACCCGACAGTTTCGAATAAATGTAACCCTGTTGCTCGTAAGTTCCGGGTCCAGGTACATTAATTTTATCAGAAACGCATAATCTTTGACCTGTTGTAAACAAAAGAAGACAAATGTTTATTTTTCAATTTAATTTGTTGTTCATTGAATTTTTGTATACAATTACCAGGCACGCAGACAATGAGTTCGCTTTGTTTCTCCGTGTTGTCGATGTCCATATTTAACTGAAGCGATTGACATGAATTTCATAACATTGTCTGCAAATATTTTTGCAGGTTATCTTGAAATTCAAAGAATAGCCCAAGAGCATATAGTACCTAGAAGACGTCATTTTCCATAAACATTGTACAATTGCTTACAGCGTCGATAATTCAGCACGTAAACAGAAAATTACATTGCACGAGACGTCTATGTGAATCTCAAGTCTGCGATAGTAGTTGCCAGACGTTGCGTACGGATGTGATTGTTTGAATTGACTATTCTACCACAGCAAAACAGTGTTCGTATACACATACGTGAAACGTACGAGTACATACGTGTAAAGGCAATGATTTCGTAGTACGCATCGTTCGGTGTCGCGTCATTATTTTCAGAAGAATGGAAGGCGAAGTAAAGATTATCGTAAAATGGAGCGGAAAAGAGTACGAGCTTCCGGATATACAACACGACGACACTGTTCTTTCTCTGAAAGAGCGTATACACAAGCACACGGGTGTTCTCCCTGAACGTCAAAAGTTGTTGAACCTCAAATTCAAAGGTTATGTTTTGAACTGTCTTTACGTTTGTTTCCAACCGCTATGTTTCTCCCGAGTAATAACATTAGCATTTCCATCACATCTTATTCTATCTCCTTAAATTTCGAATGTTTGTCGTAAAGTTGAGGATTTGCACGAAACAGTGTGCAGATCAACTGAAAATTTGATCAAGTATCTATAGAATCTTTCTCTCCACCAGGCAAAGCAGCTCAGGATGCGGATATCATAGGGAAATTGGGCCTGAGGCCTGGTTTCAAGCTTATGCTAATGGGATCGACCGAAGAGGACATCGCAGAAGTAAGTCATGCTCCGAAAGATATGCCCGATGTAGTTAACGATTTAGATATCGAGGAAGAGGAAGTGGAAATCGAGAGCGCCGAGATCTACCTTTCAAAAATTCAAAAAAGAATCGATCATTACGCTATCACAGAATTAAATCCGCTTAGGGAAGGAAAGAAGCTTTTGGTATTGGACATAGACTATACCCTTTTCGATCATAGATCGACCGCGGAAAGCGGAGTCGAATTGATGCGACCTTATCTCCACGAGTTTTTAATGGAAGCTTACGTAGATTACGATATAGTAATTTGGTCGGCAACTAGTATGAGATGGATCAACGAGAAGATGAAATTACTCGGAGTCTCGAACCATCCTCATTACAAAATAGCATTCCACCTTGACTCTCTAGCCATGATCTCTGTTCACACGCCAAAGTACGGTTTAGTCGGAGTGAAGCCTCTTGGTATCATCTGGGGAAAGTATAAACAGTTCTCGGCGAAAAACACTATAATGTTCGACGACATTAGGAGGAATTTCATCATGAATCCTCAGTCAGGATTGAGAATAAAACCTTTCAGGCATGCGCATCTTACCAGAAGTAAAGATAGGGAACTGCTGAAGCTCTCGGAGTATTTAAAATTAATAGCAAAAGTCGACGACTTTCAAACACTGAATCACAGGAAGTGGGAGGAATATAAAGCGAAGAAAGCTAAACAAGAGAGAAGGAACGAGACTAACAATGAGTGACGTTATCGAGAATGTTAAGTACTTGTTAAATTTTATGAATCTTCTCGCTATTTAGAAAACATTTAGGATCCATCGTTAACTGCCATAAAGATAATAACAAAAAGAAACATTAAATTCTGTATAAAGAGAAGAATATAACAAAACACATAAAAATGCATACGTAATGCTTAGAAAACATAGAAATTTTAAGTAATCTTCCCACGAACGACGATCTTAATGATGGATAATGATCTTAATTAATCGTTATTTACAGCGCTTCGAGTTTTCACGCTACACTGCGTAAATTCGCATATTTTCACATGCTTCTTTGTATTTATGACGTACTTATCAGTTACATGGAACATGTACAAAATGTGTAATCAAAGATAATCTAAATAAAAGCCTTTGTACCATAAACAAGACCGATTTCTCTTTTCCCTCGAATCGTTCGTGTATTTTTGTAATTCGATGTATGTATTGTGACCCTGAAACAGAGGTCACGTTCGAATGATTACAAATTTTCGTCGTCGTTCACCTGTGGAAAAGATTGCGAAATTTACGTGTCAATTATTATCGCAACAGATAAGCTGCTGAATATGCATGCACATCATTTCCTATCGTCATCTATACCCTGACCGAAGGCGCACAGTGCCACAGACGAGATACATATAGGAATAGGCCTGACACCCAATGTACACTACTGTGCAAAAGAAAGAAGCACCCAGTATAATTATAAGATATAATGACAAACAATATCTTTATGTAGAAATTGTATTGTACAATGATTGATTTATTGCATTTACAGTATTAGATAATCCGCAATAACACATATATATTCTAAGAACTATTCAATTAAACAGCGGAATCCTTTTTCAAAACTTACTCTGTTCTTATTTGATTTGTTATGCTTTTCTATTAAGACTAAACCTGCCACTGCCGGTCAAATGACCGGTTTCATATTTTTTATTTTACAACTATTAAAATTATACAGCTACTTCCATGGGAAATGTTTCAATAAATTTCTTTATTTCAGCACATACTATAATAAAAATTGTACACAATCCAAGTGAATACAGTTTTGTCATTTTTGTAAGGTAAAACATTTTAATCGATTTTAGTGCTTGGTAGGTTTAGTGTTAAATATGGCCGGGTGCTTATTTCTTTTGCACAGTAGTGTATTTTGGTGTCCGTCGGTTTTGGGGCGCTAGCGCCCCAGAGTGACCCCATTACCATTTAGTGCCAACATACAACGTTACCGATAAAACACTGTTTCTGAGCATTATTAGCACAAAGAAAAAATTTTATACTCCATTCCCATTACGTGTGTTTAACACAACCTACCACGAGGGGTCAAATGACCCATTTCAGATTTATTATTTGACAATTATTGAAATTGTAAAGATGTTTTCATGGGAATTTATTGAATATATTTCTTGACTCCAGTATATATTACAGTAAAAATCGTACAAAATATAAATAAATTTAATCTTATCTAGTCTAGTGCTCGTAAAAAGTGAAAAATCCCCAAAAATTCGGAGAAATACAGATTTCTCGAAAATACGAAAACATATCAATTTCGTATCCACCAAATTTCAAACATCATTGAGAATGGATATATTTTCTAGGTCGGAATAAATGTTTAAAAGCATATTATGAGAATGGCCTGTCGTTCGAGAGTTAAAGAAGAGACCCGTCGAAAGAAGTTCGCCGAGTGGATCTCGTTCTCAAGAAGCGAAACGCGCGCGCGATCGCCCAAAATATACCGGGTTCGCATGATCGCGGGCCTCCGCTTACGATTAGTATTTCTAGCCGCGAGAAGATAGAGTCGATGTAGGGCTTGAGGCTCGTGTGATGTAAGCTTTTAGTGATCTCTAGAGGGGTGTCGAGATTGTCTCTCCGCAGCTACCTAGCTCTCGAAGCTTCATTTTCCTCCGCTTTTCCTTGGTTGATCCTCTGTTCCTGAACGTCGCGACGCGTCTCATCCCGGGATACGTTTGTGCAGCTCGACTTGGACCATGACGGAAGAGAAATGGGATTACCTGAACGAGAAATGGGAGCACATAGATCCGACGGTAAGTCCCGGCTTTGATCATCCTGATGTTAGGCGCCCTTGACTTTTCCCAGACCGTTGCGTAAGCCGCGGAATACTGCGTGAAAAAAAGCTCGCTAATTGGTTTGAACGAGTCGCCGCGCCGGTAACGCGAACCATCCTACAGGGTATCGGGTAACCCATACGAACCTGTTAACCTGCTGCAGTGGACATCAGGTTAATTGATTTTCTTGGGAACCAGCCGATGACCGAGGCTTTACGCAATTTCTCATGATGCCAGCCGCGACGCAACCGTTCTGGCCGAATACTCGATTCTTCAAGACCTTCGCTGTCTTGCTAAATGCTTGGTGGACCAGAAACCTTTTTCTTCTGCACCGATTGCACCGATTGCACCGATTGGGTTGGGATCTACAAAGAACAAGTGCAAAGGGAATAGAAATCCATCAAGGTTCATCAAATGGAGATACCAACTCCTTTCAATTCTCTCCTGAAAGCTACTAGCCTCTATTTAAGGCCTGCGATTCTTCGACGATTCTTCAAGACCTTCGCTGTCTTGTTAAATGCTTGGTGGACCTAAAACCTTTTCTTCTGCACCGATTGCACCGATTGGGTTGGGATCTACAAAGAACAAGTGCAAAGGGAATAGAAATCCATCAAAGTTCATCAAATGGAGATACCAACTCCTTTCAATTCTCTCTTGAAGGCTACCAGCCTCTATTTAAGGCCCTCGATTCTTCGACGATTCTTTAAGACCTTCGCTGTCTAGCCAGCTAAACGCATGGTGGACCAGAAACTAAAATTCCTCTCCACCTTTTATCGAATGGAGATACCAACTCCTTTTAATTCTCTCCTGAAAAACAGCATCGCCTCGTTTCCTTCTTTAATTGATTCTCTACAATGAAGAACGAGACCTGCAACAAGATCGTCTTAAACGTTTCAATGTCCGCATCAAAAGGTTGTCGGAATTCGAAGCATTCCTCCTAACCTTGTTGAAAACCACTTCTCTAGTTCATCGAGACGAACAGCTCGATCCACAATTCCTTTCTTCCGACGGTCTCTTCGCACGAATCAAGCCTTTCGACTTGGTCGAAATGGGTCACTGCGTCGTGCCTTTGAACAGCTGATCGCAATATCAAAGGAGCCGCGGCGTCGCGCGTTACGAAACGATATCATTTTGGCGAGCTTGACGATCCACGATCGAGGACACGCGAACGATTTCGTGGATCCACGCGAACTTCACGCCGCCTAGCAAAAGAGAAAGATAATGATCGAGGGTCGGCGCGTTGGCGTCACGAGCTTTCATTCATGACTGCCGCGTGACTAAAACTCTGCATGTAGCTCGTCTACACGGATATAGATCGAATAACAACAGGACTACAGTCTTCATAGTGTTTTTTCTCATTAGCTCGAACGTGATCTTGTAAGAGAAAGTTTTCTATTTGCAACGATATCTCGAAAGGTTTCATGATACTTTAAACAAAAAGAAATGTTGATATGTCAATATAGATTTAATAATTTATGGAAGCAAGGTACATCGGTTAAAATGTTCTTATCAGTTGTTCGCAGCTCGGCATTACCAAGTATAAAACGATTATTGCGATAATATCAGCTTGATACCGGGAAGTGTTCGTAACCTACAGAAAAAAGAGAAAAATTGTACGTTGTAAAACTATTCTAAGAATTTTCTGACCAACTAGCTTGTAACCATAAAATGTGTACAATAATTTTTGTGCGGCACGTAATCGTTAAATAACCTCTTAAGCAATATTTATGATTAGTAGACTGCGGATCTTTATGAATTTATAGGATCCATAAAAGAAATCCGCTGTCTGTTTATGATTTACTTCCCAAGTGTCTTTATATCGATTTATTTCTTGTTGGACATATTAATTGTTATCGTGCAAAAGATTACTAGTACGGCTGAAATTGCTCGTCGCTAATCGAAAATTGTAGAACGAGTCTTTAGTCGGAACGGAGTACATTCAGAAATAAACTGGTCAGTCTATAATGAATTCGGGATCGTAGAGGCGAGTTCATTGAAAGACGAAGAAGAAGATGCGGGTCAGTAAGCTGGGATAAAATTGGCAAAGGAGGCAAGCGTGCTCTCCGCGCATACCATTGACAATCACATTCTTAATGATTGCACTAGCGTGTCACATGTGCACCCGAGCTTCGAAACTAATAGGCTGCTCTTACGAACGAATTTCTCACGTGACGGTTGTTGACACTGTCAGAACCATTAGAAGCGTCGCTTATTTCTCGCATTATTTTCACACACAACCCATCAAAACATAATAAGAAAGAAAATAAACTTCCACTTCATTCCAGTTTCTTGCAATTTAGTACAAGTGGCAAACTTTCGTCGAAGAATATATGAAGTTTTTCAAAAATTGTTGCACTCGTCGAACCACGCAAATCACGCGAAGTATGTGAGCCCAAGATAAAATGGGGATCGCCATAAAAAACTGGTTACATCGGCTTGAATAGACCGAGGCTTTTGTGTTTTATTTATCAAATCGATTGCAAACACGTGCGTGATGCTAAAAGCGGAGTACCGCTCGACGAGCTGAAAGGTGTATTGGAAGATTTAATAATTGATTTCTGAACTACTACTTTTCCCACTTTCATCCCTCCTTTCGTCTGAATCTCTACAAAATCTGAAGATTCAATCTTGATTCAAAATACGTGCAGCGTTGAAACGATCCTATGTAACAAAGGAGAAAGCACAAACTCCGCCATCAATCACGACACGAGACAAGGGGGAGTATCCTCGCGCTGCAACAAAGTTGAAGTATCGGAAGACGTGGCTCGCGTTCTCGGCACCAATAAATAATGCTCGAAAAATAATTTGTCGATCAGGATGTCCGGTTAACAACCAACTCGGCATGTAAATGAGGCATGTAAATGATTTAAAGGGGTCGTTTCCGGATATACAACCGTCAATCGTGATACATTTCAGACTCCAACCATTATTTCGTTCCTGGATGGATTATAGCGCGTCCGCGACACTCAATAAAAACCCGGCACTCCTGATTCCCAGTATCTCTCACTCGTAAAATTATACAATAATCGCGTCGACGAGTGAAACCCATCCCGGCCTTGTCGTGGTTCAATGATTAATCCTCACGGTTTAAACAGTTCAAACGAAAAAGAGACGTCGGTGCACTCGCGTCTAAAGACGCACGCCGAGCAGCGCAATAAACAGATCGATATAACGTCGTAATTAACGCGTGCCGCTTTGATACTTATTACCCGTCCGACTTTTTCAGCCGCCGCGAATTGGCTGCGGTTCGGATCTAACGGCCGCGAGCATTAGTCTTCTTAGACTTAACAGATAGCGCACGCTCGATCCTCGAGGCAATTTCAACGACAAATATTGTTTTATGGCTTCTATCGGAAATAAGTACACGTTTGATGTTTCCTTATTTTAATCTTTTTTATTTTATTTTTGTTTTATCTACCTAACCCAGACCTAACCCAGTCCTTTTAGCAGGAGTGCGTGGTCACGGTGAATAACAGAGAACAAATGACGTTAGGTCGGATCAGAAATAACTTTTGTTTTCAAATTTATGGCGCTACTGGAAAACAAACGCTACCACGCAACAATTTCCGGATCACAGGGTTTGCAAAGCCAAGCGAGCACTTCTCTATCAAGACACTGTATCTAGAAATTGTTCCCGCGTTTGGGGAAAAAGGGATTCAGCACGCGCAGCAAGTTTGACCCCAAGAACTAGGGCGGAGGCCAGATTTCGGAGCGTGTGTCGTCGAGTTAAGACGATTTCCACCCCTTCGTTGGTTTGTTGCTGCGGTCCAACGTTCAAGGCCTTGAATTGAAGGCTTTTTGTAAGAAATTTTCAACACAGGCCCACATAGAAAAGTTGTAAAACGCAGTTTGAAATTTTGCGAAAAACTTCTGAACATCTAATTTTCGGAAATTGGACGAAGGCTTGGCCCGATCGTAAGAAAGGTATTACTGTCAGCAATGATTTCCACGTTTGCCCCGAAGAACCACAGTGCCGCACAAAATGATAGGACATTCGATGTATTTGTATATTTCATATAACACAATAGGATATATGTACATATTACACGCCCTGTATATTAGATATGTCCTTCAAAGTATCCATATAGAATTGCAAATTTTTATCTTGTACACGAAAGAAATTAGAGAAAATAATGTAGACACGTATCGATTTTAGTCGGACAAAATGATAGAACATTATTAAAAAATACAATTGTCTGAACAGAAATATTTTGTTGAATTCCAAATTAATATTTAGTAAAACCACCTTATCGCTGTATAACATCTACCAAGCGATTAGGAATTGATTTAAACAATGTTTTAACACGTTTTTGTCTTAAAAGACTCCAATTTGTAACAATACTTTGTTTTAATTCCGTTACATCTTTGTGTGTGTGTGTGTATTGTTTTCCATTCTCATAAACGTTTCTTGAAAGTTCTGCCCATATATATATTTTCAATAATATTAAGGTCGGGTGAACTCAATAAGTTTTAACTTATAAAATAAGTTTTAACACATCTTGCGGTATGTATCGCAGCATTATCCTGTTGAAAAATAAACGTACTGCCTGCAATACGAGTCGCGTGCTTATTTAATTGATCGTCTATTAATTCAAGATATTTTGTGCTGTTTACACGGCCTGATAAAAAATTTATGTCAGTTTTCCTCCGATATCTAATACCGGCCCACACCACGACACTTCCTTCCGCCACCCATTTGTCGACGGCTTAAATATTGTTCTTCTTTCCTTAGATCGTGGAAATAGTAGTTCCAGCCATTAGGACCGTCCAAATTAAGGACCTCCGCTTCTTTTTCCACAAAACATGATCGCGAGCAAACTTTAAACGAGCTTTTTTATGTTGCTCGCTTAGAGGAGGTTTTCTTTTAAGTTTTTTTCGTTTAATTTGTTTACTGCTTTGGAGAATACGTCGCACAGCGACTTCGTATAACCTATTGTGTTATATGAAATATACAAATACGTCAAATGTCCTATCATTTTGTCCGGTACTGTAGGCCAGAGATCAGATGTGGAGGGTGTAGCATCGAGTTAAGATGCTTTCCACCCCCATAAGAATCCTCCTGAAGAAGGGTGTATTGCCGTGAGGTATCGATCGCGTTCCACGCGGTCCAACATTCAAGGTCTTGAATTTGGTGGCAGTGGTGCGATGGGACGCCTTGACCGTGGGATTTTTGCTCAGGCGCAATGGTCCCACGTTTGGGCGGGGAGGATTCTGACTAGGAAGCGAATCGCGACCGTGTTGCTACGCCGGCTGACTTTTCTCGCCAAGCTGGCGTTTCACCGTCAGAATTCATGTTGACCGTCGATCAACCGATTGGTGATAACAACGATCAGAACCGATTGGTTTGCGAGGCTCAGTACCACGTCAGGAACAGGTAGCCGGTCGGAAGATCGACGCGCAATAGTTTACTAGGTCAAAGTGCAACATGAAAACGAAGAACGGTTCACTGTTCAGCAAGATCTGCAAGTGCTACAGCAAGAAATCCATGGGTGAGACAACTGTGCAGCCAGCCGAGGAAGCTTCAAAGGTGTTGACGGTGTCCGACGAGGTAACCCCTGACCAATTGTTAGCAATTCAGAGTAACGATAATTATGCCGCGTTCGATATGCAAAATCGAACTCTGATTGACAGAACGCCCGCGTACACTGTGCTTTGTTTGCCTGGGATCATTTTATAACGTTGTAGGACTTACACATTGTTATAATGCTGAGATCGGAATAATTTTCTTATAAATTAAAAGATTAGAGTCCCTCTGTGTGAAGCTGAGAGAGGAGAAAATGCGCAATCGCATCTCGGAACAATTGTGTTTGCATGTTCGTGTATGTTATTGTTAGACAAACATGCGAGTAGGTGCAATTCAGAAAAGTAAAACCATTAACAACATTTAAAAATACTGCTACATTATTTTTAACCTGTTGAACATGTTAAGAGAAAGAATAAATGTCTATTTCACTAGAGATCGAGCATCGACGTTTTTTTTATCGAAATGGCAGATATATCTCTCGTCAGCAATTATGCGAGTCACTGTACGTGGACGTTTGAAATTGATCATCGTTGACTGGTTAGTTGGAATTGATAGAAATTGATTGGTGAAAGATTTGCGTGGAGAGTCTGTTCTATTTTCATTGTTTCGTATGTAGAAATAAAAGTTAAAGAAAAATGTTAGAATAAAAAATGGAAGTTGATATACAGAAGTATAAACGTGTTTGCGTGTCGAAACGTTGCCGTAAGATTGGTTCGTCCAATCAATTCAGATAATCAAGATTCTGCTGTGCCGTCATTGTTTGGTACTCGTTTTATAATAATTTATGGTTACATATTTTCTATTTTATATAGAAATATGTACACGCATTTATCTTTCATCGTTGTGTCATTCTTCGATGGACACTCCGCATATAATGTGCAATTGCGAAGGTGATCTCGACTCTAATGCTAAATTTAAATGAAACCGACTCGTGCGTGCAAAATGGCTGCGGTTGGTCTTTGAACAAGTTTCGTGTATTTTCAATGTTTTGTATATTTTGATGAATCGTGATTAGCTAAAAAGTTTTGGTACAGTATTCAATAAATTAACTTTTACTAGGTAGACATTTTTAATGGACATATCAGCAGACATTTTTAATAGACATTTTAGCAGACATTTTTAGAAGGTTCATTTGCCAACGTTGGAAACTTCAAAACTGTGCTAACAAGTCTCTGGCAAATGTATAATATACTATTAGACGATTTCTTTTTATAGTACTGCAATGAATGTTGCATGATCGTATAGCTACCTGCTACTACAATTTGTTTATAATGTATTCGACAGGGACGAATCTGCAACGTGCCAAGCACGAAAGGAAGCGTGGCAAAGACCTCGAATTTGATATATTTATGACATTATTTGCAGAAAATTGCATTGGCGATCGAATTATAACAATGGCAGGAATCAAAAATAAATTTTACTCACCTCTTCATCGAGGACTTTATTCATATGAAATATATAGTTGATCGCATGATCGATTCAGATTAGATAATTATGAAATCTCTCGATATCATCGAGCTGTTACAATAATAAAAATCTGTAATTAATCCGAGTTTCCCCTTCTCTATTAATTCGAGTATCGCTGATAAATTAATTAATCAATCATTCATAAGGTTACGCAATAGCCAGCGGAAAATTATGAATATGTAATACGTGACAAACATACTAGCAAACTTTGCAATTCGATTAGAAAAATTTCAAAGATTTGTATTGCGGTATAAATTCATAGCAATCGTTTGGAAAAGAAAATCTCATTTCCAATAAATTGATCGAAGAGATACTAGAGGGACTCTTTTTTTTAATACTTTCATCCGATGTTACAAATAGGTACACACGTATAAGACAGAACGACGTCAAGTACCGGCGAACTTCAATTTCCTCCGAAAATCTCATTTCACAGAAAAATGGTCGCCAAAGATTGCTACGCGAATGGTTGATTTGTTTTCCCTGACAATATGGAGCACGGATACGTTGTCGGCGAAAATCTGGTACACAATGGCCGTAACCTAATTTGCAAAGTTACTTTATAATCTCGCGACGAATCGGCAAACAAATTTTCCATTAATAATGATATTTTCAGCCGTTTAAGCTGGTCGTTCGCAGACCTTGTTGCAAGAAGCACCACGAAAATGATATGTGTGTACCCAACGTCCCTAAAAAGGCAATTAAGTAATTTCGCCCTCTAATTTCGCTCAAAATTATATACGATGCTTTCATAACTAAAACGAGTAAGTGTAATTTAAAATAGTAAACACATTAGAAGAATCTAAGAAAGAAAATAATTCAGGTAAAATATTTTTATTTTACATAAAGATCCGCTGTCTAATATTATATTTTTTTTATTAAGACGTGACTGATACGGTAAGGTAGTTGGCACTCATTTTTCGAGTAACGAATATTATTTATCTTCTCCTATATATGAATTTATATTATTCGGTTTGAACGTTAATAGTTTTCAGAAAAATTCTATTTTTTACGTGATGTTTATCAGTCACAGAAAATTTCGTTCCTTCCAAGTTTGTCGGCCGGGTTTCGAGTACCACTTGAACTAATTACATCCAATTATTTGTTAAACGTTAAGAAGTGCGTGATACAAGAAGGAAATGTTTAATGTCAAAGAGCACACGATATAAAAAAACTATTCAAATCAGTTTTAATAGGAAGTTAAGAGGGTAGAAACTCCTCGCCACCCCTTTTAAGTTTGCTGACCCGCTTTCAATTGCTGCTCAAGACACTACATGCACAAGTTGACGCACATGTTTGCTCATTAATTTATCGTACAAGCACGCGAAAACTTAACGCAGCTTCTCCCCATCCTCGTTCTGCCATGAAAACTGTAATTCCGAAACAGTCGTTCAGCAATTCACAGTCGAACGCTAATTACAAATTGATATAACGATTTATTTGTACCAAGTGTTCAATAATAGTAGTTTTTCAATTTTTGTGACTAGACCGCGGATCTTTATGCAAGATAATTTATGTCAAATCAATATTCATCGCATACCTTAGTAGTCTTTTTACATTGAAAACAACATAACGTTATTGTTTTATATTTTACGCGGTTAATTTCTCCGTAAATGCATAAAAATCCGCAGCGTATCGATAACATACAAAATGGAAAAAATCGATGGTAGTTTCATTTCTGTTTGAAATTTCTGTACGGCCTGAAACGATCGCCGAAATTTCGATCGACTTTTCTTTTTCGTTGCGTGAACGAATTCAAAGCAGTCGCTAGTGCAACGCGCTACGAATAATTGTTTACTCGAGATGCTTCGCTCGAAGGAAATTTTTTAACGCGTCGTTATGTGTGAGAGCTGTGGGAAGGCTAAACCGAACCACCGCCAAACCGCCAAACCGACGAACAATTTAAAAGTAACTATGTATTTTCTATCTTGGATGATTCTTGAAAGAAGGTGAAGTTCTTGGAGGAAGTTCTTCGAGGTTCGATCCGATTTCGCTCTATTTCGACGAAAATAAAGACCTTCCCTCCGTTTCGTCTATTATCTGTCTGGAAAACAGAGGGAGATTATATGACCGTTAGATAAAACGGCTGTCTAATTCAGTTGACACTATACCGTAAGTGTGCGCATATAACTGACAGCACGTGACAGCCGACATGGGAATTAAATTTCGCATGAGCACCGGAACGATAACGCGTCCGTTTTATCGGCGCGATTATAACCGTCTGCGGAGAAAGAATATAGACCACAGAAAACAGACAAGGTTTGATTCGTGCGACGAGGTTAAGATTGTCAGACCAAACATCCTCTTCCGACGGAAATTATTCGAGATAGCGGAGCAGAACTGTCTTGTAGAAGAGTATGACAGTTGTTGCGAGTAATGTGGTATTCGTCATTCATTCGCGTAACAAACCTTTGCCTATGTTCCACGGAGAAATTCACCCACATCGAATTTCAACCAGGCTTTTGATTATCGAGATGAATAGAGTACTGGTAAAACAATATCTTTAAACAGGACAAATGTTGTTCGAATACTTTTTGGATCCACTGTATATCGGATCATCCACCAGAACAATATTTCTGAAACTGAAACTGTCTTTGTATATTTCCTATCCGGTAACAAGATAAAGCACCCTCCCTCTCGAATAAAAGAAAATTACGAATGAAATTATTCTAGCTGAGAACGAATCGTCCTTCCAGAACAATATTTCTGAAACTGAAACTTTCTCTGTATATTTTCTATCCGCTAACAAGAAAAAGTACCCTCTCGAATAAAAGAAAATTACGAATTAAATTATTCTAGCTGGGAACGAATCGTCCTTCCAGAACAATATTTCTGAAACTGAAACTTTCTTTGTATATTTTCTATCCGGTAACAAGAAAAAGCACCCTCTCGAATAAAAGAAAATTATGAATGAAATTATTGTAGCTGGGAACAAAATGTTCAATTTTCGAGTAAAAATAGCTCCGACTGCAGAGGGTTGAATAAAAGAAGGGTTAGAACGAATAAGAGAGTAGGAAAATGAAAAATACGGAGAAAAGTGATTTTTCGAAAGGTTCGGACGTGCGTGTCGCGTAATTTCAGCGGAACGGGTTAAACGACTTCAGAGCTTTCTAGAATGTGTCGATCATGATTTCCGACAGTGGTACGAATAATGTCGATTATTATTTCGCTTGTTCTTCTGCGACGAAAGTGGTTAAGGGGGTCCAATTGGAGTCTCGTTAAGAGAAGTCAAACATCGGATCGGGAGAGCCAATTGCACCGTATCAGACAACTTCCACGAATTGTGCCGGTCGACACCCGGCCCCGATATGCATTCATGCCCGTGCACGCAAAACGGACCACGTGATCGATCGACACGCTGCATAAATCTCTGTTTTTACGTACGCGAGAACGGAGACACGTGACGCAACTGGTGCGTGACGAAGTGACGATCCATAGGATCTGTAAAAGACGTTACGACGACAGTAATACAGCTAACCTATTTTTCACTCGACGAAAGATCCTTGCACTTTCTGTCGCCTAAATGGAACAAGCTTAGTCAGGTTTATTGTTTGAGTTTGCTATTCCGTTCGCACGTTTTCCACATTTTCATAATTTTATTCATTTCTCTGGCTTTTCACAGGGGTAACGTGTGTTATAAACAGATCAGAATTATTCCGCATCGATTGCAACATCTAAGGGCTAAATAAAAATGTAATTGGGGTTTGCAATCCCGCGGGATAGATGTGGGATTTATTTAAATCCCAAAACTAAGGATCTAGTTCTTCCATCTATATAATATATATTTAATAAAGAAACAAATTTGACGTAATGAGATAATCGTCTTTAATCATAGTTTAATCGTGATTAGTCAAAATTTTCGGGATTTCGCGTTACCCGTTTAAGAAATGTGGGACCAGAATATCATTTATTTACAGAAGTGAAACGTAATCCAAACACCGTAGAACCAGAAGCAACCGTAATAAAATGGCCCACTAAGGGTCTTACATTGTGAGAGTTGGTCGAAACCGGACTCGGCACCGATAAGTCTTTTTCCGGAAATGGTAATCGGGAAGGTACCTTTAAGTATGTTTGCGCTGTGCTCGTATGGAAGCCGACAAACGTTCTACCTGCTGTCACTGCTTCGACAACGAGGCTTCCCCCATGATCAATACGTATTTCCATCCGAGAAAAATATTTTTCAATTCGCTTTTGTCGCAAACGCACTCCATGTTGAACACACACGCAGTTCGAGCATTCGGAAAAAGGTATTCGAAACAGTTGGAAGGAGTCTACATGCTTCGCCATTGGCGAACAGCAAATTTTCCTAAAACCAGAAGAGCCTTCGTCGACAGGGCCAAGTATATTCTAAAGCAAGCACGTCTTTACGATCTCGAGGAGATTGTTACGTGCGCCGGGACACGTAGATCTGAAGCTGTTCTTTCAGGGCCTCCGGTCAAATTGGTGCGATTTCTTGCCTCGATTTCTCCTGGTCCATCCCGCGTCTTCGCTAAAGTTGTGTACTCGTTGATACAAAATCTCCAAGCATTTCTAAATTAATTAACTGCAAGAAGTTCGTAGAATAATCGTTCCATATAGTTTCGATTTGCTGCTCGTATAAAATTGTATCGAATCGATGACACCATACCGATTCGTTTCCTTCTGAAAGAATGCGCCAATAATAAAATGATAAGTCATTGACAAAATGAAGATCCTAATTGCAAGCGGTACCGTAACGGTACAGGAATGAACGAAGCTCGAAGGAGTAGATAAAGAAAAGGCCTGTTTACTAAAAGAATCAGCACTTTCCATACGGTTGAATAGTGTAAACACGCATAATCGCTCCATCATCGATAAGAATAGGAGACAGGCGTACCTCGAAATTCTTTAGGGATCAAGTTATCCCGAGGTTTCCCGATAAGATCGATCGAATTATCGAATCGGAGGATCGTCTGGGTTGAATCAATGTGTCGAGACTTTATGACGAAATGAATCTGTGGCTCTGAGATCATTCGATAGCGGCGGCTACGGCGATTCAAAGATCAACAGATATCTGTAGATATTTATCGATCGTTTGTCACGTACAAAGTCCGACGAATTTTCGAGATGGTAGCTTGATAAGAGCGTTGCATTGTGGTAGGCTCGATGGAAATTGTAGTTGCGATTGGAGCAACTTCCTGAGTTGATCGACTTCTCGATGATGTTCATTCACAAGATCGATACAGTGTATCCCTCGTTGAATATTTATTGTTATGTTAATGCAGGAGCAAAATATAGAAGCACCATGTCATCGTTTATTGTTAGACCCCATTGAGGACTGGTTGAAGAACGATTTATTGTTATGCTGATGTAGAAGTCGATGCAGTCTTGCACGACCAGTTTTCACTGGTCAATATCGCTAATGAGCAAGTGAAAAATTCTTTGCGGCGGAAATAGCGAAGCGAGCTTGATCCGATTAAAAGAGGACGGCGCAATTCATCCTTGACCCTAGCTAGTATTTGCCTCTAACATCTCGAGGTATAAGCCTAGGCACTTGAATAGACAGCTTCATCACAATGGCTGTTGATGCGTAAGACGCTGATAAACAGATCATTCAGTGATTTTTCGAATTGAATTGATAAATACCGGTTGATTCCCTTGGCACTCAAAGGATCCGAATGATTCTATATCACTGAATGGCTCTGATTGGCGATGTAATCATACGCGAGACCGTTACGCGAGTCGGTAAAGCAGTTGTCGATTACTTTACGTAAAATGAATTTCCGAGAATATATTTGGTTTATAATAACTTGAATATTTCGATTGCTGTAACTGAAGCCTGAATACGTATATAAAATTACGAAATCAAATAACGAAAGATAAAAAAGCTAAACGGGGGATTAACGTAGCCGGCAAACCGATAAGGAACACTCGAACGTATCAAATCCTCCAATAAATATACACCGGATGTTTACAATTTCCTGTGAGCGAGAAATTTGCTCGGTGAATCAGATTAACTGATACGAATTCCAAAAGTAATTAGTCGGCAAAGTAATAATTAAAACTTTCCGAAACGCATTCGGTCCTATTAATCAAAGTCCTTTCATGATCTATCTGTTGTTATCGGAACAAAACATATTGCGGTTTAAAGTGAAATAAAAATTTTCCACGAAGAACATTCTTGTTGGCGATAACCATTTCCAGTTATTTTGAAACGAGTACATAATAGCGATTAACAGCTGTGGCCGTTTGAAAATCACAAGATCGAGTTTGCGTAGATTTATATTATAGAAACTGCATGAATGAGGAAATTGGATGTCAATTGGCTTTCGTGATTTCCAAAATTGTAATTGAAGTGGAATCGTATTGGTTCGGGGATTTTTAATGCCAGAAGTGTTTTGCCAGAATTGGGACACTATTAAGGATGCCTTGAAGCAAAATTCGACTGGTTCGTTCAGGTTCCAAACAGACTACGCGCTCATCCGCACGGAAAAAAGAAGCACGCGTGTGCCGGAACACGTTTCAGTTCACCGATTACATTCTTCGCTGGTTCACAATGTCGAAACCGTTCCCGGAATACGAGATGCGTAAATCGTACACATACCAGTTTCGTGTAGTTCGTTGCGTGGACAATTATTGTTACGCGCGACCGGTAACAATTTCGCAAACGCTCTCGCGCCAGGAGGACTCTTAAAACAATGTATCATTTATTTGAGTAATAACAATTTCGGGTCCTCAGAATATTTTGGAAATTAAACCTGGCCTGTTAGGTCTTCGTGCTCCCTGACAGTAATTTTCAGATTAGTCTGATAGAATAACTGGTAAATAGTCTCCGATGTAATTTCAACCTGAAATCGAATTCAATCCGAGATTAGAAACGTGATAGTTAACCTGGCCAGTGTAACACAGATAAAAACTCTGGGCCTGAAATTATGCGGCTGTGCTCGTGCATACTTTGTCAAGATACATAAATTACTCGCATGCTGATAATTCGAAAATTGCTAGCTACCGCACGGGAGACTTGTATGACTGCACATGTTTCTGTACGGTTGATGAACTTCTGTTCTTTTCATTTCGCGGTTTCGTTGAGATTTTAGGCTTTATTTTCGTAATTCGATGTGCCATAAGTATGCAGCGGTATAGGAGATTATGGGATTATGTAATCCTTTAAACTGTGAATATTAAAAATGGAGAAATTACTGGAAACGATGAGTATATTACCGATATAATTTTAAGGGTTTTCTTGAAAAGCCTCGTTGCTTCGCACTGTAAATTGAAGTTCTCTGATGATTTAACTTGAAAAATTCCCATTAGTCACTGTTTGAACTGCGAAAAGGGAATGTCTGCTAAATTTTAAGATGTAGAAAATTCATTTGCCGATGATAAATCCCAATATCGAAATGATTTGTTGAAATGAATCATTTTGGCCTCGACGTAATTTCTCTGTTCTTATATTGAATGAATGGGATACAGGCCGAAATAATCGTCTTCCTGTATGAAGTAATCGGTGCAGCAGCCTTATCATGCACATTGGTATCGCTATTGACATTACACTTACGAAACTGTTTGGAAATACTGAATGAGAATACTAACGCTATTCAGTCCCTTTATCAAGCGAACAAAAAATATTCCGCCTCCGAATGAAAAACGCACTCGAATCAGCACTCGATCGCAATACTTCTCGCATCTTCGTACGTGGTATAATCTCGAACTGATAAATATGTATTGCATAACTTTCTTCTGCTAATATTTCGCACTCGACAAAGAATAAAGAAACTTGCCTCCTGCAATCTCGCTTGAACGCGATTCGCAGTCGCTCGCAATTCAAAAGTGAAGTGCTCGTATGGCAAACGGTTAAATTTTAAAGAACACAGCTTTATTAATCAATTATACTGTATAATCTTTTTTACACTCCGTCGTGCAGTATAGTTTGCGACATTTATGAAAATCTAATATTTCTGGAAGCAGGAACTCTGTTTTCTTCTAGTGGTAACCAATTTCCATCGAATCCTCCACTTCCTGAAATATACTGTACAAGCTCGGATTTGCATAGACATCCGTAACCCATTCATGAATAACAAAAGCAGTCGGATTCGCGAGTGCTCAATTTACTTTCATTATCGCATCGCAGCACTGTGAGCTGGGAACCCGCTTTTCGTGGCCAAAACTTTCGAAGCGTTATTTCAACTCTTTTCTCAGTAACTAATCATGTTTCAAAAACCCTTCTCAAAGTTTGAATCGTTATAAATTTTACATTTCTTCAATATACGAAACTTGAAAAATCGTGGGGCAGCTTCGTTCTCGATGTTACGTAGTTTTTAACGATGAAATAAAATATATCTGATCATTTTGCGAGATGGTTAATATACAAAAAAGAAAAACGAAACAAATTTTCCGTAATTACCAGTCGCATTCTCGTGAACATTGCTCCGTCGGCGGTCCATTGAAAAAGCCACGTGCTCTTGCCGAGTGTCGGACATGCGTTCCCCAGATGAGTTTGATGACGTCAGGCAAGAAGGATCGACCGTTCGAGCCCTCGGCGTCGACCAATCGCGCGTCGACTTTCATTCCACCGTTGAAAGCAGTCGTCCGTTGCGTCATCCCCTAAACTCACAAGGTTGCACACGTACGGCACGCCTGTTTCATCATTACCGATGCAATTTTCGCGGGGGCAGTCATGCTTTCGCGTTCTAGACCATTGGGTGACGCAACTTTTTCTCCACTCTGAAAAAAAAAGAACGATTTACCGAGTAATTACTCTCGTAAATCTTCAATGGTCAGATTTTTGCTTCGTTGAACAGGCACCGGTGCGATTTTTATAGCCGCTGATTTGCTAGTCGGCGTATTAAATGTTGTCCGAACGTCATCAGGAAATTGCGGAGTCCTAACTTCGAGCGTCGGAAATCATTTTCCAATATTTAAACAATTCAGACAATTTCTACAGGTTTTGCACTCGACATTCACATTTCAACCTTTTACAAATAAAGTGCTTCCAAGGAAGTTTTGAATGAACTCTTACGAAATTGAAAATTTTATTTATTGCAAAGTTGCACGTGAAATACTTTCATTAACTTTCAATAACTTTGCGATTGAACAATTTGAAAAACGAAAGTACACATGTATCGAAGCGTTTTTAATCAGTTAACTGCGTTCGACTTGTATACGCGTCAATCAAAATCTCTATTGCGGTGCAATAACAATAATCTCTTGAAGAATGAATTGTTAATTTTTTATCAAATAAAAATGTAATCCTTCCTCGGTTTTCGTAAAATTTATGATAAGACACATTGCCCTGCATTCGACGTGTATACGCGTCATTGGTTAATTTTAATTCCGCGCTCTGTGGGAGATTTTTAAAATTAAATTCCGCAGTTGAGAGGTTAAATATAATTTCAAACCCGTTCCAAATAATGATACGGCAGTTTTGACTGGCGAAATTGATTGGCCAAGGGGTGGAATTCTTAGCGAAAGGCAGTTTAATAAATCTATAGATAGTTAAAAATTTCTATACTTGGCAACGTTCCCGAAGGAAAAAGTATCAGGAATCAATGTTGGAAGAATCGCATTCTTATGCCATTCAACTTTCTCGCGTGCAATTTGTTACTGCCTACAATCAGCTCCAGCATCTTCCGAGCATGATTCACTCGGCGCGAACATGTTCGTTTGGAGGGAACATAAACCGTCTAACTTTAATTTCCTACCGGAGGCTCGGCATGAGAATAGAACAGCGCTAAAACTGATCGTTGATCGGGAGAATTCAAATTAGAAAGTCGGAATTGAAAATGAATCGTGCGAAATTTTTCATCGCCGTGCAATCTCGCTTCCGAGTCGATCCTCGATCGAAAGATTCCTCTCCGAGTTCGTCAAGGTGAGACGTCGCAATGTAATTAACACTCGTCGGCTATCGCACGTCCGATTCCGTGTACAATGGTGTTGGTAATGTGTAATCGTGACTCGGTGGAATTTCTCCGACGCGTCGTTACGATTAGCTCGCGATTTCGTAGCCGATCGTGCGCGAAAAATTCTGCGGATTGATCGGGTATCGAGTAACGATCTATCAGGAATTGTTTGTTGTCGTTCTCTCTCGGCGGAAATTAAAACTAGACGGAAATATATCGCGTGCCTTGCAAAAATGATAATCTTCGGGCATTCATTGCTATTGAAGCTAGCCGAGTGTATAATTGCAGGACATTTGAATCTCCTATTCGCGGCGATCGATAGCTGTATCACGCAACTTTGTCGCTGGAAATATTTTTTCTATAAATACTGGTAATTAGATTGCGATTGAACCTACTTTCAAAAATATAGACACTTAACAGTAGGTTTACGGAGCTGTAGAAATAACTATTTCACATTATCTTATAAATATAACAAGAATGTGTCTATCCAAATTTTTGGCCATTTTTCCAATAATACGTAACCCAAGAAATAAATTTGGTAAATAATTCCTCAGGGAAGCATCCTTACAATCTTAATAATCGCAAATTAAAAATATAAGAACCCGTTATTTTGACGGGTCCCGTAAACCTAGCGTTAAAAGAGTTTTACTTTTTAGGATGGATTGACCCTTGATATTCGAAGTAATTTCATTAGACGAAAGTTCCGTGCAGAAACTTCACGCATGATATTTTCTGAGTAACAAAGCGATTGAGAATGAGAGCATTGAATTTATTATAATTCGGTAGAAGTAGATTTTGATTTTTAATGGCGCCCAAAATGGTTCGATTTTTCAAGCATAGAAATGTCAGTTGCAAAATGTTGTTTCCACGGAAGCATTAAAATTTATATTTCTGTGAGCAGATGATAAATATATAGTTATTGAATTTGTAATGACAAAAACGTGGGCTCGAAATTGACGATATCGTGGACGATTTATCACTCACGTACACTAGATTAGTCAGCAAATATATCATTAAATCAAACGCGAATAATCTTGATAGCTTTGTAAGATATTTGAGGAATCTCCGTCGTTTCCTGTTGCTGCACTCCGCAGCCACCTCTATGCTTTACGGCATCATTAAATCTTTAAATGTTACTACTCTGTCTGGACGAAGCATTCAGCCGCGGAAATACAGGCACCAAAAATCTTCGAGAGAAAATCGACAAATAAATATATAAATGCTACCAGAAAAAAAATTCAAATTCAACTCTCGGCGACCCAATTTAAATGGAAATTGAACTTTCGAAACTGAATTACGTCAGATATCGCGATGTGGAGAAATTTGGTAAAAAATAGAAAATAGAAATAGCGTATCAGTCGCATCGATGAGAGGGGTAGTTTGGCGCAAGCGAAGAGCTTCGATCGTAAACTCAAAGAAAACGCAAAGAAAACGCAAACATTGCGTGTACCGGCGTAACGGAGTTATATCGCATGATGCAACCGGTCTGCCGAATCAGTCGTCGCGGAATCGAATGACCGTTTTGCCCTTGGGAAGACGAGCCTCCATCTCCCGTGTGGCACATTCACCGATGACGTTTCCGTCACAGCAAAGTGTACGAACGAGGGGAAGTTAACCCTTCCGTGGATCCCCACCATTTGCCACGAACCCCACTATCGTGCTAGATATTCCAGTGCCGTAGTATCACGCTTAGAAACCTGGAGCGTTTGCTTCGAATTCAAAATCTTAAAACCTTCTTTTCTATGATCAACCCTGGGAACCCAGGAAAACGAGTAAAATGATCTGATAGGTTCCGTTATTATTTTTCCAACAATTTTTCTTCCGCATTTTTCACGCTTCACACTCGAATCCAAACGGAGCAAAAAAGAGCAGATGATCGCACACGAGATAAAACAATTTGGAGCATGTTCGATACGATCAAATATCGATAATATTAATAATACGTGTCTGAATTCTTCTTCGACGCGGAACTATTCTTTGCTACATAGGATCGCAACTTTAGATATCGGGTTTTAGATATCGGATCGTTCGATGCTTTATCACGGGCCGAAATCTTTGTGAAACAAACGCGGATTAATTCCCTTATAAAATCATTGAACGATCTCAAGGCGTATTTTGCATTCTTCGAAAGCGTAAAGCCGCGACAGCGGTATGCTGTCGAATGATGCAAATTACCATTTAGATTGATCTTTTATCGAAAAAGAAAGCCCGTGTTTGGATTATGGAGAAACGAGAAGGCGCAGCCCGCAACCCTCGCGATCCTGGAAACAAGAGTCTATCTCAAGGGGTTGTGAAAAGCGCCTCGATCGGTAAGGGTGTACCGGCTCGTGTCCGCCAGTGGCCCGATGGTCTCCTCTATGGCCTCCTTTTCCGCCCCACCATCCGACCAACCGACCATCGCACGTTCGCCCATGGGAGTGTAGGTACGCGCGTGGAACTGGCGCCGCCGTGCCAGCAGTCGCGATATAAAACTCGTGAGGTACGCTGCTGGCTGGTGAATCGTACGCGAACTACTCGAGAAACACGGACTCTGTCAGGCGCGCGTGTAAAACCTCTCTCGGCAGCCAGCGTCTGAGAAATCGTTCGGGACGTAGTAACGAACCGGATCTCGTCGGCGATTCCACGAAACGGAGCTGACTCGTTAGTTTAGCAGAGCTCCAGCGGTCCGGAACAAAACGTGTGGCACACAAGCTAACTGGAGAGAGAGCTGTAGCTCGGGGTGCAACGACGAGGGTAGTGCAATGAAGACGTCGACGTTGTCCACGAGTAACATGATCAAGCAGGAGGTGAGAGATCAAAGCGAAACCCTCTACCACGATCTTCCACGCGTCGTGTCTGACCAGGAAAGAACGTTAGAATACGTTAAAAGGATTATCCCTCGGTCTAATCCCTGTTGTGATCGTTAAAGAGGACAGTGGACGGTCGGCTCGCCAATTAGAAATGTGCTCGTGTGATCGTATATCGCTGGAACGGGGATACAGTGACTTTGTGTGGGGTGGCTGAAGCAGTCTTTATCAAAGAGGCAGGAACAGCGCCCCTACACGAGGCTCTGCCTAGGTCAATAATCGCGTGACATACTCGGAAATCTTACGGTTTCGATAGTAACGCTATCCCTCTGGAGGGAGAGTAAATCCCAGTGGTGTTTGTCGAAAAGGGTTGCTACCTTACAGCGCGGTCTTGTTCGGTCGGTAGCTAAGCGCTAGGTGCGTGCGTCAGACAGGGATCTCCGGTCCGGGTGATAAAGAATGACGCGCGTTTGATTATCGGCCGATAACGAGAGCCAGTTGCGAAATGTTTGCCGACCTGTCTGATCGAGAGCCGCTATAACGTGTGGTTTTTGGGGGAGGGAGGATTTACATCGGGACGCGTGTCCCCGCGTTTCGTTATCGATTGTGACAGGCTTTGGTGGACGGAAAAAATGGCACGGTCGATGTTGACCTGCCGGTGTTAATGTGCACATCGTGGATCGATAAGCGTTGGCATAATTCTTGCATTAGGCGAGCGTACGGAGTGTCGTTGATAACGCGAGTTCGACTCCGTTGACTGGTGGTCGTCGAGGAGGCTCTGTCTTCGATGCACGTCGACAGCGATTCGTTCTCGTCACGATGATATAGCTTGTTTCAAATATCCCGGCTCGCGGGACTCGTCGATCGCAACGATTCCGGAGCCTTGATATTGATCCACGTTCGCGTCCGACATTGGGATCTAGCTGAGCAACGTGTGGCACACCGGCGCACGTGCGTAACGATTCCGGTTTCTGGTTCGGTTTGGCGACGAGGCCGTCCGATAGCGATAGCACGATCGTTTTTCTGCGACACGAGGTCGTCGCGCCTCGGCGAAATGTTTCCGTCTGTCCGCTGTCCTTGACACTTCGCGCGCAGAGTTGTATAACAGTCTATACCGATTCAGGCACACTCGAATTCCGGCGTGAAGGGAAACCGAGAACGGGTTTCTTGCTCCCAGCCTTGGGCCGTGTCAATAGAGAGGTTCCTCGCGGCGGGGAGGCATTTGAAATATTTTTTTTCGGAACAGCGGCCGCGATCGATCGACTCGTGAAACCGTACGGAATCGAGGCGAATTTACGCATTGTAGCTGCCTAAAATAAGTCCACCGCTAGGAAGAACCCGTGTGCCGGCATCGCATACGTTTGCATAGAAAAGTATTGCGTAAACGCGGCTGATATCCACGGCCTGTGAATTCCGCCACGTGCATCGCAGGAACAAATCACTGTGCATCGGTCTTTTGCACGTTCCTCGGAGTGCATGCGGTTCCCCCGACGACGTGCATGCACCAACTATACCATTCATTCATAAAACGGTCCTATTGGCTGGTCGGCGGGTGTGTCGGTGACGTCACCGACAGATCAATGCCACAGACGCGCGGAGAAAGGCGGCGCGGAATTGGCGGGAAATTCGAAACACGCACGATTCGACCCGGCCCGGTCCAACTCGGCGTACAGTGGTCCAGGATAGGGCTGTTACTTTCCTTCGGAGGTCGAAGATTTTGAAGGTTCGAAGCTTCGAATTATTAGAGGATCGAAAGAAACGGAGTTTCGAAGCTTCGAACTTCGAAATTTCGCTGTTAAGTTATATTTGATACGATTACAGGCACTCCTATATTTCGAAAAGAAATACGAAGACTTCGCAGGTTCAATAATTCGAAACTTCGTAAACTTCGAAGTTCCCTTCGAATCCTTCGGAAAAGTAACAGCCCAAGTCTTGGAGCCAGGAGATCTAGACTAGAATGCAATCGATTTGGCCAGAAAAAGCGGGCTACCGGACCACTGTGCAGCGGCTGGACATGAAAGTTCGTCGCAATAGGTGACGCAACGAACGAGCTGCTTTACGTCTGATTAGATAGTAAAATGGCGTGTCGATTGATTCCTAATCGTTCTATTAGCATTCTCTCGAGGGGCTGTAGGTACAGTGGAACTCGAGGCAACGGGTCACGTGACCGCCGGCCGATTAGGGCTGGTACGAAAATTGTTTCTAATTTTTCCACCGCGACGGTCGAACGATGAATTCATAATTTATATTCCGATGAATATTAACTTTTTCTTGCTCGAACGCGGGTCAATGATGTAACAGAGTTCGAGGTCGCCACGAGTATCAAATGGAAGGAGAATGCTTGCTGGAAAATGACTGAGTTGACCTTGCGTGACCCTGAACGCCTGCCGACCAACTCGCACCCTTTTCGCACCGAAAAAGACGAGTTCCCGATTCAATGATCATTTTAAAATTGAAATGAGTTCGTTCACGACTGTCCTCGCCTCACATTATCACGGTTCTCTCTCTCTCTCTCTCTCTCTCTCTCTCTCTCTCTCTCTCTCTCTCTTTCTCTCTTTCTTCGCTCTGTGTGCTCGTAAACAATTTGCACCAAGCTTTTTGTCCAAGGTAATACATTATACTTGAACTTGACAGTTCGCTCGCATGCCTATTACTTTCCATTACTTACCGTTGGAAATGAACACGTGTTCGCGTGTCGAATACAATCGGCTAATGTTCGTTCGAGGAACGGCAATGTTTTTCAACAAATGGAACGAATCGGATTGGCAACGAACGTGAATCAACGAAGTTGAATTCCATTTCGAGTATATGGTGAAACTGACTCCAAAGGCAGAAAGGGCTAAATTCTATACTAAATTTAGACACGGGATTCATGGTGCCATCTTCGCGAGGTTACGATCTTCAGTTTCGTTATAATGCTCCTGGTATTTTAAGGGAGCAATCATTAATCATCGCTAGATTGCGGATGTTTATGCATTTTCCAATCTTTGTATACAGATTTTAAGGAAGCAAAACGAAATAAAATTCTATTTTTAATAGAAACAGCCTTTGTAGATCCAAAACAAATGAAAGTTGTACAAAATCCTGTCGAATTTTATATTCTATTCTTCTTCGAACATTTTCGTAAGCCATAAACGCATAAAGATCCGCAGTCTAAGCATCACCTTATCGCGCAACGAACTACTTTTCGAATTCTGCACGGTATTACTCAAACATTTTTATAAATTACAAATGTTTTCGATGCAAATATGACGTCAAAGATTCGACGCAAATATGATAACTCATTAGTTGTTTATGCGAATTCGTAATTCCACTCATTTGCAAAAGCTGACGTCAAATGAAAATGTATTGGGTGTGACAATAAGTAATCTACCGTGCTCAACGTTTACCTCCCGATTGAAAGCTCACCTTTTCGACAGAGAAAGACAGGAAGAGATTTAAAAGTCAAGGCAGCTTATTAAACATACAGATTATATTTTACGTTTTCTTGAGGTCGTACAAACGTTTAATTTATTCACGACGTTACTATATTCTCGACATATAAATCTATTAAACATCAGAAATACCGAAGCTCGGTTAGGGAAAGAACTCGGGAGCTTTGTTCTAAATCAGGAACAATGGAATCGAAAATAAAAACCAAGAACCGGTCCGCGTTGTGCAGTCGAATTTAAACCGAAAGTCTTGTGTTCGATCGAGTTCGACGTGAACCTTCGCTTTCAGGGAACCGGTAGAATAGGCGAGTGACCTTCCGTGCATCCTTTTTTCCTCTTTCTCCCCGCTTCTCTGTCTTCGGTGGGAATTCCCGCAACGCGATACGATTGTCAATTAAGTTTTCCAATCACGCGACCTCTGTAATTTGCTGGTCGCCGACGGCAGTCGTTCTACATTTCTTTTCTTTTTCTATGACGCCTCGTTATTAATACTTGCTCCACATTCGACCTGCCGAAGCAAACCACCGGCTGCCAGATCGAATCGTACAAATTACGCTCCCGTTGATAAGTCCATCGGACACTCGCCTCTGCGATGCCATAACAGCGAATTCACGTTACGAAATTATTTAAATCGCTAAACGGGACAGCGCTTCTATCAAACGTTCGCGCGATACTGCAACAATTAGACAGTTGACTCGATAATTCCGTAATCGGCTGATTGGACGATTTCCTGCGAAAATTTATACTCACCGTTCTGCGCGTCGAAAGCGTGCGCGGATCGAAGACAATAATCGAGACTCGGTGTTCTAGTCTGACGATTGACAAAATTAGTCGGTGAATTTCACAGCCTCAAATGTTTGTCGCTCCGTCAATTATTTCTTCCAAACACATTACAGTTTTTCAAAAATTACTGTACGATCAAGACGAACATACAACGAAGTCACTTAATTCTGTCATTCGTTTCATTTCTTCACAATTAAGATGAATAATGGCGCTGGCTGGATTGAACAGGTTTTTTTCTCGCGACGCGACCTATGACATTTATTTAAGTCTCACAAGCTCGACGATATCATCGAAACGAATGCTCCAAAATTTTTGTCTGGACTTTCAAAAAACGCACAACGGAAGGGATGAATTTTTAATTCTGCATTTTACGATTCGCGTCGCGCGCATTAACATAAGCGTTCGTCCGTTCGTTGCTGCGAAAGGCCTGCGCGTGTGCTCGTTTGCATATTCGCGATTAAAGACAGCGATCGCATTAAAATTCCTATTTTCTATTAGCCGGTCAAGTGTTGGATGACTTGTGAACGATGGCGTCGGGAACTAAAGCCGCTTTAATGACGCCGGAGCTGATTTACGTTGAGGCAAATCGCGTCGGCAGAGGTGAATATCATTCGCGAGCGTGCATCACGTGTTCCAAGGGGTGAAGGGGGTTGGCCACGCGTTCCCGCGGACAAGCGTACGCACCTGCACGCCTGATTTCGCAGAGAATTTCGCACGTGTGCAGATACGGGCTGTTTACAGTCGGGTCTATCGATCCGGCCCACCGGGCCAATGTGTCGTGACCCAATTTGGTTACTCGTTTCTTTTGTTGTCTGCTCTAGGCTAGCGGAACATGGACCTTAAGTCGGCCACGGGGTCGGAGGTTAAGGGCACAAGGCTGCAAAGTTCTAAACGATTGACTTTGCTCCTCGCATTTTCCTAGAACTAGAGAATCTATAGATGTATATGCAATTATCGATTTTTGTAGAGACGATTTGAAGAAAGTATTATGGAATCGAATCGAATCTTATTTTGGAAATCGTATTAGATTCTATGAAATTTTGGACTCTAGCATTTTTTGAATATTTTCAGAAGCCACAAATGCGTAAAGATTCGCAGTCTAATTGAGTATCGAAGACACAGATATTATGAAAAATGACAAGTCTCGATTTTTGTAGACGAATTTGAAGAAAGTATTATGGAATCGAATCGAATCTTATTTTGGAAATCGTATTAGATTCTGTGAAATTTTGGACTCTAGCATTTTTTGAATATTTTCAGAAGCCACAAATGCGTAAAGATTCGCAGTCTAATTGTGTATCGAAGACTCAGATATTAGGAAGAATGACAAGTATTTGCTTGCTTCTGCCGTGTACATAATTACATTACTTGTTTCCAATTTAGTAAATTATGTGCATAGATTTTAAACGAAAATGTAGCGAAAATTCAAATAGAATTCTATTCTTCCGCATAGATTGTGTAATCTATTGCGATTATCTCGAATCTAGATGAAAATAGTTTAGATTAGAAAGTTCGATGTTAGACGAGTTAGGAATACTAAATAGTTCATTTAATTTTCATTTAGGAATGATATAACTAATGTTGGCAATCAATCTAAGCCGTCTTTGGAAGTAATTTTAAAAAATTTTTTGTAGTTGTCGAACCAATTTCTAGAAGCTATGCAATTTTAATCGTGAACAAGGTAGGAATCCTTGAAGGAAATGAGTTAAGTACACTTTTAATCTAAAAGATTACGAAAGGCTTTAAAAATCACCAGGATATTTTGCGCCGTTTAATGTAGCAGAAAAGCTGTGAAAATTGATTCGATATGGAGCGGTCATTGTACACACCGATCCAGATATTAGGTCGATACTCCTCTCTCGATTCGACGCATCGGATTTGAATGTTGACGTAATAATTATTTGGAATGTGCACAAAGGTTACGTCGATCTTACGTTTTTCTATCTCCACTGAGTAATTGAGTGTAACAGTCGTCACGATCGCAAGTCGAGAAACTAATAAATTAGCTTGTTTGATTAAGTCTCGAACCTAATTCTTCAGTCCAATGCTTGAATTTACGACAACGATAAGATAAAGCTCTAGACTTTGTCATAATAATGTTTTAATTGCTACGCTCTTATCATCGGAAATTCCAATTCATTTTTCCGGTAGACCGTGAAGGAACAGTGCATCTGCGCTTCATTCGAAATACATTGAAATTCAGATGAGATCCTCGAATATGATTACGATTCTAATCGAGTTGTAAATGTTATAGTTGAAAAGGTGAGCGCGATTTAATAGAATAGAATAGAATTTTCTTGTGAAAATTCCTATCCTAACAGCTTTTTCCGAAGCTGTAAAACCTGATAGAAAAACCAGGCTGACTCGATAATTGCAATTCGTGCCGCACCCTTGGTCACTGCATTACCGCGATGACAGACTCCAATATTTTCCCTTTCTCTACATATCGATTTATGTTAGATCGTCGGACGTGTATGGAACTTTGAAACTAGGGCAATCTGCTGTCGAAATCGTGTCGAATGTATTTTAAGGTTATCTCAAAAATCGATTTGAAATTTTGTGGGTTCGGGTTAACATTGGATTTAGATTTTAGATTTGAAAATAAAATTGAATGGTTAAATTCTAAAGAATACGGCTTCATTAATCAATTAAATCTATAGTCACCATTCTTTTCTGCAATTAGAAAAGAATCTAATATAATTTTTATCACACGATTCGTGCTTCAACGAAGAAGTTCGTTCCGGTGAAAAATTTCGATAATTTCAGCGATTGCGAGAGAAAAAATTAGGGAACCGTTTCGAGATTGGTTCGGCGTTAACTATGTTATACTGAAACAGTTACGCGGCAAGCGGCAGAGAGGAAGGGGAAACCATTTGTTGAGTCTCCCATTCGCGATTGGTCATCCTTGTTCCGCGCAGACGAAACGCGCAAGATCGCGCGAAAACATGTTTGCTATCATTCAATTACGGCTTCCTCGGAATCGAATATGATGTCACGAGCCGCAGACAGAAAAGAGACAAAAATATTGATCGACGATTTTGCAATCAGCTTTCCGCGAGGCAATCTGTGCAAGCTGTTTTACATAAAACTATCGTTGTTGATGAAAGATGAAACGGTATCACAAGTTCGACGAGAACAAGAGTGAGGGTTACTAGTCAAAGTTCATTTCGAACATTCAACAACGCTGCGATTCTATCGCGAAACCGAAGATGCAATCCCCATATAGCTTTCCATGGAATCGAACTTTCTCCAGAACTCGAAATCGCAGTTCGTATCTCATTAGAAACTCCGTTATTAGGAAGTACCTGCAATTTGTACAGCTGCTTCGGCTTTTCTAGCTGTTAGATGACTGGTAATGGGCACGGCGATTCCCTTTCGAATGCAGTTAGGGTAATTAGATGCTGCGATGTTGCATGAAAGCTGGTGTTACCGCGGGGAAATGTGTTATTCTTTTAAAAAAAAGGAAGAGAAGAATGCGCTCGAGAGTACGTACTCGAAGTATGCACTTCGGTAATTGTGTTTTCAATGGCTGTACAATTGTTTGAAGCATTTTCTTTCTCTTTTTATAAAACGGGATTGTCCTAAATATTGACAACTAGATTTATGGCTTCTAAAAATTTTCAAAAATTGTTTAAATATAAAACTCCACAGAATTTAGTACGATTTTTCTTTATTTCAGGAGTACGAATACTACAACCATTGAAAATAAGATTTTACATGATTCTACAATGAGTCTACAAAAATTGAAAATTGCATAAACATTCGCAGTCTATTGATAACTTAATTCGAGAACTGAAAATGCGTGAACCCCAGTGAAAAGCTACATTTTGATCTGACGAATTAATTTACAAAACTAGAATTCATATAAAATAACACTTTCACGTTTCAAGAAGAGAATGAAAAATATCTGTTTTCATTTGGTTCGAACAATGTCTCTGGGAGATTTTGGATAGGTTAAAGGGTGTTCTAGGTTCTCCAACACACATTTTGCAATCTCGTATGGTTGACGGACAGCTATTAAATCGATATTCAACGCCGTTGCTCGATTCTTTATCCGCTCTCGACTCTCTCGTTACTCTCTATGGTTGCACGCGATTCTTCCGGACTCTGACTCTTGGGTCTCGCACACGAACGCGCGTATAGCTGCACACAAAAGCCAGCTTGCATTCTTTCAACTCGGTCGCGCTTAAACACATTCTTGGAATCGCATCGTTCACAGACTCTAGACGGCCTAGTATATGTTTCTGTCCTTCAATGACTGCTCGGATTCACCCATCAAATATTTAAGGAATTTAACCCTTGGCACTCGAGTGGCG
Organism: Lasioglossum figueresi; assembly: GCA_028455805.1. Lineage (NCBI taxonomy): Eukaryota > Metazoa > Arthropoda > Insecta > Hymenoptera > Halictidae > Lasioglossum > Lasioglossum figueresi. Next base: position 15,224,328 of record CM052201.1, on the reverse strand, counting down.
ACTCAGAGTCACCAATAAAAATTGCTATACCATTATTCAAAATATTATTTACACGATTAAATATATCGGTATCTAATCAATTACTAATTATTTCAGCACATAAACTTAAAAACATAAAATGAAAAAAATCATTTTGAGTGGAATTATCCTAGGTCGGAAGAAATGTTTAAGTTTCGAGTTAAAGTTGCTCCGAGTGCAAAGGGTTAATATGGTAGAGCTGGAAAGAAAACGTTAACCCACTGTGCGGGATCATGTTGATTATAAAAACTAACAGTGCCAAGTAGCCAAGTTAAATAAGAACAATGCAAATACTCGCATTACGCGGCTAGGACTGAAATTCAGCGCGGTGTGGCTGACACAACATTCTACTTAAACACCAGTCAGACTGGTGTTCCGTTTTTCTTTATCTGCAAGTTTATCGACACGATACCATTGAATGGAACAATAGCTAATACAACGTCACGTTTAAACCCAATCGCCAGATTGTTCTCTCGCTTCTATAAAAATCAATAATTCGCGGTCTCGTTACCCGACCCTTGTACAAGGTGAAAAGAAAATCGTACAAATTGTGCAGTCAACCGGTTCCCGGGCACCCATTTACTGTATTTCTTTCAACAATTTGTTAATGCTCCTCTAAAAAATATTACAATATTTCTCTGAATGTCCATTCTTTGCTCGCTAACATATTAATTTATAGTCTTGCAACGAGAATTCCTGCGAACATGTTATAAATACAGAAAGGTTTTAAATAATCTATACATTTTGGTCGACTGCGCAAGGGTTAAAAGAGAACGCGATCGATGACGAACGGTGAATCCCGGACATTGTTTACCAATCAGTTCGAAACGGTGGTCGTCTATCGGTGAAACGCGTAAAATAATACCACTATCTTTGTCTGTGCCCCCCACTCTCCGACTATCTACGTACATATTGAGTGCAGTTATGCAACATATGCAGCTGCGCGGACGACGCCGATATAGATAGCACATTGGGGAACCGTTCAAGGTCCTCTCGTAACGCTGTTACGTGGTCGTCGATCGATAACAAGATTTTCGTTTGTTCGTAGATAAAGGACATCTGCAAGAATCTCATCCTCTCCGATGACCAGCTACGCTTGGTCATGGAGAGGCTGGACGCCGAGATAAACAAGGGTCTCTCGAAGGAAACGCACAAGAACTCCACCGTCAAGTGCTTCACCACCTACGTGCAGGACCTTCCGGATGGCACCGGTACGAAAATCCTAATTTTTCCAAAAAATCTCCGACAGTTCGATGACCTGCTAAAACAGCTAAAAACACTCGATCAAACTTGTACACTGAAATGGCTGATGTTAAAACCAAAATAAAAAAAACAGTATGAACCGATACGAGTGAATGGTTTTACGAGGATGGGAAACGAAGAGAAATGGTCATGGAAATGTAATATAAAAAAGTGGAAAATTGATTTTGACTCTTACCTGTTGAGGTGGGTTTTGCATGTTTCTCGATGAAATGATTGATACGAATCGGTTCCTCGATCCTCAACAGTTAACGGTTAATTAATCACTCAACCCGACGAGTGATCCAGTAAACGATTTATTGGACGAATATGTTTTCGAAGGATTCACTCGAGAATTGAATGATTTGCAGAGAAAGGTAACTTCCTGGCCTTGGATCTGGGCGGCACGAACTTTAGGGTACTCCTGATCACCCTGGAGGGCATGAACTTCGACATGAAGAGCAAAATTTATGCGATACCGCAGAGTTTGATGCTGGGTACCGGTACACACCTCTTCGATCACATAGCCCAGTGTTTGGCGCTGTTCGTCAAGGATCTGAATTTACAAAATCAAGTCCTGCCTCTCGGCTTTACCTTCAGTTTTCCACTGACTCAAGAAGGATTGACGAAGGGCTACCTCGTCAGATGGACCAAAGGGTTTAATTGCGACGGAGTGGTGGATAAGGATGTTGTTGCTCTTCTCGAAGCGGCGATAGCAAGAAGAAACGTAAGCAATGAACCTCTCATTTTCAGTTTTCGATTTATCGCTGTGCCATTCGTTCGGTTATTATCAGACTGCGGATGTTTATGGAATTATCAATTTTTGTAGACGAATTTTAAGAAAGTGGTACCAAATGAAATCCTATTTTATTCGATGCGAAATAAAAATGTTCTGCATCGATTGTGGGAAGCAGGAACAAAATAAAAATCGATTTCACCCCTTAATGACTTCGTTACATTAAAAACAACATTACCGTTTTACATTTCACTCAGAGTAAATTTCTTCACGAACGCATAAAGATCCGCAGCCTAGCAACAACATTTTTGGGTCGAGAATAAATCAAAATCGTTCTAAATTCTGTCGAATTTGATACTCCAGCATTTTTCGAAAATTTTTATACTTCGTAAATAAATGAAGATCCGCAGTCTAGTTGTTGCATTGGAATTGTTGTCCGGCAGACGATTATCTAACGCCGCGTGTTAACGTCTCTTAAATTGACCAACAATTTCGTAAGAATTACGGAACAATGCAACACGAGAACAATGATTCGAAACAAAAAGGTTCGCGTGCGCGGCTAACACTGGATAATTGCGGAACATGCATGGTAATTTCGATTTGTTCTACAGGACGTAAAAATCGACGTGTGCGCTATTTTGAACGACACCACCGGCACATTAATGTCATGCGCTTGGAAAAACAGGAACTGCCGTATTGGATTGATCGTTGGTAAGTACACAGTTAACGAACGAAAAGAATAACAGAGTGACGTCAAGTACTTAACGACGTCAAGTATTTAAACGAGAAACTCAGGTTTTCGTCTCTTTCTGGTAGGAAAATATTAGCTTAGCAAATATGTATTCTATCTACACTCCGTCTAGTATTAAAACAATAATTATTATTGATGAATTATTGATATTAATTCGTTCTTTTCTTGTTGCATTTAGGTACAGGCTCCAACGCTTGCTACGTTGAAAAGACGAAGAACGTACAATGTGCGGTGCCTGGAAATTTTAAGCCCGAGAAGGCACACATGTTAATTAACACCGAATGGGGTGCTTTCGGGGAGGGTGACGTACTCGACTTCGTCATCACAGAATTCGATCAAGCGATCGACGATAACTCGATCAACCCAAAGAAACAGCTGTTCGAAAAGATGATCTCTGGAATGTACATGGGCGAGCTGGCGAGGTTGGTCCTCGAGAAGGTCGTCGATGCTGGCCTGCTTTTTGGCGGAAGGTGTCCTACCGACCTCAAAAAGCGTGGAAAGTTCTTCACCAAATACGTTTCCGAAATCGAGAAGTGAGTGAAACAGTCGGCGAAAGTCGTGAACCACAGTTGTCCCTCGTTAGGAGACTGCGGATTTCTGCTCTCTTAAAATCCTTAAGGGAAGAAGTAACATTCCATTTAGTTTCTATTTCTCGCAATCGACACAGACAATTTTTATTTCGCATAAAGGTCCCCAGTCTACTCACTGACGCGATTCTCACTTCTGTCAGTTTTATAAAACAGTGACTAACCATAGAAACATATAACTTTTCGGAAGTTTCATGTTCGTAGACCGAAAGCAAGACGATAGGGTTACAAACGCGATACGCTAATGGAAACGAGACACTAACGAGGAAGAACTGTGAATAAGTACTTGCTCTTTGAAATTAGAGTTTTACATTTTGTTTACTTTTCAGCGATCCCAAAGGTAAATACACGAACTGCCGCGATGTCTTAGCGGAGCTAGGTATGCGAAACGTGAGCGATCAGGATTGCGAGAACGTCAGGTACGTTTGCTCGGTGGTATCGAGGAGGGCGGCTCATCTCGCAAGTGCTGGCATTGCTACTCTTCTCAACAAAATGGGAGAGAACAACGTCACGGTCGGCATCGACGGTTCGGTCTACAGATTTCATCCACACTTCCACGATGTTATGACCGAGAAAATCAGACAACTACAGAGTTACAAAGTGAGTATCGTCGAAACCGATTTGTTTTTATTGTCGAGTAGTAAACAACGTTCTCAACATCTGTTGGTTATAGGTCATGTTATTAACATCTATAATAAAAAACCTAAAATCTGCAAATTGTGATGCCATTTACATCGCATTAAAAACATTTGTTACATCGTCACAAATAGAGGAGATATTTAGGTAGCTACATTTAGGAACAACTTTGTAACCTGAACTTATGCCTATTCTTCTTTATTCGTTGCCAAAATGCACTCCACGAATCAATTTGTACAATTACTACGTATCGTAAATTATGATTGAATGATTACACAGTTCACAGACTAATCTAAACGCTGAGATTAGAATGTTATGAGGCCGGTATCGCTCTGTGTTCTATCCAAGGATCGTAGGAATTGAATCTTGAGAAGCGATTCAATTTAACTCCACGAAATTAGCCTAACGCGTCCCAATAGAATCGCGGGCCCAGTTTCTCGGATGGTAATTGAATGATTTCTTTGTTCACAGTTCGACCTGATGCTATCAGAAGATGGTAGCGGACGTGGGGCGGCGCTGGTAGCCGCGGTGGCAGCGGGGAAGCGGTGAAGATAACGGCTGTGCCGAGTCTACTCAAACTTAGCTTAAATTAAGTTACACACTGTAACAACTCCGACACCGAAACGCATACACAAACACAAGAATCATTGAGACACACACACGTACACACAGATACAGAAACAAAGATGCATAAAAGAAATAAGTCACGCGTATGTGCCGCGGATGAGAGAAGAATATCGCGTTCAGCGAGACTAGCGAGGAAATTTGTGAATAAAAATATGATCGAGAGCGAGATTGTGTGCGAGAGGATCGTGTGAGAAAGATCGAGAGAGAGAGAGAGAGAGAAAGACAGTGTGCCTGGACGAATGACAGTGGACAAATTGTATAGAAGAGAAACCGGCAGGAAAATGGGGGCAGCGTGTACACGTTTGTACATAGACCGAAGAGAACGTAGTCTAGATCGCTTCGAGGAGCATCGACGATCGGCACGAGGATGTCAATGATTCATTTTCTGGACTACACGATCCTCTAGATCGCCATTCTTCATTTCTACGAATCGCAACATCGAAGAAATTCATAGAAAAATTCACCGTGAAAATATTGAAATCGAGACAAACAAACCGACACACACACACACACACACACGCCACTCGAATTCGTTTTGATATCGCTGATCCGAGTCAGCCTTGAAATCACACGTGGTTAAACAACTACTGCCAGAGGTGCAGCCAGGTTGCACAGGTGCGTTCGGATACGAACGACAGGGGGCTACGCGAGATTTGCAATGGTACACGTGTGCTAGATGGTGCTGCGTTAATCCTTTCGATCGATCCTCGAAGAAGAAGAAGAAGAGCAGCGTTGAAGGTACTTGAAAACGCATGATCTCTACGGTATGAAAAACGCTGGAAGACAAGAGATTCAACGTCGAAAGGGTTAAAGAAAACCAGCTCGAGACAGCTAGCTGTCCTCGCGTTACCGGAATCATTATAGGCTGGCGACCTCTTCTGTTTCGAAAAGTTCGGCGAGAAAGAAAGAAAGAGAATGGACGGATCCTTGGTTCCCTTCAGGGCGATTTATAAATTATTTGCATCGTCGTTCTAATCCTACATATGTAATTTTAACGAAAGAACACGCGAAGAAGCGTCCGAGAGCGTGAGTGCGAAGAACGAATGGAGAGAAAGAGAACGTGAAAAGCGGAGAGAATGAGAGAGCGAATTAGCGAGTGTTTTACAACAGTTTATTAGAGAGAGTAGTACCGTTTTAAGGTATTAGGCGGTTTGAAGTATTTTTAGATTTATAGGCCACGGTCGCGTCCGAAACGTTCGTGTTCTTTGGACGTCCTTATTTTTTTTTTGTTCTTGTTACGAAGGCGATCTACGATTTTTCTTAGCCGTAGCTATTCGTCCCGAGAACGATCTCTGAGACTTAAAACGGAAGCGCACCAGTCGAACGAACAGCAAACACACAAAAAGAGCGACCATACGTTAGCACAATTAATTCTCGGGGGACCTTGCGCCGCGGGGACATTTCGAGTTTCGACGTTCGGTGGAGAGGAAACGAGGCTCGTCGGATTTATTGTTACTTGGAAATCTGTCCCAGAGATGATCGTTGAACGAACAATCTGGGACGATCGAAGAGATCTCTCTACAACGGCGATCGAAACCGCGATCGTTCTTCCTTCCGACGAAAACCGAGTCGATGATGCAACCTGGATTTTATTTTAAACGCCGATTGTTATTCGAGCCGCGTTCCTATGGCGGATTGCGAAACGGAGGAAAGGATGGTCGCGTCGAACACGATCGCGTCCTCGGCTGAGCTCGGCTCGCGAGCACACACGTTCTATGTACCTATTATTGTCGTCATTAACGATAAAGTCTCGCGAACGCGACAGTGACAAAAATGAAAATCGAGCTGGTACATGCTAGACGCGTTTACCTATCGTAAAAAGGCGGGCGCGTTCTCCTCGCGACTTTTACCTCGAGAGATCTCTGGTTCCCGTGCTCGTGCCCCACTGTTTGTTCCTGTACCCACCACCCCATCTCCCTATCCCCTTTCCGCACCGTCATCGTCATCATCATCAAATGCTGCGAAGGTTGTGGCGACTGAAGGCGGTGAGTACTCACTCGGGCTGTAAAGCGATATCACGCACGATCACGCGGACCCACGTGAGAGAAGTCGTTTTCACTATAGGATAGTTAGACAAGAGTGCTAGGAGCCGACGTGGACGCGGGCATTGCCACGCGCCGTGGCGTATTTTAATAAATGGATTAACGAAATAAAATACTTGAGAGAAAGCGAAAATAGACGAAGATAAATATACAAACACGAGATTCCTACGACGCGGCATCCGTTCTTTTTAGTCGAGCATCGAACTACTCTTCTAGGTTGCGTAAGAAAAATCAACAGCTCCGAGAGACGCGATGCTCGTTCTCGCCAAAAACACGTTCGTTCAATCATAATGTCGTTCCGCGATATACATCTTATCGTTATCAAGATATCGCCGATACTTGGATCGATAATGCACTCGGCGGAAGAGCATCACCGCTTTCGGAGCGTCGCGACTTTTTTTTACAATTAACGAACTGGTTAATGTTGTTGAGATGTGTACATGTTGAAGGTGCAAAATAAAAATTATCATAAATCCCGTTTACCTTCGCTGTTTGCGACGTGCCGATTCATTACCGCTGACACGCGTCACCTTTTACGCAGCGGGGAAACTATCACGCTCGAGTGCGCTTCGATGCATTCCCAAGCAGAAGAAACATATTGACCCTCCAGGTACAATAGAGAATCGTCAGGTTTTCTCTGTGGAAAACGTTGAGCAATGTTCAATGTCCAATGCTTTAATTAAATCGCCGAAATAGCCTGTCGCGCCAAGAGCCAGCTATCGGGCAGGTGTCTTATCCTGCTCTAACAGGTCATCGCACCACCGCATCTGTCTCTTTCGGCGCCTTCACAATTTTCGCTGAATATTCAAGCTCTTGAATATTCAACAACACGGTGTTGCAATTCAAAACCGCAATCGTAACAATTTTCCGCTCCCACCGCCAGATGGTTGACACGTGACTCGATTTCCTTGAAATTCGAGGAAACAAAAGAAAGTTCGTTTAGCCCGGTGGGTTGGGGGGGGTGGGGCTGAAGGGGTGTAGACGCATCAGCGACAACACTTGACAATTAGTTCCCGTCGATAAGATCAATTAACAAACGTCGGATAAGACGATTCGATTCCCCTCCAATCCCGCCACTGTGAAGGTGACCGCATCTGTTCTCGACGCTGCCGTCCCCTGGCGGGTTTGGCAATGAACCACGGCACGTCAAAGCCGCAAAGCAACGCTGTCGCAGAGACAGTGAGCGATTGCACGGGGAATCGCGAGACGGCGAACGATGGAATATTATGCAGAACGACGGCGATACCGTGCAAGAAGGCTCGTGCGTGGCAAGGTATAACCGGCGACGATCGACGTTTACGTGAATGAAAATGATTAGCGGCATTCAGATCGCGTTGAAAAATGCTATAGACGTGGTGAGTGATAAACCTCCAACTGATAAGCTTTTTCGCTACCTTTTCCGCGACGACGTTTCACCTGCGTCGCTCTCACGAACCGTCGAACAAATTGTTCGTGTTCCTGGTTGCTAGATCTCGAAACGAATCATGGTAAACAAGAGGCATTTAGGGGTAGTCCTCATCGATCGGCGTCGCACGCGTTACGTCGCTGCTCCGCACCGTTGTCTCTGTATATTTATTTACGTTCCACCTATCGATCTGCACGCCGCGCCGTGCCTTTGACCATCAGCGATATACACAGCTCTCTCTCTCTCTCTCTTTCCACATCCACTATCCGTGTTGCTTCTGTTTTCATTGCCGCCGGACGAATCCCGTCCGAAAAGTGTATCTTGTTTACAACCGGCGCCAAACAGGACTGACAGCACGCAGGATGCTTTTCATGCGATCGGAGGGGACTCCGGAAGGTGTCGGTTCTGGTACGAGCGCGGTTTGACCGGACGAACACACATGTGCGTCGTTATATTTAACCGGTTATATAATTATTTAAGTAGACCGCGCGCACCTGTCCCCGACCGTATCATTACCATGTGTACATTTAATAAACTGCCGACGTGTTTTGCGCCTTACCTGGCCTTCCTGGAGAACAACGGAGAGGATAATGTAACAGGATCCTGTCGCGCCAGTCGTCTCATCGGCGTACCGTCTCGTTTGTCAACACGGTGTGGTTTTGTTCGCAGATTGCGCCGCCAGCCACTCCGCTGCAAGACTTCACGTACCATTGGAAACAGTTGATGAACTTCTACGTGAACCATCTGACCAACTGTAAAGCGCCTATACAAACCACCGGTATACCCAGGCATTTGGACAGGTTGCTGGAGATTCTGTTGGAAGAGGAGAAGGACGATGACGAACCCGGCCCGTGTTTGGAGTACCTGCTGCAGCACAAGCTGCTGGACCTACTGGCCACGTTGGCCAGCGCCGAGACGCCCCCAGGAATGAGGACAGTTTGTCTATCCTTCCTGAGGAAGCTTCTAGGAAGATCGAAATATCCCCTGTTGCATCACACCTCGATCTATGGACCGGTGCAACGGTTGATCACCCTTTGCATCGGTAGCACACCGTCCCCTATGGAAACCGAGGAGGTCCAGTTCCTCTTGACCCTCTGCTTCCTAGTCTGCAAGTATCCCCACGTGACCAACATCATCAACGACGCGCCAAACGTTCAGAGGAAAGCCATCTCCGCCAGGAGAAACTCTGAGCGAATGGAGATCGAGAAAGTCACCTACATACCCGCTAGAAAGAGGAACAGTTTCAATCCCCTGTTCGAACCTCTGGACACCCAGGCGGTGACCTTGATAAACCCGAATTTATTTCACTCGGAGAACGATCGGAGAAGATACGTTGGGTCTTGCAGATCGGTGACAAAGCCTGCCACAGCCAACGGAACCTCTAGTCAATCGAACGAGTCGGTATCATCCACGGAACAGGAGAACGTCTCCGAATCCTCGAGTCCGGCTACTCCGAAACCAATCTCTGAACCTATCTCGAGACTCACGGCGCGTAGCTCCGAGAGCCAGGATTGCGAAGCTTCGCGGAAGAGCGAGGACACAGCCCTGATGAACGAGATAGACGCGCATCTACAACATCTGAGGGACTTCAGGTTGGATGCTGAATACGGATACGAAGACGGTGGTTATCTAGACAATGATCAGGATCTCCTAGACTCGAAGACGCCGCAGAAGTCTAAATGCCTTCTACTAGATGCCTTGTTGAGTTACATAAACACTGCGGTGAGCACCGAGTTCTAGTTCTAGTTCTGTCCTCGGGCAATGAAACTGATTTATTTCTTACAGGACAATACTGTAAGGATAAGAGCCTGCGAGGGGATAATGGTTCTAGCGTCCTTGGACGATACGTCGTTCGCCCAGATGATTGCCAACAGCGATTTAGTCACCGCGATTCCCAGTAGATTGGAGAGTCTGTTCAACGCTATCCCGGCGCACGTCGATCCAAACGAGATCGACGGAGTGGACGTCACGTGGGGATTGGACTCGCCGGTCTGGACGAAGGAGAAAAAGTTCTCCGGATGCAGACAGGTAGCCGCGTTCTTCATGTGGTTCGACTACTGCAACCAGCTGATCAGGGAAGCGTACCCGGACGTCGCCGATGCACTCGCCAAAAGCATCAAAGTGAACTTTTTCGAGAAGATCGTGACGCCGGCTTTGGCCGAACATCACGTTGTCCTGATCACTGCGCTGGTCACCAAGTGCTTGAAGGAGCTAACTTGCGCTGCTCTCTGTACAGGTACTCCTTTGTCTCTCAAGCACATATCCCGCAAGTTCTACGATTTATATTTTTTGTGAAAATTGATAATAAAATCTTTCAGAAATCAGTTACTGGCTTGTCGGACAAGATCGCGGCCCGGAAATCCCGAACGTGTGGACGTCGCCGGTGCTCCATAGATTGATAGACAACTGTTTCACGGACAGCGATGATCTAACGTTGGAAACGCTGAAGCTGTTCGAGGAAATGATCGAGAAAAGGAACGAGCATATATTACACTGTCTCGTGCTGGTGTATCTGTCAATGAGAGGCTATTACGACAACACTGCCGCAGACAGTGCAATTGCGTCGTGGAGCGACGAGGAAGACGAGCGAGAAAGAGAAAAGAAGGGATCGCTAGATCTCTCTTATGAGCAGAGTCATAGCCGGACGCTGGCACCTAGTAATATTCACAGGATCGTAAACTGGTAAATTTGAGAAATTCGTTCATGAAAAATCAGCTTCCAGCGAGACCCAGCATCGGTCCAACAAGGGAACAATAATAACTCGATATCAAACTCCTGTTACAGCTTCCTGTCCCTGATTCCGCGTTATCTCCAGACGGACACGGACGTGAATAATTACGAGCGGTACATGGCTGATTTGGAGAGGCAGTATTCCACTGTATTATCGGATTGCTCGTTAATGGCGTGGCCATTGGAAGCAGTGACTGTTGACGATTCGGCTAGCTCCGATTCCAGACCGGAAGCGGATCACTGTTCGGTGCGGTTTTATATGGGCCCGTTCGTGGCTATGCTTTTCGAGAAGGTGACTAATATTCCCCGACAAAAGTACGAGGTCAATCTTCAACTGACCGTGGTGATCTCGAGGCTAGCGCTGTTACCTCATCCGTACCTGCATGAATTTTTACTGAATCCGCTGCTACCGTTGGCACCCGGCACAAAAAACTTGTTCACTTGCTTGCAAAAAGTCGTCAAGCAGCTCGTGAACGAGGTACCAAAGACGCCGGATCACAAGCAAATGCTGAAGGAGACCAGGGAACGGCTTCTAGACGACTGCTCTCACGATGGGTGCGTAAGGACCCGTGACCGGGATCATTTTACCGGACACTTTCGACCAAATCTTGCAGTTTTTGCTCCGAGCTCGGGGATTCGTTGAAATTGCAATTTAAGAGGGTAGAATCGTTTCCAGGATTGACTCGTTTCAAAGATGGGCTTTCTCAGGAGTCAAAAGATTGATCTAATTGAAACGATGAAGTTGTTTACATAAAAATTGATAAGAATCGCACAAAATCTAAATAAATAGAGCCTTGTCATTTTTATAAGCTGAAACATTTGAATCGCTTTTATTCCTCGGTTGGTTTATTATTAAAGGATACTGCGCGATTTGAAATTTTTGAACTTCTCATAAAATCTCGATAAAATTGTGGATTATTCTTATTCCAGGGAGAAGGAGAACATTCTGTTCGAGAGCGTGATCGTCACGGAAGAATTCTGCAAAGAACTCGCTGCGATAGCTTACGTTAAGTATCATCATTCTATGTGATAATAAATATCAAAGATGTAAATTCTAGATATTATTTATGTATTACGGCCAAGTATTTTATTTAACGATCTCGATCGTTACTTTATAGATACGCTTAACTAGACAAATTGTTTCTCCTCTTCAGTTGTTTTTTGTGATGACTTTGTAAAATACGTGAACGTATTTATAAGTATAGCAAATAATATATTAATGTTACTATTTGCAAACACTTATTTGCACAATTTACTTTCTAACTCTAATAAAGAAACCATTGGAAATCGTGGTATATAATTTGATCATTTATTTTTTAATATTCTTCTAAAGTCAGAAATTCCTTATACATGTACATTTTCATGTGAAATTTATCGGACGAGCTGTGTAAATCATTGAAATAAAATTTTGCAAATTTTCTATCCTGATTATGATAACTAGATCAACCTCGTAATCTGCATTAGAAACTCGTATTCGAACAAGTTCAGGATAGTTCACATTGACGTGTTGAACTTGTGGAGTTTTAAATGGAAAATACATCTATTTGCATAGAGACGCTCATCGATAATATAACATTGTATTTAAGTGGTAATAATTGTACAAATACTCCAGTCATTAAAGTAAGCAACGACAGTTTGTCGACAAATGGTGAATTGTATTTTTTACATAACCTGAAAGTATGGAGAGGTGTGTTTCAAGGTAAAGACGCGTGCGATGGAAAATGTACAACAGTTTTGCAACATTTCCTTCACGTGCAGAATAAGGAAATAGATGATAAGACCAATGCAGAAATTGCAAACGAGGTAATATACAACAGAATAAAACAATAAAACATAACCTAGTTTCTGTTATTTACAATATTGACTTTTCCAGGTTTTATCATCGCTGATATTATCAAGCAAAAACTGGCCAATCAAAATAGAAAAATATTTCTTACAGAAAGAAAGGATCTGCTTGTTTTTACAACGTGTTCCCGTTATACAAAATGCAATTAGAGCAGTTATCGAACGAAAACATGACTTCGGAAGGAGTTCACCAGCTGGTAAAGTCTTCGGTTTAAGGATAAATCAGGACGAGGAATCTGAATTGACGACAGCAAGGCTTCGCTTAATACAGATTATCACCGAGAACGTACTAGATCTCCGTGGCTGTAAAACCGACGAAGAAGATGCCGATTTCAAGATTGTATTTACCAGTAAGTCGGAGGGAAGAACGGAGGATGGTTATGAAAAATGTGTATGCGGCGTAGTTAAGAATTGCAAGTCGAATACTAAAGAGACACGGTTAACACGGGAAGAATACATACAAAATAAAACTGATGAATTGAAAATATTAAATGACCAAAAGAATTTTGAAATGGATGAGAAAGATGTAAGATCGGATGACCAATTCCTTGAGAATATTGCAAAAGCAACAGCCACTTTCGAATTATTATCCGTGAAACCAAGTCGGGCTGTTTTCATTGGATGCAAGTCTGCAGCCGATAGAAGTATTACGAATACAAAAGGTCCTGGGACTTTGAAGCGTAACATGCTTTTATCAAAAGTTCTAAGAAAACACTTTTTATCATCTTTAGTTTTTAGGTGCATCCTTTGTGTTATACAATGCTACAAGAATTGCTGCTATTATTGAAAAATATAATAACAAAAGATTGGCAGGAGAGTATCCTGATCTACCAGACATCGACGACGTTAACTTTTCTTTATTAGACCAAGAGGTACATTAATTAAAGACTTTTTAGCTATTATTTGGATCAATTAGAAGTAATATTTATCAAATGTATCGTTTGCAGGAAGAATGGGAACTCGTATACAACTTTATTATCGGATACCAAGAAATCATAAAGGATTGCATAAAATACGAACCCGTGTTCCAAACCAATCCCCAAATTCTCTGTATATTTTTATCTAAACTATGCCAAAAATTCAGCGTGTATTATCGTAGAATCAGAATATTAACTGTTAGTTTCAATGTTATCGATTATTCCTGGTACTTTCGAATATTATATTGCGACTCCTAATGGATATTAATATTCTGTTACAGGAGGCGTACGATCATTTAATTCCAACGATGACTGCAAGATTATTCATGCTGCACGCATTGCAAATTGTAATCCAAAATGCGCTTACATTAATGGATATAGTTCCTGTATTACGAATGTAATGAAATAATTCTACACGATTGACCTCACGAAGACTGCTATTATGTATATTTTTTTAAAGACGAATAAAAAAAGAATCAGATTTATGTGAAAAATCAATATTGTGTTTTAGTACAGCTTAATTTCTGAAATGTGGTAAACAATGTTTATGAAACATAAAATATAAATTATTATACCATACGAGCACTTTAGGTAACTCGTGTTTAAATTGTCCATTTATTTAAAATATTAATCGATTGAAAATAATTGCCATTGATAATTCGTGAAGCTACTTGTTGTTTTCGCATGTATTTACATTGTTCATCAATGGCAACCTTTTTCTCTGCGAAAGAAAGCGTGATCGTTATAAAATGCGAAAAAGTTTTTGCAACTCACAAATTCCTCTCCAGCTTCGTATACAAACAGCGCTTTTTCTACAAGTTCTTCTAACCTTCGACGAAACTCTTCGGTATATTTTCGGGCTCTACAATAACTCGGTGCATGATCTTCGCTCTCACAATCTACGAAATATCGTCAAATCTCACGACATCGCATCTCGGATTCGCTAAATTCAAACACGATGTGCCGAGACGCTGCGTGTACCATGGATTCAGACGTACCAATTGAAAAAGTATGGGTGACGATAAGCGGAATGCAGAAGATGGCGCGATTATATGAATTTTCAAATCTGCTATTTCCAAAACACTCGAGATAAGACGATCTCGATAGAACTTTCTGCTCATTCCCAAAAGATTTCGCAGAGATATCAGCGTATGCGTCTTACAATCTCGAAAGAGTCTGAAGTAGCCAATAAAAATTCTCGAACATCCATTATACATGCTTTTAATGATACTCGCGGATAAAATCGCGATACTCGAAGCGATTATAAGAGCGTGCTCGGGGGAACAGTATTCTGGATACTAAAAATATTTGAATTTTTCCACAATGTACAGGACGAAGGGGGATACACGCATGATGCGTCGAAAGCACACGCACGATAGCGTGCAGAAGAGCGAGGCGAGGAACACGGCCAGCTGTTTGTTTTGTTTTCGGGCATGAGATTCACGTGACACCACCGGTGCTGGTGGCGGCTCATACGGCAACCTCGTGTAATCAACGGGGATTCGCGGAGGTAGTGCACTCGCGCACCGCTCGACCAATCGGTGTTTGCGTAAGAAACGACGCCTGATGCTTCGACGGTGCAGAGACGTTTGACATCGATAAATGCGTGAGAGTGCTCGCGAAGTGCGGAGGTATCAGGCTGTCGCTCGCTCGTCGGCTTGTCGTAGTCGTCGTCGTCGTCGTCGGGGGCTCGTGGGCTCGTCGTCGTCGGTCAGTTTCGAGCCTTATTTCCTTTGTTCTAACATAGTACCAAACCCTTTTTTTTTTCTACCCGCGAAAATCTTGTGCAGGAGTAGTGTTAGGCAGTGACCGATCTCACAGTGACCGTCTTTCTTTACTTCGTCGTTCAGCTGCGCCTACTTTCGTGTGCGAGCGAACGTATCCGGCGTGCCAAATGTCACTAGGTGGACGATAGGGTCGAAATACACTCGGTCCTTCTACGTCATCCACACGCACGCTCTCGCGTTCGTTGGTGCATGTACACAAGAGACCGCTGCATACCTAACAGGTCCACAATACTCGAGTAAACGTAGTCGGAAACGTGCAGAAATATTTCGCTTAACCCTTTAAGATTAATTTCACGAATTTCATTAATCTGTCTCTCTTACACCTTTCCACGTCGATCTATTTCGCTCTCTGTTACACGCACACCGTTCACCAAACCGTGTTTCCAGTTGTTTTCTCGTGCGGGAAACGCACTCGATATTTTCACTGGCGCGCGTGTGCGTGTGCGTGGGCGTGTTTGTGCGGTGTGACGTGTTCTCTCTCTGCATGTGTACTTAAAATCGCTGGCAGTCCTGCTCGCGAGAACGGAATCAAGGGAGCGCCTTTCTGTAGTCTCGTCGCGAAACAGGGAACCAGAACACACAAAGCGAAACCGCTGCACGATCGGTCGCGTATAATACAGAGAGTTTCTAGAAGATTTGCCGCGCGACGTTCGTCGTTCCCCGTCCGTGAACAACCCATGCGTTTTCTCTGACGAGCAAATTGCGGTTTTATTGGCGAACGACTTTATGTGTCGCTTGGCGCGCGCGCGAGACCGCTTCTGTGTCCTGTGTGTGTGTGTGTGTATGTGTGTGTGTGTGCCCGTTCCGTCCAGTTGCTACCGCGAGGTACAGTACACAGTGATGTCGTGGTGCGTTTGACGGGTATCGTTGACCTCGGGACAAGTTGACCGAGTTTAAAAGCAAAAGAATAAAAAGAGACACGCGTTTACCAGCGGCAGAAAGAAACCTGATTCGAAACGAATTCATTCCGGAGATTCCTATTCGCATGTTTGTTATTTACGTCGACGAGTAATCCGGCGTGTTCCGTGGTTGCGAGGAAAAAACGCCGCATCTGAAAATTTCAACACGTTCGAGTTTACGCGTTTGATCGAGCTTTGCAGTATACAGGAAAGAAGTTAAGGAAAGAAATTCGTATGACTTCAAAAAATCACGCGATTCAACCGATTTCCCTGTGTCGAAGTGTTGGCGATGAAAACATTGAACGGCAATATCTCAAAAGTGAAAGTATATGACACGCGGCGTTCTTCCTGACACAACCGCCACGGTATTTACGTTACACGCGGCGTGTTTCGATGCGAAAGAATTGTTGACCGGTTCGGCGTGAATTTATTGATCGTCTTTCAACGTCAACAGTTGAATCGGTGTAGAAAAATACGCGCGCGTAGGGTAGAGTGTACAATTACTAGGGGTGGGTGGGTGCCCGAACATTATAAATTTTCGTGTCCCCGTCCACCCTTAACCCTTTGCACTCGAAAATTAAAGATTTCTTTCTCGCTAGAATATTTCCATTCGCCATGCTCTTTCCGAAATACAAATGTTTAATAATTGATTAGATACCAATACATTTGATACGGTAAACAATTTTTTTAGCTGTGCCTCAGAGTCGTTATTCGAGTGCCAAGGGTTGATAATCGCCTACACGTATATTAAGAAGACTAAATTGATTCGCAAACGATTGCGAGATACACAGTCCGTGACGCTTTATTTGTAGGATCTCCGGTACTGATTCACGCGACATTCGAATCCCGGATCGGTCACGAGAAAGATTCGATTACGAGCGGCGGTCGCGATAGCTCGCGTGGCAGTTTGAAATGTATCGCAACGGCTGACCCATTCGTTCTCTCTCTCCTGCGGCTCTTGGTGCACGGCACTCCGGTAAGATCTACGCGTTCAAGGTCGCTGCACAAAACAAGTAGCCGGGCACGTAAAGTGGCCGCGTGCACATGCACGGTGCACACCGTTTGCGATACTTGCGTTTCTAACCAGAAAATAATAGTACGCCGAGCTGCGGTGCGGCTCGCACGAGTTAAACCGGCCGTCGATCGAGGTCAGGTTCTATTTCGCGTACGTTCCCTCGTCCACGATAAATTACCGGCGACACGCGTAATCTCGACCCCTTCGATTCGCCTAGTGACTTCGCATATAGTTTGCGGCTCTTTCCAATTGTACAGTTCGCTCTCTATATATCTCTCTCTCTCTTTCTTTCTCTCTTCCCTCTCTCTTTTTTCGCCGACCATCTGGCTTTCTCTCTCTTACGCATCGCGAAACACGCTTCCCGTTCGCTCGCACGCGACTCCGTGTAAGGAAGTGTAGAGCAGCGGTTGCGCGTCGCATTCTCTCGCCTCGGCCCGGTTTAAATTATCCCTTCGCACGTGCGTTTTTCTTGATGTGCTTCTCTATACAGTGAATGTTGTGAAACGGAGGTGAAGAAAGAAGAACCGACGAAGTCAGGCTGAAAGCACGAGGAACGGGGAACGTAGAGGGGAGAGACAGAAAGACAGAAACAAGCAACTAAACGAGAAGAAAAAGAAGAAGAAGAAGAAGAAGAAGAAGGAGGAAGAAGACGAAGAAGGGCAACAACACACAAGTGGAAACGTCGTCGAGGAGACAAAAGGGAGAGAGGAGATTACACGAACGAACACGCATAAACGCACACACCACACATACATAGACCAACATACATCCTCACAGACACACGTACATATATACAAACACACCGAACAGACGACACACAAGTGCAAAACCGTCGAAAGGAGAGAGAAGCTCGAGTTGAAGGGACATACGCGAACGGGATATACGGACGAGAAAGTTGTTGAACTTGGGAACAGGCGATAGAGGGGAAGTGAACAAAAAAAAATAAAAACAAGACATATAAATATATATAAATATATATATTATATATATATATATATATATAACGTGTATATCGAGAAACAGGAGCGAGGAATCGAGAGGAGAAACACCGAGAAAGAAAAAAAAAATAAAGAAGACGGTTCTTGATGTCTATCGCAGTTGGAGAGGCCCGGCCGTCGATTTGCCGTCCGCGGATCTAGTGCCCGTTTGAAATCGGGTTGCAGCCTCTCTTTTTCTCTCCCTCTCTCCCTCCCTCTCTCTCTCGCGCGTGTGTGTGGATCGGTGCGCGCGCTCACGTACGTGGTGCGTCTCTCTCTCTCTCCGTGTGTGCGTGTGTTGTTGTTACGTGCACCTCTGGGCGAACGCAGCCAGCGAGGCGCGCGGACGGACGAGAAAAGGAGGAAGAGGTGGCGGAGGAAGAGGAGGAAGAGAAGGAGAAGAGGCGGTTGAAACAGGCGGACGTAGAGAAGAAAAGTTGGAGAAGCGGCGGCAGCGTCAACCAACGTCATCAACAATAACAACAGTAACAGTAACAATAACAGTAACAGTAACAGTAACAATACCAGCAGCAGCAGCAACAACAACAGCGACGCGTTGCACCGCGGTGAATACGGGCCGGTTCGTGCGCGTTTCTGAACATTTGTCGCGTCGTGTGTCGGCCGCCACGCGCGGTGTCAGTGCCGGGGAATCGTCAGGAAAGAGGTAGTGAACCGAAGCCGCCAGAATTACGCCAAACCGGGGAAATATGAGCATTGCTGCCCTACTACAGGCCGCCGAGTATATTGAACGAAGGGAAAGAGGTGGGTGTGCAAATTTTCATCTTTCTTTTTTTCCTCTCTTGTTAGCCCCCCCCCCCCCCTCCGTTCTTTTCCTTTTTGTTTTTAACCCTCCCTACTCGAGAACGTTATTGAGCCCAGCGACGTCGTA
Organism: Lasioglossum figueresi; assembly: GCA_028455805.1. Taxonomy (NCBI): domain Eukaryota; kingdom Metazoa; phylum Arthropoda; class Insecta; order Hymenoptera; family Halictidae; genus Lasioglossum; species Lasioglossum figueresi. The sequence goes on along the minus strand of CM052201.1, from coordinate 15,205,228 downwards.
TCGGTGTGTGCGCACGTAGGAGAACAGCGCGAGCGTGCTCGCGTGCATACTCGAGCCGCGCTGTGTCATTGGCACATGGCAACGAACGTGCGTGATCCGTCGTTGGATCTCGGAACGCGACCTTTGTTATTACGCCTTTCCACGGTTCGTTTATTCGCCAGTTTTGCCTCCCTCTCGTTTCTGGACCCGTCGAATTATAAACGGGGAATTATTTTCTCGCCTCGTCACGCGACTTGTAACTGCGGAGCGATGGTTGAAAGTAGCCGTTAGTCGTTCGGAGATTTTACGAAATCGTCTCCGCTAACAGGTTACCTTGACGGGACCATTTTGGAGCGGACCGTGTGCGACCTTCGTCGATAATACGGCTCCGCGGTGACGTAACGTAGCGTACGCTGCGCGGCCACGTATCGCTGCACGCCCGTTTTTCGAGCCACGCCGGTAAACATCGCATCGGGAAATATATGCGTCTGTTGTTTTTTTCAGCGTTCGCGTTGCGTGTCGTTGTGCTGCGTAGGTCGACTCGCAACGCCATGCCATGCCATGCCATGCCATGCCACGCCACGCCGCTGCATAATACGTGTGCATCGGTGCGCGCGAGAAGCGTTAACGATGATCTCATTTTATCACTCCACTTATAATACTGCTTGCTGCGCCGTACCCGATGCTGCACTCCCTCCAGCCTGCTGCGTGCTGAATCGCACGTTATCTCGTCGTTCCGCTTTGTTTCTTCTTCGTCGTCTTCTTCTTTTTTTTCTTCTTCTTTTTTCTTCTTCTTTTTTCTCGTTTTTGCATTTCGCGGACCGGCCTTCGCGAGCCTTCCTCTATTTGTCTCCGGGCTGCCATGCGAGCTCGGCACGTGCGCGCGCGCACCCCGCAGAAAAATTCGACCGTTAATGGCATTTTAATTGAACCGGCCATTATACCGCATATTTGGGTAAACACTTCGCCGATTAGGTTTCCCGTAAACACGAAAATCCTGGGCACCAATTCAATTCTTTTCGAATCTCTTACGTACTCGTTTGCGGGCAAATTTGAATTTTACTGTCACGGAAACGAATGCTTCATCCTTAACCAGTTAACTGCGTTCGACGCGTGTACACGTCGATCCAGAACTCTATTGCGGTGCAATAACAATAACCATTTCAAGAATTAATTGTTCATTTTTTGTCAAATAAAAATGTAATCCTTCCTCGTTTCTCGTAAAGTTTATAACAGGACCATTTGCTCTGCGTTCGACGTCTATACAGTAAAGTCGGGTTTACTGTCCCGAGTCAACATCGGGTTCTAAGTCCAGTGCTTACTCATTCCACTGGCGGCGATGATTGATCTCGGTTCTGGTATATCGGTGTAAACACCACGCATTGACTCGAATGAATCGAAATGACTTTCTTAATTTTCAATATTTTTTTTAATGAAATTTCACTATCGTATTTCTGGCATTTTTCTGATTAATATAAGACCAAACACGATATAATTCCAATTGTATTTAGTGGTTAAATCGACGATTCAAGTTTCGGTCGCGAGGAAAGACAGCGTATGGGAAAGAAAGAGACACTCGTTCTGTCCTTCTCTACGTTCGGCTTCTCCTTTGAATTTCATTCTGTCCTTCTCTATGTTCGGACTCTCCTTTGAAGTAACAAAAATAAGGCCACAACACCAGGATTACTGTCCTCCAAAAACACGGTTGTTGGACAGTAAACCCGACTTTACTGCACTTTCATTGCTTGATTTTAATTCCGCACTCAGTCGGGGATTTTTAAAACTAAATTCCGCAGTTATGAGGTTAATCACTGTGGTCAATTTGTGATATCTGGAAATTTTGGGTACGAATATCGGAGTCCCGAACGTCATTTTCGGGTCCCGAATCGACCCGAGTCTTCAAAACCCGATCCGAGGCTCCGGCCATCCTTAGTACACGTTGAAAAAATAAATCAACCTTAACTATTCACGATTCACGGTGAGAGAGTATTTTCTATATTTATAGAAAACTGTAGGAATGGTATCAGGTAATTTTGCTGGCAGACTGCGGAGTTAGAGGATTACCCAACGCAATAAGCGAGGTCGTAAAACCAATCAGTCCGCTCAATCATAGCTCTACCGTACATACAATTAGGTGAAATGTGTCACCGACGGATTATGGAAGGAAAGGTACAGATTATAAGAAAATGGGGGTCACGTTAGACTTCGTACTCTGCATCGCCAGTTGAAAAGTACGTGGACAAATGAATGTAGATAATGTGAGTCACTCTATGCAAATCGTGATATTCCATTCATCGTAATCTCGTGGACTTTTCAGTGTCACGAGATTTGAACGGTAACGTTACAAGTGTATATAGACTCAACCAGAGAGGTTTTTTGTTTCCACGAAAGACAAAGAATGACAGAAATTCGTTGTCTCTCTTGTATGTTAAGATTATGCTTGTTTTATGTGCCAATACGAGATATATGTATACACATATCGGTTTTTCGAACAGTTTGTAGAACAATATTTTTATGCGAGATATAATACGATGGAAAGACAGAAAAACAAATTCTGTATCTTTTTGTGACAACACAACTTATTATAAAGATAGCCCATCACGAGGCGATCACGTGCGGTTTTATCTTGGTTGTTATTAAAATACATTTTAGCTGCTAGCCGTAAGAAGAATTTTGTTAAAAATCTACATTTTAACGTTCGACGCTCGATCGTCGAGGAAATCGAGCTCGAAAATCTGGCGGTCACGCCGTCCGACGCGTCTGATCACGGCGAACCAATTCTACTTCCGGCGAGTGCCGAAACACGCGTATCTGTCGAACGTTCGAACTCGATTTTCTCGAAAACGGATCGTCAACCGAGTAAATGTTATTCGTTCGTTTCGACTTATCTTTGCAAATGGAATCACCTCGTGCCCGTTTGTGCTACCCGTCGTGTATAATTAACGACGCGAACGGCCGAAAAGAAAGAAACAACGAATACGTCATGCTCGTATCATCGTGATCATACAAAAAGTAATACAGCTGTCCGAGACAAAACAGTGTTAGCATTTTCGGATAAGACGATATCACTGAACGAAACGGCGAGGAGCCAGCGACCGGTTTTCCGATAGCGTGGGCCGGGAAAATCGCGACGTAAATAACGAAAATATAGGGATCACAATAAACGGGGTGTCGCTTTGCATTTTTCTAGGGTTACCGCGTTTCGCTTTCGAACAGCTACTGCTCGAGATTTACGATGCCGTAATTCTTTCCTGTTTCTTTTAAGAACCACGTATTCCCGGGGCGAGGGAACGTGCGCGCGCTCGAGCTCTCGCTTCGCGTCACGTACACACGTTCGAGCGAACACCCCGAGAACGGCTTCTTTGTTTCTCTCTGCTCTCCCTCCATTACGCGAATCGATCTCTCCTCGTGGTTTAAGCTCGCATCACGCGACCGAGAGGGATGTTTCGTGTGCCCGTTGAACGAGCACGGACCCAACCCGTCCAGCCCCAGAAAAGTAGCTTTCCGCGTCGGTTTATTGGCCGCCTCGTCGAGAAGAACCGCTCCGTACCGCTCCGCACCGCTCCGCACCGCTCCGCACCGCTCCGTTCCGCTTCTCTCTGCTCCAAACTCCGTGGCAAGGGGAATCACGGCGAATCGTCGATCGAACATTAACTGTTATTGCCCGAAGATACCCGAGATAAGGCTGTTACGTTATATTAATTGGCCTATTTGGCACCGGGCTCCCTCAAAAACGCTTCCGAGCGATACGACCGCGCGTAAAAGGAACGCTTATTAGCGCGGAAGCTGCGACCGCTTATATAACCTTCAGGAGCTGCGATCAACGCTGGGGCCAAGTGCACTAAATACTCTCGATACTGCTGCCGCGATCCCCACACCGAACGTTTTTATCCTACCATCATTTCTAGACGCCGCTCTGTAGTTTCGGAAACGCGGTGGCTAGATCTAGTTCTAAGAAGATGCTTCAATCTTTTTATAGTGGAGAGTCAGAATTAACACTAGGTTTACGGGACCCGTCAAAGCGACGGGTTCTAATATTCTGAATTTGCGATTACTAAGATTGTAAACACGCTTCCCTGAGAAATTATTTACCAAATTTATTTCTTTGGGTACATATTATTGGAAGAATGGCCAAAAATTTGGATAGAAATGAAACAGTTATTTCTAGAGCTCCGTAAACCTAGCGTTAAACAAAATTTTTCCATCTTCCCAGAGACTCTAAAAAGTTCTGAAGTTTCTAAAAAGTTCTAAAGTTTCTAAAAAGTTTCTTTTTAACCAGTTACCTGTGCTCGACGTGTGTACTCGTCGTTGCTTGACTTTAATTCCGCAGATAAGAGGCTAAACAGGTTGATTCTTGCGCAGTCGGTCCTGGAGTTCGAACGATTGCTCGTTCGAGATAGAAGACGAAATGAAAAACGTCGCGGGTTTTGGTTCTCCGGGGGCCCGTTGATAGCGTTCGACCGATCGCAGCACGTTCGGTAATCGAGTGTTGAACTACTTCCCCGACCGGCATTAGCGAATTTCGCGTTGCCGCAAGAGAGTTACGCGCCGCGTGTTCGCGATGAATGCGTCCCGGTGAATTAAATTGTCCGTGTGTGCGAGACTTGGAGGAAAGGTCGTGTGCTCGTTGCGCGGTACCCTTTCGCGTGTACTCCCAACGGTTCCGCGGTGAATTGCTCCGTTGACGATTCAGGGGAACGAGTTTTCAATTCTGCATTCATTTGCGACGCAGCTGGGGCGGCCGGTAAGGAGATAAAAACAGAGAAAAATCCGAGGAACGAAGATAAGCGGATGGAAACGGCCGGAACAGAGAAGCAAGGGTGGAAACCCGTGGTGGGAGGCGACACGAACGTGCTTGGATACAGAAATTAAAAGGGTAAAAATTGTGGGTGGATACGCATTATGAAATGCAACGTGTACACGCGAATCGCAATTATACTGGAACTATAAAACAAGATTGCGAAGTAGATAAACGTACTATCGGAAGAAATCACGCGAACCATAGTCGCGAAGTATACACATACAAATCATTTGGTAAACACAGGCTAGTTGCAAAGTGCAATAGAAAATATGGGTGCGCGAGGAAATCACAAAGCTCAGGAGCCACGAATCGCAAGGCACACAGGGATTTAAGTAATAAGTTGGAAGGTGTATACATAGACACAGGCCATAAGTAACAGAAATACGAGCTCGAATCACAAAGCACACGAAGAGAAACGTCGGTATCTATGAAACAGAGTAAATCGATTTACGCGAAAGACACGAAATATGATGACGGTGAATCCACAAATGTGTATACAAACCAAACTAGACGTGTATCGTGTATCACGGAAGTTGAGGAAGTCAACGAATCACAAAAAAGGGTCGCACATCACAAGCGACGGACAATAATCCATGCAAAGTAGGGCTAACAAACCATAATAGATGCAAATCGGAAATCGCAAGCCGCGGTGTATGCAAATCAGAAATCGCAAACTACAATACTCGTGAATCGGAAATCACCACACAATTGCGCGCGGGAAAAGTTGGGGTTTTAAAATAAAGGCATGAGTCAGAGCCGTCACGTGTTACATATCAATGCATTATACATATTACGCGCAGTACGTACACGATCAAACGCGATCTAACTTTCTCGCTTTGGAGGTGGAAAGCTTACCTTTTCATTTAAATCTCTCGCGCGTCTCTGACGACTTCTTTCAGCCCGAGGCGTTCATTCTTCGCTAATTCGGACATCGAATGCGCGACTGGCCGCAAAAAGAACTTCACACGTGCTCCGCGGCTTAATGAAAGGATACGTAGTCTAGCGAAAAAAATTCACGTGACCATTAACGAGCGAAGTACGACAGATATTGTGGGGCACTGCCTACTCCTGTAACACGTGGCTTTTCATTTGTGTTCTGCCAGCTCGGCGTGCTCTGAAGAGGCTAGGACGGCTTGTCGGTGCCTTTCGCGATTGTCAGGGAAGAATATTAAGTTACTTCGTTGTCAAAATTTAATTCATAGACCGTGACATCGAACGGAACGAATCGAAGTCCCGCGCAGTATTTAGGCTCTGAAATTTTGTGCGAATTTAAATTAAAAAATTGGAGAACAATTGAATTCTGTGCTCCCTTAAAAAGGAGATATCGTCGCTCTTCGGGGATTCGATTACTGTCGCGCCCGCCATTAATTTCTACAACCGCTTTACGCCGGTGGAAAAAACGCAGGACAATAATTAATCTCCGCCATCTTGCGCCATTTTATCCGAGCGAAATGTAAGAGATACTCGCGGGATTATATTGTTACTTTCTAAAGGAAGGGAAATGGTGGATTGTTAATTAGCGCTCTTAATGATAAAGAATCACGTACATTGTTAACTCCTTCCGAGAATTTCCTCGCATTTAGCGATTCCGATCTTTCATCGGAACTGTTACGTGGTGTAGCAAACCGCGTCAGCGAGGCGCTCTAGGTAATAATTTAGCGTCAACGAGGTGAAAAAGGGGGGCAACCATGAGAGAGATAGAGAAAAAAAAGAACAACAAGATCACTATTCTTTTGTATTCTTTGTTGCACGGTTCCCACGCAAAGGGAGACGGGTTTCCTGTTTTGTTGAAATTTTTGGAAATAGCCCCCGCAACCCTGTCCCCCTTCCTTTGATGCCCCTCTGTCCCTCATCAGTTTCTAAAAACGAGTTCCATAAGGCACGGCTCTCCTCTCTTTCTGTTCGCGTAAGTTCGGCTCCGCTATTCACCACGCGAATTTCTCTTTTGCATGACGCGCGAGTGCGGCCTTATGGTCATGGCATGCGAGCGAGACGCTTTTCTTCTTTCACGAGGACAGATGGTCGATGTCGCGGGCGCGCGTGTTCTTTTTCACTGGCTGCCATTAGGCCTGTTGTACGATGATGAGGATCGGAGAACCGTAGGCTCGCCAAAGGAGGCATTTATAATTTACACCACTCGTTATGGTGACTGGTCTTCTGTCCCCGGCTCGTGTACACTGTAGTATGTGTCTCTGCCTGCGTTTGTATGTGTCCGCTGCTCCGGATATCTTTCTATACTTTTCGTTTTCTTTTGCCACGTGTTCGCTCCTCTTCCCCGCGTCTTTTCCGTCCACTTATATCATTTCAGCCGGTCGATCGATGCCGGAAAGGTGGAATTGTCCCAGAGCTACCGGTAATTGCATTTTTCGTCATTTCTGAAGGGAATCGAACTTTTACAAGGGGTCGTTCCGCACCCCGTATAACTGGATTTCGCGTGGCCACGGAGATTGTTTATTTAGAACAGAATCGTCCTGGCCAACATCCCTCGAAAAATAACTTGCTCGCTCGTAGAAATCGACGAGTTCCGAGATACATTAGCACCGGAATACGGTAGAACCTCGATCGTTGCACGGAACAAGAGTTGCGCAACGAAAGAGGTAACCAATCGCGCGATCTGTTTTCCCACTTTTTCACTCCGTATTTCCCCACTCCCAAAGCTGTCCGGATTATCGTGTAGCTACCGTAACCCTCGACACGAGTTCCCGAACTTCTAACAACTCCAAATGGGAATCGCTAGTATGCAACGGGCTATTCCCAAACAGAGCCGTCAATTTTACACAATTTCAATTTTGATATACGCGTTGGCTACATTTCGAGATAACGCTTTTCCTTTAAATTTCTACAAATTCGCGCGAAACCTGCAAAATGTAAAATGGTCAGACGCTTCGCTGATCAGCCGGTATCAACGGCTCCGAAGCTATTTTGAGGAGAATCGCGAAACGCTCGCATAGTTTCGAGCGTGTGTTTCGCACGGCGCGGCGAGGATTCCGCGCGGAGGGATCGTTCGCGAAAAAACCGCGCCGCGGTGTACATGGTGCTCGCGAACTCGTGCTCGTTAAGCGCGTACACGGTGCCGGCGACGCGGCGGAATAAAGTCACGTTCTGTCTTGCGAGCGTAACTTACTGCGGCATTAAAGCGCCGCGCAAACACCGATTCGCGCCGGCTTCGACGATCCTCGCTCGAAAAGAGCGGGATTTATGTTACGATTTCAGTTAACGCCGTCCCGGCGAACGAGACCCGCTCTCGGACGACGAACCGAGTAACCGATCCCCAGTCAAATAAATCCGAGAACGTAACAATGTAGAGTGGCCCCGGACAGAGAGGAAAAGGGGGGAACTTCCTGCTCCGGGGATCGACGATCGCGCGCGAACGCCGGCCAAGAGATACGAGTCCACGGACTTTCGCGAATTTTCGAATCCCTTTGTTCCCCATTTACCAAAGGGCTCGGCGATTTATGGCCCTGCGCCGATTGGAATCGTCCCTTCCAAATCGAAACGTCCGGTACCTCTCTAGTTGCTCGTCGTCCGCGTCCGACGATGGACAGTTAGAGAAGAGAGCCACCTTTCTCGATTTTATGGTGTCAGTTTCATGGGATATACTCCGTTCAGTCAATTTATCAAGGAAGCTGTTATTAACCCCTTCGCGTTAGCTCGAAACTTCCAGTTGCTGGGCTTAGATAGCCGTTCGCGTGATTTTCGGAAAGATTTTATATGCGTTTTGAGCGGCGATGTTCACTTACGTCCATAAATCACCGGACACTTGCGTATCTTCGAGAAAATGGTAATTGAATATTCATTAGGTTTATTTTCATTAGGTGTAGCTATTTTAGAAGAAATGTTTTGGATGATTATGGACAGCTCTAGAAGCCGAATTGGAAAATATAAGAATAACGATTAAAATTTAGATGGTATAGGATATTTTGGTCGGATTTGATTTACACGTTCTCTACGTTGGAAGTGTAAAAAATCGTCTGCATCGAAATTTGAATAAGTGTCCGGTAACTTATGGACGGGAGTGTATGTCGGTTTGATTTTATCTTTCTCTCTTCCTTCCTCCCTCTTTCTATCTTCTTTCTTCCTCGTCTGTCTCTCCTCGCCACTGACGATTGGTTCGTCATTGCAGAAGCTGAACATGGCTACGCTTCGACGATGCCGATGCCCGATGATATGCGGACGGTCACAAAAAGGCCAAAGACGAAAAAATCCCAAGGCAGCAGGTTGGTACCATTTATTCTCATTACCGTAACGAATATATCCGTCGATCGAAATGAACGTGTCCTTCGACTTCCGAGAAGCTTTGTTCTACTTAATAATTAAATTGTAAATTACACGGTTCAATTTTGTTTACATTCGTTCGGAACACTTTCCATTTGTTATTTGTTCCAGCACATTATAATCGGTCATTGTTATCGCCAGTTCATCAATATTCAATAATTTCATGATTCAGCTCGATGCGTGTCCATAAATAAAAATTTACGAATTCGAAAGGAAATGGAAATTCTGTAATTCTCGACGAGTTAGAACGTTTCGTGTTGCACACTTGCTTCGTTCCAGTTATTTTTGTTCGAATTGTTTCCAGAAGCGTTTCGCTTACAAGTGCACCGAAAAATTCAATAACTTCGTTCCAACTCGATAAATTTTCTCTGCGTTTTACAATTCGCTCTCTCTCTCTCTCTCCTTTTTTTCTCTCTCTCTGCATTCTACACGTCAATGGCTTGACAATTCTGCACTCAACTGTTGTTTCGGTTACAATTTGACCACTCCCGAACCGATTTGTTTCGCACGGTGGACACGATATGCGAGCGTGTAAATCGACGGTACACGTGGAACAAAATAAAAAAAAAATTCTGTACCAGATTACACACAGTTTAAACAATCGAGCACTCGTTTAATCGTGCTTGCGCTTCAAAGTACATTGAAATTCGAATTTGAAAAAATAATTTTTCTCTTTGGAACATTGCTCAACGTTTTTGAACGTAAAACATTTCGCCATTCCTTTTTTTTTTTATCATCGAAAACAAATTTATCGGTTGAATTGGTAATGAGGACACTTTTCCATTTGCAGGACTACTCATAACGAATTGGAGAAAAATAGGTGAGTACTCCATCCGTCTTAGTCGTGCAAAAATTTTGCACGGATCTCGTTGCAGCTGTTAACGTTTCTCAAGTAAAATGATAAAGGTCAAGCTACCTGCGGTAAGGATAAAATGACAAATTGGAAACTGTTCATGCAAAAATACCGTGTACGATTCATGCTAACTTCGCTTCGTCATTTATTACAGGTTTCAAGAAATTCGACAGTCATATTGCGTTCACGGTTTGTCGAGAACAGTGACGTAGTAAATAATTATTTGTTATTGTCCGTAGCATTTAATAATCGCGTTGCCAGTGTCAGACGCGACGACCATAAGGGAGAGCAGAGCGAACGGTATAATTGAAAGGCTGTTCAACGGAGGTGACGAGACACGGTCCGCGGCTTATTCTTTTATTTTTATTCCCCGTGACAAATGATGGTGCCCGGTTAGGCAGTGTGTGTTAAATTGGAAGCAATTTACGGTTATCTCGCGTCGTTGTTCGCAATGTAGAAAGGACCCCGGGGCCGTTAATTAACATGCGTGATACGTGTGATTAGACGGGACCCTTTTATACACCGGGGGTCAGGAAAGTTCGAAATGGAGCGGAACAATGGCCGACGAGACGCTCTGGTGGAACAGGTTTCCAAGGGTGCCTGTACTAACCCCGATTGTCGACGTGATTTATAAGTCGCGACCCGCGCCCGTTCTTGTTCCTCCTCGAGAGTGCATGAAAGAGAAACGGTTCACTAGATCGTACAGCGGGGGCGGCAGGAGTTTCGTCGTTCCTAGTCATTCATAACCCCCCGGACAGGATGATACTGAAAGTCTATTTGTAAGAGACGTCTAAACATGTTAATAGATTTCACCGATCCGAATTCTACGCGATATTTATGACTGGCATTATTTACAAGAATCTAAGAGATTTTTGCTCGGTTGATTTACTCCCACCGGCGAACTCGTTGGTTTCGGATAATGAAACGAAAATAAGAACGCGATAGCAGGCTATCTAAAAATTATCGAATATTAATCTTTTGCACAGTCCTTAAATTTTTAGCAATATAGTTATGATTCAGGTAGTTTTTAATGGCGCTTCTAAAGTGCAGAGTCCAATATTGTACGGTGGTATGATAGATAATGTTGGTTGTTGAATGATGGGATCATTCGTCTAGGATAAAATTTCGAGTAATTCGAGCCTCGGCGCTGACACGACGTTTCAGCAAAAACGTCTAGAATATTAGAATATAAATTGTCGCTGCGCAGAACGCGATTAATTCAGCGGAAATTACAATATGATGTGCGACGCGGCTGTATATGAGAAAGTAGGTTGTGACGTAATGCCCTCGCAAGTACCGCGATGGCGATAACGCTGTGAAATATCAGCAGATGTAAAAATAGAATTCAATGTTTCGAATCGAAGTAAAAAGCTTGAAAATATCGTTTAATCAAGCTCCATTGTGTGAATATCGTTACAAAAATTGCGATAATGAAATAATTGACAAGAGTCGTTCGAGATTAGAGCTATCTAGAAAACACCTGTATTCTTTCACCCGAATTGCGAATACAATTCGTACAACATCTAAATGTTTGGTAATCGATTAGATATCGATATATTTAATAATGCAAACAACAATTTAAATAATGGTACAGCAACTTTTAGTGGCGCTTCAGAGTCACCATATACGAGTACTAAGAGTTAAACCAGCGAAAAATTTTTTTTCTTTCTGAGGATGCTAAGGGTAGTTCAATATAAAATACGTATTTCCCAAGGGTAGTTCAATCTGAAATAGGACGTCTGGCTATCGCAGAGTTGACTACTCCAAAAATTGGAAGGGTAGTTCAGTCTGAAATAGAACTTCGCGTCGCGTTCATAATTATGTTTGATCTGCATCGATCGAGTCGCTCGTGGGGTGGAGGGTTGGCATCTCCGTCTTCTAAGACGGAAACCCTTGTCTCATCGGCACCTAGCCCAAATCCGTAGCGATCGTTCAAACACCAAATTCGAGGATCGAGTAAAAGCGGAGCGTGGATCGGTATCGTTCGTGGAACGAGGGATTGGACTGACAGTAACTCGGAGGCTTGTCGGCCGAGCGAAATCAAAGGGAGCAAACATTCGAAACAGGCGAAGTTGCCCGACAAAGAGGAAGGAACAGTTTAAGGCTTAAGGGATACCGTCCATTAGTCCAATCGAGCATTCTGGACCTGTCGAAATTTCGTCGAGGTGCGGGAGAGGTGAGGGAGGAGAGGTGAGGGAGAGGTGAGGGAGAGGTGAGGGTGGTGCGTCTTTCGTGGGAGTTTGAATCGGCGTGCATCGATTCGGATCAAAGGGAACATTTGATCCTGTAATTGGTGTGGCCCATCCAGAGCAGCCAGCCCTCGCGTATGCGAGCCTCTGTAGACGCAGGCTAATCGGGATCGCGTATAGGATCGGCCCTCGGCGGTTCGTTATCGACAAAGACGCGGAATTCACGTTTCATTTGCGAATTTATTTTTACACTGGGCCCCCGGTGTAAAGAGCGGGCTGTGAGCGACCGATCCAAAGGTTAGCGATGCGTGTTTGGTCGCTAACGGATTCGTGGGCTGACCGGTTCGTTCATCCGCTCGCTTCTCGTACGCTCGCCGAGCGGAGCGGTGCGGAGCGGAGCGGAGCTGGCAGAGCCAGGGCACCGGCATGAAACCGTGAGGGGCGGAAATGTGCATAAACGTAAAAAAAACCCGAGGCTTTGTTAGTCGCTTGTACACCTTTTTGCCGCACGCTAGGAACAGCCAGAGAACGAGAACTCCGCATGGTAAAGCACACAGAGCAGGACAGCACGCGGGGGGAACCTAGGGGGTTGGGGCGGTGGGTTCGAAGGGGGATCACCGGGGGGAGGAACTGAAAGAACAAGAGAGAGAGAGAGAGAGAGAGAGAGAGAGAGAGGGAGTGGGAGTTGAAGAGAGAGAGAGAGAGAGAGAGAATTGTGGGGAGAGAGCCTATCGATTTTTTTTGTCCCCAAGCGACGAAACTACGGTCGGACGGGATGAGGCAGGGGGTTGGTGCGTGGCACAGAAACGGGCAATGTAAAAGCCCACGCCGCGCGAGCCGCCCCGTTACACCACACGTTGTTACGTTACATAACGCAGAGAACGCAGCCACGAGACTTTCAGCGAATCCGTGGCACACGAGAACGTTTCCCGCCCCCGTATCCTTTAATTGTTTCCACTGCGTGATTGTTGACGCTCGCCCTCGAGGAGCCGGAATGTCATAAAATCTTAAAATCGAGGCGAAACAGATTTCCGTGGGACTGGGAGCCTGTAAAGCGTTTTTACCATTATACATGCCCACCGGTGACGACCACGTGCGCCTCTAGAGCTCTCCATTTATGAAGAAATTGGTTGGGCGAAATATAAAACAGTACAGGATTAGAAAAATTTAAGGGATGAAATGAATTTTTATTTTATTCCTTCCCACTATCGATGCGAATATTTTCATTTTGCATAAAGATCCGCAGTCTACTAATAATACAACGTGGATTTTTCGGAATATTTTGTTCACCTTGTTGTAAAGTCTGCGTAAAAAAGAGAATATGGAATACAGCGTGAGAAAAATCACGAAAATGTGAGATAACCGAGTTTCCAAGAATTTGAAGACCGTCGTACGGGATCGGCGCCTTGTTAGAGAGTCGATCGAAGTTCAGTGTCGCGAGATAGCGCGAATAGTCGGTAAATTAGCGATGTATATCCTTAAAGGAACGTTTCGCGTTACGAGAGGCCGGCTCGGCGCTTAGCCTCCTCCCAGTTCACGTGTGTGCAGTTGTTTTAAAGCGTTCGGTTAGATCGGGTGACGTGCGTGCACGGCAATTTCCAATCGCAATAGTATGTCATCAGGAATACGACAGAAGGCCTTTTTGAGGGTGCATGCAAAATGACCGTTCGACCGCGGTTCACGCATGGTTTCAGGGCTGGAGCATGAGGACGGCGAATAATGACAGGAATTTTAATTAATTGCCGTAATAACGACGCGCCGCGCACGCTGCACACCGGACAATGAATTTGCATTTGTTTTCGCCAACAGATCGCGACGATCCTTGGTGTATGAACTCGACCGTTCGTTCGTTCGTTCGTTCGTTCGTTCGTTCGTTCGTTCGGCCGGTCGCCTGATCGTGCACGCACGGCGCGCGCGCAAAGCGCAAAGCGGAAGTAACCGAGAATTGGAACGGAATGGAAATTTTTCAACGGCGCGATCCGCGAACGATAAACAATACTCTCTCGTGATATTTTCACTGCGGCTTAATTTATTTATTTATACGAGATAAACCACGCGGCGCGAAAAGGGGGTAGGTTACAGAATAATGCAAACAGTCGTTCACACCGTTGTAACCGGTGCCATTTTTAGGCCGTAGATATCTGCATACGAAATTAGATTCCTCCGGATTATGAAAATTCAAATTCAGAAGTTGCGACGACGTGTATTCGCCGTTAGGTACAGATAAAGTATAAAGGTGCTGGTATATTGTCGTTAAAGGTTCGTGTAATTACACTTTGCATATCGAAAGTGTAATTAATAGCGTAGTAAATGCAGCTGCGTCTACACCCCCATTTTATAACTCGGTATAACAACGCAATGAAATAAAACCAGTGGAAAGGTGTAAAGGCGAAGAATATAAAACAGCAACTTTTGCTGAACGGTTGCTTTTTTACTGGTTTCTTAGAACGAAACGAAACTTTCCGACTTGAAGAACTCCTCGAAACAAGTTCTGAATGAACCATTCGCGATAACAGTTAGAATCAACGCTATTCATTTTTTCTTTACATCGTTCGATAGTCTCTTCAACGAAGATAAATCGAAAATAAACGATACAGAGAGACGAGAGTGTGTGTCCGGATGATGCAAACGACACTGGGAAATTATAATTCTCGCAGACCGTATCTTATTGTCGTAGTTAAATCGAGTACTTATGTCACTCTTTTGTAGACACGATGATTTTTCATCTATTGTTATTAGCAGTGACAATGACCGATTCCTCTGAAGCGGAGATTAAAAGCATCGCGTACAGAGAACGTGTCACCGCGTGGATATCTCATTACGCCAAGTGCCGTTTCCGGTGGGAAAGATTCGTGCCTCGTTGATACGAAATAACCGCACGATGGCTGCGTGTTAACGAAATGATACGGACGCAATTCTTTGTCGTGCACGAGTCCGGTGAAATTCAAGAATCTTTAAATTTCCCCGTTTCCGGGAACGTAGACTCTCGGATTCGGCATCCTGTCCCATTCAATGCCACCGAAATTCCCACAATTCCTTTTCTGCGACCAAACGTATTCTCTACCGCTGTACGGAAAAATATTATTTACATTATTAAATGTGTCGGTATCTATAATTACTAAACATTTAAAAAATCATTTAAAAAGGTCGGAAGAAACGTCGTTTGATTTTCGAGTTAAAATATATATAAAACAAAGATTCGCATTTTTCATTTTATAAAAGGTTTAATAAAAGGTTTTATAAAAGGACATATACGTCGATTCGGAGCGACGCGGATCGCGCGCAATAAACGGCGCGCAGCTCGCAAAAGAAACGAAATCGAAAACACCGAATAACAATTTTCCCGCGCGAGGCACTAGTTTCGAGAGAATGGATTCCCGCGCTCGACGCGGCGCGTCCAAACAGATTCGAAGGCGATTTCCTCGGAAATGGAGTGGCGCGGGCGGCCGAAAAAAATGCGTTGCACGCGGTCGATGTGTGTTTTAACTGGGGAATCATCCCCCATAAAACTATTTCGGCGAGCGAGTCGTTGCTCGCGAGATGGATAACTCGGTTTAACTGGAACGTCGCTGCAGTCTCCGAAATAGCGACCGAAGCACAGAGAGAGAAAGAAAAAGAGAGAAAGATAGCTATTTTTGCTTTTAATTTTACGAGGCGCGAGCGATTCTTACCGCGTTGTTCCCATCATAAAAATTCCACGTTATTTAACGAAACGGCGACATTTTAGACTTGAATTTGAAAATACAACATTTTTATCACACAAGCGGACAACTTCATTATTCTCGGAACTCAACGTGTTCTTGCTAATTTAAACGAATCCTCTGGCTGATAATATTTTTAAAGACTCCTCTAACGGTGCAGGAAGCCGAAAACAAGAAACTGCGAGGCTTGTCAACATAGTTTCCGCGTGTAGATGCAGGTTTGCCGGTCGATTTACGATCGCGCGCAATTTGCCGGAGTACGAGCTTCAAGATCGACTGCCCTGCGGGGGTGGCCGGTGTAATGGGAGTGGAAGAGAGAGAGAGAGAGAGAGAGAGAGAGAGAGGACGGAGGGGCGGTTCGAGGGGATTTACATCGGGCGGGCAGATGTTAATTTCCCAACTGTTGCTATTTACGACGACGGTAAAACCATTTGAGCGCGTTTCGTTCGCGCGCGCGGCCTGCCTTGCCTCGTAGATGCCGAGACAATGAAATTTTAACGACGCCCCGATGCTCGTCTACGCTGCGGATTAATCCTCGGAAATAGACTCGCGTAAACCGTGTTTCGTTCGATTTTAATGGCCGTTGCGTGGATAGAGCCAGCCGCGCGGATCGAGAACACCTGTTTTCGTACCGGTGCGCGCCGCGGAAACGCGCTCGAAATAATTAAAAACGGAACGATTTATACGGGGCTTTTCGATCGTTCGACATTTTTTTTTATGCTCTCGGCTAAGGCGCGTCGTTTGGCAGGACTTTCCGCGCTGTGGTTCTGCAATTTTTGGGACGCTTTAACGCGTTATCGATACAGCCGAGCAGGTTTCTTTTCTGTCGTATTTTAACCACTTAACTGCGGAGTTTCATTTTAAAAATACCCCAGAAAGTGCGGAATTAAAATCAACCATAGACGAGTATCACGTCGAACGCAGAGCAATGTGTCCTATTATAAATTTTACGAAAAACGAGGAAGGATTAGATTTTTATTTGATAAAATATTAAGAATTCATTCTTCAAAAGATTATTGTTATTGCACCGCAATAGAGATTTTGATTGACGCGTATACACGTCGAACGCAGTTAACTGGTTAAAGAAAACATTTGAAACGATTTATAAAAATGATTATTTCCATTATTTGTAACAACTCGATGCCGTCTGTCAGACAACAAAGACTCACCGGCGACGTGTGGTTTTGATTTACAAAATTACATGCTTATTTAAAATACGACAGAACTTTTCCTCAGACCTAATAAAAGAGTCGTAGTTAATTGGTAAATATTTGATAGCGCGACAGCTAGTTTCGTGCTACAATCTCTCCTTTGTGGCGATCATTTTGCACGCAGGCTTCCACGAAATAGTCTTCTTTCCGTTCACCGAGGATGCCGCCTGAGTAATCTTATCGTTGAAAGCTTCGCCTTCTTTTTTTATTAGTTATTTAAAGTCGCGTTACTGTGTAGCGTGAATCATTGGCCACTCCGTTGGAACTTCGGTTGTTGACTCGCTCGTTTCCTTTGCGAAGAGCACAACTCCTCGTACGATTGATAAGAATAGAACGAGACGCAGAAGTCATTTTTTCGAAACGTGTTTCTGAAAAGTACATCGCCGAGAGACAGTAGAAATTGTAGCGTCGACATTTTCCACCTGCGTTCGCCGTGAACGTTTCCACGACCACTATTTGTCCTTCGAGGCAGCTGCTTCGAAAAAAGTAGAAGGCCAAGTTAATAAAGTGCTGTTACTCCCGCGCTCAAAGACGTTCTTTCCCGGGGATAGAGGCCTGTATAAAGAAATTTCATTTGATATTCTCTTTCATGTTTCATTTAGGAGGAAACTATGGTCGCAACCGATCCAACTTTCATTGGGGATGAATGCCTGTAAGATGAGGGTAGACAGAGTCGTTACTTAGCAGATATCGTACAACGGACGACTACTGTACTCCTAAAATTAGGAGTTTCGTCCCCTATCTCTCCGGAGAGCGTCATAAATAAATGTTCAAGGCTCTCTCTTCCTCTCTCTTTGTGTGTCTGTCTTTCTCTCTCTCGCTCTCTAGGAACGCCCGGGTCTCCCGAAACGATGATCCCCGAGCGGTCGAACAATTCCTGAATCACGGTATTGACCACGCTTCGAGGGGGCACGGCCACTCGGTCGACTGTTAATAAACTTTAATGCCCACCTGTCGCGACTACACGGCCGTTGCATAACGATAAACAGTCACTAACGTTCGTAATTGTATCTAACCGACACCTAATGCGGGCTTATTAGCCGGCAGACACAGTGGGGTCCTCGTTACGACGGGTGACGCGCGATGTTTGTTTGCATCGTTGATTTATATGTTGTTCCATTACCTGGCTGTTCCCCGATGTTCCTCCATGTTCTCTCGTACCCGCAACCAACGGATCCGAACGCGTTCCTTTCGTTCAAGAGATTCCAGATTCGCCGGAATTTATGTGAATTTATCGACATCGTATCTCGCGACCGCCGTGCTAGATAAGGGACAGACAAATGCTCGATATTTTTGCCAAACTTTATACGTCTACGGCACTCATAAAAGAACGATGCACATACCGGTGCACCATCCGTTATCGAGGTTCTCTCATGAACGTACTTACATTAAACTTCTTCGATTCATAATTCATTCTGTTTACCGATTTCTGCCGGGAAAAAATTGCGCCACGATAACATTGATCAGAGAATTAATTCTTGCGACTACGTAATTGCAGAACGCGGATTTTATGCGTGCGATTTGAACCGGCAAAGAAATTAGAACGGTCTAAATTTGAATGCGTTCTCTGCTCCTTGGAATTGATCGAGAGGGAATGGAGCAATGAAACGACGACGTTCGAACGTCTACGAAATAATCGTGTTCACGCTGCAGGGTCTCGTTAAACGTTCACCGATACCAGATGCCGTGCATCAAACGAATCCCTGCCGTGATTCCGATTCCTCGCTGATGTAGCGTTGAACTGCTCAAATGTAGGCCACGCTAACGAAGAGACTAGTCAAACGACTGATGCGCATCAATGTTTTCGAATTTTCTGACGGACAGTCGAGAGGTTTCGTCGAGAGTTAAATAGCATCGTTATCGGACGAATGTCGAAAGTCGTTGGCACAGACAGACAGTAGACGAGCGTATCTCTGTATGATAACTCGAGTCAGCATCTGTATCAACATTCTACGGAGAAAAAGGTTTCGGAGGGAGGTGTGGGGCAAGGTTGTTCGAGACGGATCGCGAGGAAGTTGAACCCGCTTGCGAAACTGCTTGATAATCGTTGCGCGATTCTAAGAATGTCGTGTTCTCGTGCTACGCTACGGCACGACACGGCATAACACAACATTGCGAGCCACGCCGTACTGTCTTCTTTTCCATGCGCGATTCATTTCGCCCGTATTCCGAGGACACCGCGAAAGTGGGCCGGCACAGGTGCGTAAGTATGCAACACGCGCGGCAAACGTGCGAACGCAGGGGCCAACGACTCGATGTCCTAAATCTGGCGCGTTGCAACGCGTCGAAAATAAATCCGCGGTCGAACTTACCATGGGAACGCGGTGATTTATCAATCGACGCTCCTGGTACACCGGCGAGCTCCAAATCGATCGCCGGCAGCAATTAGCCGCTGGTCCCGTTAAACGCTCGCGACTCCCATCGATTCTAACGATTTCATTTGCCTCGATGTGCTGCTCCTCCCTAAACCGCCTCCGTAGTTCTACATCGCTTAAACATCTTCCGGAAACGTAATCGTTAAGCCGAAGTCGGATAAACGTACACTATGATTTGCCAAGATTCTTTTCAACAAATCGGTCACATTTTTCTGATTAAAATCACACCAAACATGCCATCGTTCGAACCATATTTATACAGCCCGTGCAGGGTGTGTGAAAAGTAATGGTCATCCATCTGGATCGATGAACATTTGAACAAAGCCGTTCCTTTCAGCCAACACCTTCCATTCGGTCAGAAATTTTGAAATGAAGACCCTGAAACATTTGTAAGTATACTGTACGTTAGAATTTTATAATGTAGGATTAATATTCTTGCGTGCAACAACGGATACAAGGTTTTCTTTCATATTTTCCAACTCCAAATTTATAAAAATTTATAAATGTCCCTTTTAAATTTCGCTTGTTTCGCGGCACGAACACGATCATGTTCTGTCATTTTCTGTAGTTGGCTTTCAGGACTGATTTCGATCCGAAAAATCTGACGAATATGTTGGTAGCGGATGAACAACGAAATCGTTGCAGTGACTGTTTAAACGCATCGTTGCTTTCTCCGGGTGTAATCGGTGAAATTTTAGAAGGGAATCGATTATTTCTGTACGCGAGGGGTCGAAATTCCGCGTCTTCCGGCGCGGTGCAGCGAACCGAAAGTTGAAAGCTTCGAAAAAATAGCGACGCCGGCGAAAATGAAGCCGCGGACGAGTCCGCGGGGAGCAAGAGACGATTCCTGACCAATTTGAAATGCATTGAATTTTTAAGTGACCGCCTTTGTGCCGTTGCTGCGTGTTAAAGGCAACTTCCGGTTGGTCTGCACATGGGAGCCCCGGTGATGGCGCGACATAATCTTTTGACGATAGAAAGAAAAGCTTCGCTCGCCGGGCGATCACGATTGTCGTCACGCGAGATCGTCGTCGATCGTCCGTAGAAAAAGACGAAATTCTTCGACGGATGATCGATACCCTCGCAAATTGAACTATCCTCGGAGAGGAGGAGGTGATACGGGAGAGGGGATAAACGTGGATACCTCTTTGCGAGCTCGCTACCGAAAATAAACGAAATCGAACATTTATCGAGGGTGGCCTTTGGTCTGCAATGTTGAATAACCGATAGGAATGAAACTCCCGGAGCTGCTCGGTTATTTGCGCTCGCGTCTGTAGTCTTTAATTAATTCCGGTTGCTCGACGGAGCTTCGAACTTATTTGTTTTTGCTCACGGATCGCGATAAATCACTGTGACGACTATTTTCATTCCTCGAGCAACTTCGGATTAATTCGAGATACCGTTCTGCTACGCGCGACCGTAAAAAACCGCATCGAACGGCGGATCAGCGGTACATTTCTGCTGGAAAAATTAATCAACGAAATCAGATAACCCGCTGCGAATCCGAGCTAGTTTTTCCGAATAATTTCAGCTCTTCGCGACGTTTACATCGCTGGAACACGCGTGCTTCGTTGATTGTACGCGGCCGGCCCCGTGCAGCGAGCATGTTTCGGGGCAGAGCTACAGCCGATTCCAGCGATTTCCTTCGGTCAATGGGATAGTGCAAAAAGCTCGTACACGGACCCCGTAACCCATTCGTAGCCGCGGCGAAGCGTCGTATTTCCACGTTGAATATTCATTTAGCAATTTTCACCGAACGTAATATCTGCCAGTGCCGGCGTGCGCATCGCGTGTGGCCAATAATTAATTTAACATCGGACCGACCGCGCAAATAACATCGATCGTTTATTCCCGGCCGTGTGTACTACATAGTCGGAACACGGTGCATTTACACTGCTTCATCGCCGCTGCGTACGTAAGTACATGCATTTATCAGATTTAAAAGATGTATGCACTTACGTATGCGCGGCCCGTGCACACGCCGTTAATGCATGCACGGTACACAACTATATCTACGCCCGCGAATCTAAATTTATTGACTGGCTCTGTGCGTGAGCGCCATGTTCTTTCCTCTCGCCGTTGACCCTTTCTTTCCGAAGGTTCGCGTCTCGAAATTATTTTTTTTCCTTCAACTTCCACGCTCGCCGTTTACCTTCGCACCGATCGTCGTCGATAACTGCGCTCGCAACTTCCACGCGAACTCGCGATACCGTCGGATGTTCCGCGAACTTCCCGGAACTTTCCACTTCGTCTCGAACCCCGGCAAACCTGAATCGAAAACTGGAAAATGAAATTTCTTTGGTCCGAGCGGATCCCTAAGCGTTCGCGATTTTCGCCACGCTCACCTCTGTCTGTCGACTAGGAATTTCTTTGCAGAAGGAAAATGATCTGCGTTCTGTCGTATTTTAAAGAAAACATTTGAATCAATTTGTAAAAATGTATGTTTAATATTGTTCAACGATGTAATTTTTCCATTATTTGTAACAACTTGTTGCCATCTTTCAGATAACCTGTCAATTCCTGTTTCCCGATCGCGCGCTAGCAACATGTGTTTTTGATTTACAAGCAGAGTTACCTGCTTGTTCTAAATACGACAGAACTTACCTTCCAACCTAATAAATTCTTCATCCTGTCGTACATTTTATCTGCACATTTTTCGTAATAAAAGCATAAAATAACACATTCTACGCCGGCCAAGATAAGTGAAGTATTCGAGGCAATAATGTTGTCCGCGAACTCATAAATATTTTAATTTCTGTAAAACTGGCTGTGCTTCGACAACTCGCGCGACACAAGAGAGAAAGTTGCACGAAATTACACTGAGCCGAGTCGAAAAATACGTGTATACGCATCGAACGAGTTGATAATCGGTATCAGAGTCGATAACGAGTGTCTCCAAGCGCGGTGTAATTAATGAAGGACCCAATGCATTTATAACATGTCGGTTAATCGACCGATGTCAATCTTCTGCAGGACGCAAAATTTGTTTCATGCACATAAGATAATCGAAATTTATTTCGTAATCGTTTCTCCTTGGTCGGAATTGCCTGGTTTCGTTTCCAGTATAATTTACAAGAAGCTATAGTTGTTTTTGCGTGGAGTTATCTGCGCGCTGTGTGCGTCGTCCTCGTTAATTGTGTTAAAAGGCTATCGAAAGAAAAGTATAATCGCGCTGTTTCGTCGGTAAACAACGCCGAGTGGTTTCGATCGAATTTTCTTCGGTGCCGTTTACTCGTTTTTCGATGCACACGCGTGTCTTATCTAACATTCTCATATTTTACCTGGCTATCTTATCTTTCTATTGTCAACCACGTGGCGATCACGTTATTGTAAATTCTCGACGCTCGATAATTCTGTCGAAACCGTGGGAGGAGCCGCATCGATGCTTCTCTCGTTGACAGTGGTCAGTTCCATTCCTATTCGAATCACACAGAATCGTTCGATTTTTACGAGAAAACCTTTTCGGTCGAATAACTGAATCACACATGAACTTTCGTAAAATTCGATTCGAAAGCGTATTACAAGAGTATCGCTTCTTATCGCAGCTCTCAGCTCTTTTACTTTTTAAACGAAAATTAATCTCGCAACGACAGATGGAGATAACGGTGAAACAGCGAAACGTGCTCGGTAACGTGATACTCGATGTTCGATCAATAAAACGTACCGAGAGTTATTTTTTCCTGTTTTCTTTCGTATATTCCACGTAATTAATAATCGGTACAAGATACAAACTTGCAATTCTATATGAATACTTTGAAGGACATATCTAATATACAGGGCGCGCAATATGTACATATATCCTATTGTGTTATATGAAATATACAAATACATCGAATGTCCTATCATTTTTTTCGGTACTGTAGATAGGTTTCGCAGCAGCTACTTCATTGTAGTAATTCTTCCCGCGCGAAATCATTTATGTTTTGAAATGTCCGCCAAGTTTAAGGGTTTAAAGAGCTTAAATTAAAAAAAATTTGCTAATGGCGGCGCGTGCAGTTTAAAAATCGCAAATAAGAGCCCCGTTATCTGGAAGCAGGAGAAAACTTTCCATCTCGTACTCTTGCTTCCCCCCGTTTCCAATCTCCCTTCGGTTCGTTCTGCAGCTCCTCCCTGCTTTGGATTCCTGCGACGCCTCTGCTCGAAGGTTCCCGGCTCGCATTGCGATGCAACACTGTTTGTAAATGACATATACCTCCGTGCGAGTTTACCTACGCTCGTCCTTCGCGTCAGAGATCCCTGAAGGACCAATGGTACTCCCGATATATTCGGTTCCCAATCGTTCACCCCAGCCACCCAGCATTCAGATCGATATTCCTTTCCGATCGTTCACCGAGGGAAGGTAAACTTCTGATCGATACTCGTCTTGATTATTCCAGGACGTGCTTGCACGGCCGTTGTCACGCAGACGTGACTCCGCCAATTGTAAAAAAAAACATTTCCAACAAAGATAGGAAAATATTGGATCTGCGTTCGATTCAGATTTTATTAACGACGTCAAGTACATGCCGCGTATTGTAAGTTTATTTTAGAATATTGTTTGAAATGTACATTACGAGTCTGACCGATCAACATTATCAAATAAAAATATGAAATGTTACAAATTTTTCTGGAAAATTGAAATCCACAACTCTCCGAATATGAAAGACAGACGACGCTCAACAAAACATTAAATTTAGCGTTTTAAATATTTAAAAATATTTGTTTCGCGTTGATGTGGTTATTCTATTGAATAAAAATTTATTTATCTTGCAGTCACATAAAGTTCCGTGTAAACAGTTATGTAAAAACTAACTGGAGGTTAAAATTGTGAACATCAAGATTAGCCCGCGGAGTTATTTCTTGTTAGATCTGAAAATCACGGTGAATATACGTTACATTCGTGAAGATAAATAGCTCAGATTCTGTTCGTTCTTTGTGGAAAGTTCTTTCGAACAGTCTCGAACTATTTAAGATACGGACAACGAAATCCGTACGTGGTTTATGCAAAACTGTCACGCTTTGTTGTCGCATTACTTAACGTCGCTTGAGCTATTTCGACCCGATTACGCGGCGGGGGCGATTACGCCGCGAAAGTACAATTTTGTAGTTGCATGCAAAAACAGTTTTATCGTACTTGCGTAATTGGCACGGCACACGGTTTTTCTGCCGTCGCGGGGGCAGGAACAACTAGCGATGCATCATTCCGTTTCACTCTAAAAATAACAACGCGAGAATATCGATTTTATTCGTCTCGGCTAATCTGCAAATGCAGATTTCAATATTTATTTAAGGAAACCTAACGCTGTTCGCCGACACTGTCCTCGAAATTTTTTGTCTCTTCCGAGAAACAGAAACAATTGTCGTATGCACGCTTGCAACGGTGCAGTTTATCTGTACAGTTGTTGTTTCAATGATTTGCAGTTTAATAACGGCTATCATTGTTTATTCTGTTCATACATTATAGCATGTTCCACGTCGAGCCGTTTTTGCTCGAGAATCAAACGAACTTGTATGCTTTGTTCTACACTCCATATTCTTTTGATGGAGATATATTGTACAGTCTTAAACATGTTATAAAATACTGTTAAATTATAAAGTAATTTTAGACGTCGGAGTTCACGTCAAGGTGGTGTTATAAATATCTCTGAATGCGTTTTAATGTCAACCAGAATATGCAAGGAAAAAAAATACATTTATAAGAAAGAAAATAGCGATCGTCTTGAAAACTCCGAAAAGAAAAGACCTTGCGAAACAAAATAACATTTGTTATTCAAAACATTTGTTATGTTGTCAGGAACGAAGGAGA
Source organism: Lasioglossum figueresi (assembly GCA_028455805.1). Classification (NCBI taxonomy): domain Eukaryota; kingdom Metazoa; phylum Arthropoda; class Insecta; order Hymenoptera; family Halictidae; genus Lasioglossum; species Lasioglossum figueresi. The sequence goes on along the minus strand of CM052201.1, from coordinate 15,180,059 downwards.
TATTTACGTGGCAACGTTTAGGTGGGCCAACCTGTATACGATGTACGAATGTAATATATAAATTGAATAGTTCAGAATCGGCAATTTCGATTCTATTGTACATAAAAATTTTGAAATATCTACACGATAAAATTGCACGAGGAGAGATTATAATATTGAGAACGTCGGTGGATCTTTCTGCGCGTCACGATTTCTGCGAGACGATCGAATATGAGGTATAAAACGTACACGGAGTACTGGAATAACCGCGCCAGCGAGGGCGAGAGTGATCGAAGAGCAACAGAGATAGGGAGAGAGAGAGAATGAGAGGGTGGGAGAGAAAGAGGAATGCGAGAGGGGGTGGATGAGCGCAGGCGGAGGAGAAAGAAAATTGCAGTGACCAGGAGGAAAGAAAGGGATGAGAGGTAGCGGGAGTACGCAGGCGCGGGTACATCCTTCGCGAAATGCACGGGGCAGGATGCAGCTCGGCTTCAGGGTCAAGGACGATTCGACAGAACGTGCACCCCGCGCCTCCTTCGCTTTGGTCCAACAGCTTTCGCGTTCTCGAGATCCTTGAAGCTTGGGACGCGCTGAAAAGATAATCCACGCACTCTGACCCCTCGAACGCTGCGAATGCAACTGCACACACTATGCATTGTTGCAATACACGCGGCGATAGAAATGCAGTTCTTTAACCCTCGAAGAAACATTCTAGCGTCGAACGTATGTACTTTCTCCGTAGTTTTTCCTGTATACGTATATTTCAGCAACGTTTATTATCTTTCTTGTCGAGAAGAAACAAACAATGCTCATCATTTTATAAAAATCAGGAGGATCGCCAAGATCAATTTATCAATTAGAAAATTCGTAATCGTAGACACGATCATTTTGGTTTGTGGCCATACATGTTTTCTTGGATTTTAAGAATCTGCGAATACTATAACCTTTCTTGTCGAGAAAAAATAAAAAATACATCATTTTATAAAAATCTGGAGGATCGCCAAGATCAATTTATCAAGTAGAAAATTCGTAATCGTAGACACGATCATTTTGGTTTGTGGCCATACATGTTTTCTTGCGTTTTAAGAATCTGCGAATACTGTAAGTGCATAAAGATACGCAGTCTGCTTACAAAGAAAGGTCACCCGATGGCGTTCATGCTTATCTGAAATAAAAAAACCAAGAAGATTCTTTGTCAGGATGAGGTTTTAACACTTTGAAGTTTCATTATCGATTTCCCGTGTTTTATTAACATTCAGCGGCTAAGAAAGAATATAAAAAAATAAGTGTCCCAGAATGTTTTGCAATATTGGAATTTGTCGAAGGTGTGGGGATGATTTTTTTCGATCGAACGTCACGAACAATCTTCTCCGACGCTACGCGCAAGAAACTCGGAAATTTTCAATTACTCCGTGGGAGCTGACAGGGGCTTTTAGTTGGCAAACTTCGGTACACTTTTCTCTCTTATGATTTCGCGTTCGGTTCACGGGCGACTCGGATTTATTTTTATATCTTGACGCGGCCGAGCACCGCGCTCGAATCGACGCGACTCCTCTCTTTTTCGTATTTTTTCTTTCTTTCTTTTTCATTCGCTCGATAACGTAACGCACGATGGAAAGTTTAACACGCTCGGCCTTGATTTTGCCGATCCGCGTTAAGTACCGGTTGTTCACAAATAAAAATAATTACGAGTACTCTTGGAATTCCACTCGCGGACACGTTGTTGTTTATTATGCCGGCCGTGTCGCGATTAACTGTTACGTTGCGTTCAAACGAACTGTAGAAACGCGACGGGGCTCCTGCTATTTATTTAACGTTGGTTCACACCGAATCACTCCTTTTTATTCTTTAAGCTTCTCCAAAGTTTAAAATAGAGAAACCACGGTACAGAACTTTCACTGAAGAATTTCTGAAAGATTTCCTTTCCCCTAAGGTTCTCGCCGAATTGATAAACGGACAGCAAATTTTTCTTCGCGACGCGATTCAATGAAAATTATTCGTGGAAAGATCAATTTCTATCGAACTCCATTTTGCGATGTCACGCGCAAACATTTAATTTCGCATAAATTATTCCGCAGCCTATTTAATTTTTTATGTAAATATTTACGACAATTCGTCCGTGTCGAGACTCGTGTTAAAGTAGATTCTCGTGTTTGCAACCAGTTCTAATTTTGCTAAAACACAAAACAGGTTTAAGCATACGCGCTATAAATGTCCGACCGATATTTTCAGCAAAATTGTATAGAACACGGGCGCAGCTGTTCTCGCGCTTTATTAATCAAATGCAACATGGTATTTTCGAGCAGGATCGATCGGAGGGGTTTAACGAAAGGTGTCAAGGGTGTTACAGTTCCCGCGGGAATCACGCGGAATTCTTTTTAATACGGTTTCGCAACGCGTCCACTAAATTATACATTTTATTCTCTGAATCATGCAGTCGGCTTTATCGATGTTTTGCCGGGCGAGCGTGCATAAATTATCGAAAACTCACGGACCGGGTCGACGAAAAACAGCATGACACGGATCAAAACACGTTCACGTTTCTATTTCTGCGAGGTTTCTCGGTGAATATAAACATCGACGGGGAATCAAGGCTGCCCGCGGGAGACGTTGTCGCGGTGAAATGTTGCTAACTGTAATTTTTAATGCGACCGTCGCCGGCAATAAATAGAAAGCCGCTTTATTATAGATCGGCCCGCGGCGTCGTCGATGCCAATGGATGCTGTATTCATCGTCGTGGAAATAGATTCCGTTGTATTAACCAGATAAGTTGTTCCATACCAAACAAAATAAACAAGCGTTCCCGTTGCTCTCTGCCGTGCAACGCGTATTTTCATTTGTATATTTCCGAAGAAAGCCTGTACCGGAAACTTCCACGTTATTTCACGCTCTGCATACTCGCGTTCGCTCGTTTCCGAAAATTCGCGAATATTCCTACACGTTTTTTTTTGCATCGAAACTGTGGCAGTCGGTTTCCCGAAAATATACTTCAATTACTCGCACTCCTTTTTCTACATAACTGGGGTTACATGGAACTGTTACATCGCTCCAACGTAAATAAATATTTATTCATTGAAATCGCTACTCCGATGCAAAATAAATATTCAGTAGTAAATACTATACGCGAGCAATTAAGAGTTAAAGTATTTATGCATTTACGAGAGAATCGAGTAGGCGAAACGAGAAAGAATTTGAGAATTGTTTCTGATTGTTTAGGAAACAGTTTGTAATCTTATCAACCTTTTCAGCGACGTGGTTGTTGCCGCAGCACGCGTCGCTATTATCGAAAATCAAACAATGAAATATTTTTGCAAGATTAAATTTCGCCGCGACGTTGCCGCTCTCTGCAAAAATATGAAAAAAGGCGGAAATATAAAATAACGTTGGGGGTTTACGTACGAGTGCAGGCGACAGTTATAACGATGCGAACAGGTTCATCGCGAAATTGATTAGGTTTTGCCCCGTCCTATACAGCAATTTGGGGAACATGGTTTCGAGAAAAATACGATCAAAGGCTGGTCGCTTTGACGACTCGCTAAATGGACTGTAACTTTGTTATTGTTGCAAATTGGCTTTAGATTCGTGAAAGGGAAATTGATTTTCTGAACTTTTTCGAGATAATTCCATTCGCCGACAAGAGTTTCTTGCAAATATCACAAGATCAACTTACAATAATTTTGTAAATATCCTGTCGTATCGTATTCCTGCGTTCATAAAATACTGCAAACAATTTAGATTTCGCACAAAAATCCGCAGTAAAAACATGAAAAAAATCTGAAACAAGTCGTTTCGACGATTTTAGCCTCTCCGCCGTTAAAATATCAGGAAAACTGAAACAGTCTACTATCCTTCCGTTCCTTTCGCTCATCTGCTCTTCCAGTGACGCACCCCTGATTATTTTAAGCAACCCGGAGTCCGAACCGTTTCCGTCAGGCGAGGAATCGCGTCGCAGCCGCGCAACGTCGCGTCGCCTCGTAATCGGCGGAGAATTTATTTTTCAACGATGCCAGCCGGTTGTTGCTTCGAAATTTATAAGGTCGGCCGATTACACTATAAATTACAATTTCCTGCGGCACCGGCCCTGGAACAAATTGGCGAGCGTAACACCGCTGCTTCGAAGGGTCGTCGTCACTCACTTTTACTCGCTTCTACCCGCTCTATCGTCGAATTCTAATTTGTTCCTATCGACCAGCCCGCGTTTGCTAGCTTCTACCCATTTCGGCTCGCTCAAACCCGTTCCGGCGTCGAATTCTAATTTGTTTCTATCGGCCAGCGTGCTTTTGTTCGCTTCTACCCGCTTGGGCCCGCTCAGACCCGCTTCGTCGTCGAATTCTAATTTGTTTCTATCAGCCAGCGCACTTCTGCTCGCTTCTACCCGCTTCGGCCCGCTCTATCTTCGAATTCTAATTTGTTTCTATCGGTCAGCGCACTTTTACTGGCTTCTACCAGCTTCGGCCCGCTGCCACTCGCTTTTACGCGCTTCGGCCTGCTTCGGCCCGCTTCAGCCCGCTCCGTCGTCGAATTCTAATTTGTTTCTATCGGCCACCGCACTTTTACTGGCTTCTAGCAGCTTCTGCCCGCTGCGACTCGCTTTCACGCGCTTCGGCCTGCTTCGGCCCGCTTCGGCCCGCTCCGTCGTCGAATTCTAATTTGTTTCTATCGGCCGGCGAGTGGCCCACCGCGAACTGCTTTTTTCAGTGCTGGAACCGTTCCAGAAACCATACCAACTCTACGGAATCTGCAACCTGTAGATACGAATAACCGTTGCAGCAACCGGTGCTCCCTTTCGACCTTCTTTTATGGATCCGTACATTATTTACAATGACAGAGTCCGCCTGATTTCGCCCCGCGATTCGGATCTCTATTCGCTCGTACACGGACACTTTCCGCTTTTGTCAGCCCTTAGAATCAGCTTCGTTCGACGCGTGCTGCGTCTTCAATCCGCGAGTGTTCGTCCAAGATGCAATTTAGTCGACCCGGGTTTGGTCGTTTCTTAATAGCGTCGTTTATTGTTGGTGTAATTGAAGCGAACTTCTCGGTCGACGAAATTTGATGGTTAACAAGTCTACTTTGATTGCGCGCAATCACCGAATGATCGGTGAAATTGAATTGGAGTGACTCGTTGTCCGCGAACTTCAATACCGCGCTTGGACTGTCAATTCTGATTTAGTTTATTCAGACTGCCGACTCTTGCGCGATATCAAAATTCTTTACATTCAGGGCCACTGCAGTTTATGGAATTCCCCCAGGATCAAGCGTTGAAACTAAATTAGTTCCCTAAATTAGTAGAGCATATCTCAAGAAATAGGCCAGTCGTTGATTTTCAAATGAGAATTACGCCGGTCTGGCTATAATAGCGGTAATAATAAGATTCTTGGAAATTGACGCAGGCTGTGTCAATTCCCGTGTATTTCGTGGCCCAAGTAAATTCCGTTTATCGGGACAGCGTATCTGTCACGAATAAAAACATTTTCCTCATCCAACATGCGAACAATTACGGTAAGGTCGCGTTCCTAGACCGATCGACAGCTTTTTACCGAGGGAGATATCAACCCCCTATTCATATAATAGTCCCATTTAAATTTGCATAGGAATCCGGTGCATAATAGAGCAGCACAATCTGTACAAACCACAGAGCGCCCGGATGACTAAGACCCGAACAGTTCTGCCACAGTCGATTCGCTGCAACAACAAAACTTCGATTCACCGGTGAAAGAGGATCGATCCAGTTTCAGACGAATCGTCCACAGTCGGACAGCTTTTATCTAAAGACGCTCCGCTTTCTTTAACTTTCAGATAATGCTTGACGGTCTGACGCAAGAGCCGGATGCCTAAGGACCTTACATAAGTCTTGCGCTCGTCCTCGAGACGCGAGGAGAAACGCAAGAGAGTCGCGTTCGTGATCGCGGAATCGCGAAAATATTGTTTTCCTTTTTTCCTCGGTCATTGTTTTCGCAGCGATAGCAGTTCGCACAGTGTTCGTACGCGTTCATCGTGTGTATTCGTATAGAGACGCACACGAGGAAACCAGGTTGCTCGACCGGCGTTATTTTTCCTGTTCTCGACAAGCCACCTTACGTAAAATCGAGTTTACGCAGGTCGGGATTCGTGCGAGCCTTGTGCGTTCGCGACCCCGCTTCATACAGACTTTTTCTCTCCGCGTTTCGACGATCGATATCTGCAAGGCGCACGCACACGCACGCGTGTCGTTGAATTAATCGCGCCAATAAACAACCTTTGCTCAACCCATTTGCATGATTAGCAGAGTCGAAACATACGCTCGTATCGCCCGATCTGCTTCTTTCCGCGTCGACGTGGATTTCAGTGAGATCACAAAAATGCGCGACTTTCGACCGATTTTTATTAAACCTTTGCCATTGTTGTTATCGTATCAACCCTCGCAGCTGTTTTAACTGGAAAATTAAACATTTCTTCCGACCATAGAATATTTCCGTTCCCTATGATTTTTCAAATTTTATGGATACGAAATTGGTACAATACCTCGTACGGTAACTAAATTTTTACCCACACATTTAACACTTTACCCACCGGAAGCCTATTAATAGGATTTTCAATAATTATGCTGTACCAAGAGAAAGCGTAGAATTTTTCTTTTGCATTGCAATTTTAAATGAAACTATCGGATGATGTTATTCAGGGCGTCTTGTCAGTTCGCGATAACAATTGCTGTTGCCATCGAAGGTTCCATTAAAAAGTGTTTCGCCATGTATCACAGGTTTTTCAAAATTATGCAATAATCACCGGTCGGTAATGCGTTAATAAGGTGAACGATATTTTGAATAACGGTACAGCAATTTTTAGTGGCGACTCGGAGTCACGAGAGAACTTTAATTCCAATGAACATGCTCGTGCTCAACCCACGATTAGGCGATATTTCAATATACGTGTACTCCTCTCACAGAATAAAGGTATTTGATTTTCGCAACTCGTCGCTCTTCGGCCGCAGGGACTCCGCGAGAGGAAATAAAAGTGAAATCATGATAATGTTTTCACTGACGCATCGCTTGCTAAAAATGTTCCGTTAACGTCAGCGCTATCTGTCACTTGAAGAACTCTAGAAATCGCAATCTCTGCGCTCTCTAGTGGCGACCGTTTCGTCGTGTCATACTTCACCTCAATGATTGCGTATTATTTCTCTTTACTTTCCTCTGGCAATTTTGCAAGATCGATGGTTTTCTCGTTTCGAAGCGAAAGACGAGAGATAATTAAATCGGCTCGCTAAAACTCCAGTCGGCTATACGAAGCTGGCAGAGATGGTCTAACTTTTTGTACACCATCATCATTTGTCCTTGTTTCCTGTGTAGCAATTGATTAGATACCAACGTATTTAGTAATTCCACTGCGGATCCGAATGCAAAATAATAATTGTCTGCGTCGATTGCGAGAAATAAAAATTAAATTGAACGTTACTATTGCTCAACGATTTCAATACAGGAGAAATTTTACAACGATATGTTATTTCATCTACTCAATTTTTCTATAAATGTACGAATATCCGCAGTCTATTCGTGATGTAAACAATATTGTGAATAATGTTACATAAAACATTTGTTCCACTCGCAGCGCAAGATGCATTTCTTGAAAGTCTGTCACGATTTGATTTAAACGTGCAAAGGAAAACTGGACAAGGTACATATTATTGTAGGCTCTTTTGTGTAACTAATTCTCGAAGAACGGATGAGGGTTGAAGAATATAAATTCCAGCGGGCAAGATCAAAATCGGAGCCTCGATTGTGCAGCACGACAAAAGCATCGTTCCACGGTTCCTCTTCTGCAAATTCTTTTTCACCTCCGGTAACCTGATCCCAATTTCGGGTAGCCATGATTGCGGGTACCCGCACATATTTTATCCGCGGAGGTGGGGACAATGTGTTACAACCCAATACAAATCGAACATTGATCGATAAGTTTCGGGAAACAAGAACCGATCGTAATTCATAGCGACCGCACTAATGGATGTAGTTAGTCATAGAGGTGTCGCCACAAGATTAAGCGATGGGGGACCATCGATCTGCGCCAAGCAGATACGGTCTCCATTTGCGTGTCTCGGTTCGGAATATTCGATATTAAACATTGCGACTACTAATCTTTAGATACACAATTCAATCGGGGACGGTGATCTGCTCGAAACCATCTCAGGAGCCATGGCAAACGCTATTTTCAATCAAGAATTAAGACCTGCGTTATTAGCAGACAGCGGATTTTATGCATTTATAACAAAAATGAGTAGGCGTAATTTAAAACAGTGAAAACATTAGAATAATTTAGAGATACCGTTATATTATTTCCAATGCATTAACCATATTAGTAGAGAAAATAATATTTTCATCTCGCATAAAGATCCGCTGTCTAATTATTAGGTTGAAATGAAAATTCTGTCGTATTTTAAAGAAAACACATGAATTTGATTTACAAGAAGAACTGCCTGCTTATTCTAAATACGACAGAACTTTCCCTCCAGCCTCATAGGTTAAGGATAAAATAAGAACTACGTTAAACTGCCCAGGGCGAGCTTCGTCATTAACATCTTCTCGGCCTTCGTGGAAGAGCTTGTACCACTTATAAACATTTTTTTTTTACTCAGAGTACACTCACCGTTTGCCACTGTCAACGTTTCAAGTGTTTTGGAGCACATAATTCCATTTTTTTTACACAAAATTTGATGCAAATCCTTTGATCCATTTTTCTCGACAGCAGAAAATCGCCGAACACGCAAAACACTTCTAACCTCTATGCTTCTCGCGAACAAACAAAAAATGCTATATAGCTGAAACTGTGAACATATGTTCGGGACGAGTGTACCGGCACAAGAAAAAAAAAGAAAACGAAAATCGACTGTAGGTATCCCGCGAAATTCGAAAAGTCACCTTACTTTTTGATCACACCTCGTATACATATCTCCCATAGTTTCGGCGCAGTAATTGCAGAATTTTGAAAACGTCTTCGAAGAGGGTCCGCGACTCGAAGAAGAAAGAGGATGCGCGGGTGACAGGATGTTGAGAGTGTTGATCCGAACACCCAGTATAGAAGACGACAAGCCAGAAAGACCGGCGGTGGGGGCAAGAGCGAGAGATATTCGCATATCTAGCGTGCAACGAAAGCGCAGGCATTAGGGACGTTGGACCCTTCCGAGTCTCTCCCTTGCTCGCAGCTCCAGCATTGCCACTTTGAATCTCGTTCACCTTGAGCTCCGGCGGACAGCGGTTCTCAATCCTTCTTCTGCTTCGGCCAGCTCCGCGCGAGCTCTGTCGCAGACGTTCCGTTGGTTAGCAACCGAGATTAGGTTTGTTAGACGCGGCCAGATAATATCGAGGAGCGCGTTAACGTGGCCCGTTACGCAACACACGGTAGCCTAGGTCACGCACGTTGCCAAGCGGCGCAAGCGAAAACCCCAGTCGAGAAACTCGCTGTCTCCGACGCCAGAGGCGAGGTGGACGCGATATCACCTTTGGCACTCCTCCGATGGACGAAAATCCGTCGAAACCATGTCCCAAAACGACGCCCGATCAACGAAATCGATGCAAATTGCCATTGTCTCCCACCGATTGTCGCCTCTCGGCCAGAGAACATTCTGTACTTCTCATTAACCGTAAATGGACTGCGGATTTTCTGCATTCGCGCGCAAAGAATTTCCTGAAACAAACATTTCGATGGTAGAAATTCGGTTCTGCAACTCTCGAAGAGGAATTCCTGTGTCGAACGTGTTTTCCGGGATGTTTCACAAAAAAAAACTATAACACTTCCCACGGTAGAAATTTCCAATAGGGACTAAGACTTCTATGAGAGAGGCATTACGAAGCTACCTTTAAAATGGCAACAAATTATAGAACAAATCGGTGCATGTTTGACCCAAATCGGACAATCCGAAACGCGTTAAATAAAGTCTTGAAGTTCACGTAAAAATAATGGATTTCTTTTTCCCCAACCTGATGTTTCAGTGACATTTATCATCTTTTTTGTAGAGAAACGATAGAAATGCAAAACATCATTTTATAAAAATCAGTTCGCAAGGATACACATGGTCTGAGAATTTCTTGAAATCGACGCGGAAAACGTCGTTTTCGTTTTACAACGAGATCCTCGGTGTAACGACGAGCAGATTGAAATTGGTTCGAATCTGTTCGAGACATTTCCAGTTACACACGAAGTTAGCGAACCTGCTGTTGATGACTTACAATCGATAGAAGTGTCTGCGAAGTATCCATCGGTGATTTAATAATTGAATTGACGAAGGTACTGTGAAGCGTCACTTTCGTTGAAACGACAGCGCGAGCTGAATATACTCGAACCGTCTACCATTAATTATAGAGTGCCATTAGATGCGCTTATGCCTTGATAATCGCAGGAACGATTTATCCTTACGTGTCTTTTACGCGTTCTGTCTCGGAGCAACGAAACCAGAAAATCAGATGAAAAATAGACACGAGGATGTGATAGCAAAATACGCCACAAGTTGAAACGTTCCCCAATCGAGAAAACAGCGAAGATACGAGCCTGCCTCGATACTAGCTCGCGTCTAGTCCCGATCTTTTACAAACAACGTCACCGCTTCGAAACAAGTCCACGTTTGGTCCCGGGAGGGCGTGACAGTGGTTTCACCTCGTGACGGAAACCGATATCCTTAATTCTCACAGCGAAAGAAGACGAAGAAGACGAAGAAGACGACGACGACGACGACGAAGAAGAAGAAAAAGGAGAAAAAAGAAGGTGGCGCAGAAATCGGAGAGGAAGAAAAATGGTAATTAAAACGAGAACGCACGGCAGGCCTCGGTTCAAGTATCGGCTTTCAGCCGGTTTGAAAACGATACCGACATTCCCTTCTGTTTCCATCTCTGTTCATGCTCGCCCTGCCTTCTTCGTCTTGCTCGTGTGCTCGCGCTGCCTCGTCCTGCCTCGTCCTGCCTCGTCCTGCCTCGGTCATCCTTCTCTCCTACCGGCGAACACATGCCGGACTTTTAAATTCCCTGGCAAGCTACAGTAGACCCTGGCTCTCCGCGGTTTTTGCAGTTATCCGCAGAGGAAACGGCCACGGGATATCCTATCGGAGTTAGTTTCCGAACGTGTTTTCCAGACGCTTCTCGATTCTCCCGGACAGGATGCACGGGATTAAATGATCCCGGATTGTTCCGCGGGAATCTGCCTTGACCTTACGCCGGACGAGGCGACCGCCTAAGCTCCCATGCAACAAATACCCTACGGCTTGTCCCTCGGAAATAGACAATCGACCGAACACAGTTTCACCATCGATCTTGTACAATTACAAATTTTTTTTCATATTTCTTCCTAGCCATTTTTCGACGTTTCACTCGTTCATCCAGGTTTACTCGTCGTACAAGATCGGAAACACTATTTCATTACGATCGGCAGTATCGGAGCTTGGACAAGTGGATTCTCCGAAGGTGGTTCTAAGTGTTTCTCGGTTATTGGAAATCTTTTCCAAGAACTTTTGCCGTGGCGCTTGAAAAGGCAGTAGTTAATTAGAGAGAGAGAGAGAGAGAGAGAGAGAGAGGTCTGAGGAATTAGCTGGGCAAAGAAATTAGCCGAGTTTTGCGCTCCAGTGCATTGCGCAGAGCTGTTTCCGAGGCGGTGGAATGTTGTCGCGAAGAAGTATTTTTATATTAATTTTTCATCCGCTATTCAGCGAAGACACATTTCTAGCACATGCACAATTCTCATCATCTTTTCTGAACCGCGGCGACTTACATTCTCGATGCACGGAACGAAATAGTAATGAGAATCAAATTTCGCTCGACTCTCCGAGAAACAGAAATTTGCACGAAGTCTCGCGACAGTCATTGGATCACGTACGCGCGATCGATACATTTTAATGTATTACCCGGGATGATCTACCGAGAATCTATTCCCACTTCCCGGTAGCTGGAATAATTATACTTTGACATGTTCGATCGTTTATTTGCGTAACGGTGTGCGTAGTATTAATGTAGTTGCATGGCTCGCTTTCATTGACAGAGACTCGGACGGTTGCTTGGACGCCGGAATAATCCATTGCTGTTCCATGAACTTCGAGAATCTATTTAGGCTCTTGTTATACTGTACGCGAAGCATGCAATCTATCCGATAAAAGATTCTTGCGTCGAGGGTTCGCAGAAAATGAAGCACATGTTGCCTGCAATTAGCAGTCGTTTAGCTGAACGGCTATATTATATCATATCTGTATCGTACGCTGTAATTACTCGGACCAGAACCAGTAGCTTCGGAGTAACGAGACAAGATCTCCGGGATAAAACAGTCCACCGGATTAATCGATGAATAACCAGAATCCATCTTCTCGTTTTCTAGATAACATGGCACATAATCGCTTCGACGCGGCGGACCTGTCGTGCAGGTACTACGTTGCACAGTCCATTGACTTAGCTGGCTAAATTTATTTTTTATAATATTTAATGGTCCCAGAACGTTCTCGAATCACGCATAACATCACTTTTTATTTTTTTAACTATTTTAAAAACAGTTTTTATCGCTTTTCCAATATCTTTAGGTACATTTCGAATAAAAAGGAATATATTGTTGAATTATGCTTATAAAGTATCGCAGAAATAGTTGTATGACAAGCTTCGTTCGAAGATCGTTTCGAGTCGGATGAATCTTAACGTGCTCGGAATATGCAAATTTCCATACAAATTCGGTGCAGCTGGACTTTCGTTTAAAAATCGATCGAACACGAGATCGTCGACTTACGCGAGTGGCTCTAATTCGACCAACGTATTTGAAAAATTGTCGACACGCGAGCTAATGTTGCTCCGCAACAGAAAATCCGAGAGTAATCTACCCGCGCTCGTTTTAAAGCGCGAAGCCTTCACTTTCACTGCCCGAAGTTGTTTTTTCTCGAGATTGCTTTTCCATCGGGAAGTGAACGGCGGAGTAATGATCGTTTCTTCTGTCGAAGAGGCGAATTCGCGTGTCCGCGAAGTAATTCGATCTCGCAAGCGAATCGCAGACTGGCGACTCTGTAGCCGAAAAGTCGCGAGAACAAAGGTCGATGGCGACGGTGTGGAGGGGCACATGTTGCGACGATGCTGGCGAAACTTCCCTCCGGGAACTTTTACCTCTGAAATGAGGAGCGACACGGGTCACAGCGGAGTGCTCGGTTTCGAATTAGCCGGAACGATCGAAGTTTCGGCCGCGAGTTTCATACAAAGCAGGTGGCACGGGGGTGTGTATGGGGGACCAGAGGGTGAAGGTGGTCGATGGTTCACGTGATTGCAAACTAGAGCCGACTGTTCCGCGGAGAAACATCGTTCTTCGCGTGCTTCCGCAATAATTCGATTATGTAATCCGAATGGGGGATCGGTTCGGGTAGCCTAGGCGCTGAAACGAGGAGAGAGGCCAAGAGAAAGAGAGAGAGAGAGAGAGAGAGACGAAGCTCTGGAAAAAGAGAAGAATCAGAGGAACAAGAAGAGGAAAAGATAGTGTAATTTACTGTGTTATACGTGTACGTTACAGTGTAATTTACTACATTGATTAATACGAATCTGTTTATGCAGCTGAAATTGTGACGCTTCTGCGTCTACCACTTGCTGTCTCGAACTCGGCGAAGCCTTATCTCGGTAGACAAGAAGAGAGAACGAAACAGCTACGGAAAAGGCGGCACTTCAAAGAGATGCCGCGAGCGTAAAAGATAAATCGTGCGATAAAGAAAGTTTCGAAATCAGTGATTTTTGTGTTAACTTTCGGAATGTGGTACCAGTTGATTGTTCGGAGTTTTCTGGTTAAAATGAGTCGAAACACGACGTGAATCGGACTAGTTGTATCGATTTTGTATGCGATACTTTGCACTCGGAGTTGTTTTCGCTCTGGAATCAAATTTTTCTTCCGACCTAGAATATTTTCATTTAATAAGACTTCTTTTATTCTATGCATGCGAAACTGATTCGACTTACGCGTACTGTAACAACTTTAAGTGGCGCCTCGGAGTCGCCACTCGGGTACAAAAGGGTTAAGAGTGTTTTCGCAGTGCCGGTAGCGATTTCCTCGAAGACAAACGCCCACCGATAACGCAAGAGATTTGACCGCCGAATCCTAAACTTTGGAAACTTAAGGAAACACTGTTGTATTACTTGAAAGGTTAGAAAACATGGTATCCGTACAGTATAGCAGTAGAAGGAGAGGGGGAGTACATAAACGGTGGAGAACGAGGAACTCTGGAAAAGTTCCATCGGCTGGTCCTCTCCCATCGCGATGGTTTCAGTGGCGTCGCGACTGGCCAAAGTGCCCCGCGCCTTATTCCTCGGCGAGTGCGCGCACTAAAACGCTGAGGTGAGCGATTACGGTGATTGCGGCGGCAGCTACCGTCGACGAAAGCGCCGCGCGGCCAAGGAAAAAGGGACGATGACGATAATGACCACGATAATGACACCCTAGCCGGCCCTCTCCCCTCGTTTCCCCATCCTACACCGACAGCCTACCCCGCAGCCGCTTTTCCTCTGAACTGGAATTCCCATTAAAGATTTTTTTTCCGGCGACCACGATGAGTCCTTTCGATCCGGCCTTCCCCTGCTGCATACCGACACCAAAGAGCCAGCCAGACTGGCTGGGGAGACGATCGGCGACCAGCTCTCGGCTCTGGCTCCTTCCCCGTGGGCACCTTGCCATTTGTGCTACATTACCAGTGAATTTAATTTTAAATACCTCGCACCGTCTCGCGTGAGATCGACGAGAATTCCGCGACCAATCGGCCGCGAAAACTTACCCCGCCCCTTCGAGGGTCCTTCGACCGACCAACGCGATTGTTTCGCGATGCCGGACGGAGAGACGCAACCTCTCTCGCTTGGTGTTCAGCGCAGTCACAAACCGTCTGAATCTTAAATATTGTATATTGTCGGTCCTAATTGTAAGCCAGCTAATTGAGGTCATAAAACCACATCTGCCTTGCACCATTTTTCCAAAAATTTAACATCGAACCAAGCATAGTAGCAATCCCTCCGAAAAAAACGATTATTACTCTTCGGAGTTAGCGTTTTATAGATCCTAGGTCCACATCTGGCGGCCAGATTTGAACCATCTTCAAGTTGTATCTTGCCATGCATTGTTCGAGTCGGGCGTCTATCGGATTTACAGCTTGCTATTCCTCTCGCCCAATCACGCGGATTTACCGCGTCGATTTTGAGTTGGTTCATTCGGCGCGCTGCAGTTCATGGATAAGTTAAAATTAAATTAGTTATTTCCCTCGCGAAGGGATGCGCCAACATGTTAGACGACGAGACGCAACCTTTCTCTCTCGCCGGCATTTTTATTGTTGCCCCGAGCGCGAACGCTATCGGCGGAATCCGCGCGAACCGCACTGCGGAAGCCGATGAGAATACAGTTTTCGAGGGTTAGGCTCCGATACGCTGCTACTCCGTGCTCGCGTTATCGTGCACACTTTGTTCGCCAGCACAAATATTGTTCTCTTCATTCTCCCGACGATAAGGCGCATCCGAAAAACGCGCCGCGCGAAATCGCCTCGTTTTATCTCGCTCTAGGAAATGGTCTTTCAGCTATCACGCGCGGTCCGCGATTTTTAACGCCGCGACCGGCGAACGTCAATTTACTCGAACCGTTAATCAATGGTCTTTTCAGGCTTTATATGCACCGCTGTTACGACCCAGCTTCGAATTACTCAAGTCGGCGACTTGCGCTCGTTGTACTTGCACCGATTAGACTAACTTCAGCCATTTTGTTCGTGGCTTTATAAATACAATTTTCTAAATGCACCTCTGTTTTATTTATTTTTCGCACAGTGTGTATACATAATAAATAGACTGTGTTGAAATAAAAATTGTGTTCTTCTTTTAATTATCCTTCCAAGCTGAAACTGATACACCGATGTCCTTAAATCTTCGTAATATGTTCACGTTAATCGTGTATACGTGATAACTAGACTGTGGATCTTTATGGAAAATAAATATTGTGTTCTTCTTTTAATTATACTACCAAGCTGAAACCGATACACCGATGTTCTTAAATCTTCGTAATATGTTCACGTTAATCGTGTATACGTGATAACTAGACTGTGGATCTTTATGGAAAATAAAAATTGGTCTCTTCTTTTAATTATCCTACCAAGCTGAAACTAATACAGCGATGTCCTTAAATCTTTGTAATATGTTCGCTGCTTTAAATTGTACGTGACTATCGTAGTCACAAATGCAATCGTAAATAAAGTCAGTTTCAGATAAACAGTAATTACACTTTTCGTGTAATTTCGTTAGAATAGACCGTGCACACCTGCATATTACGGCAGATGCATAAAATCCGCAGTTCTCCGACGATCCGCTAGGTGATTCTTGTATCGCGAACCTATAAAACGATTAAATCGTCCATTGTGTTTGCCTAATTGCTCGATTCACATCCGTTGCGGGGAATTATATGCGACATAAAAGAATGATCGGAGAATTTATCAGTCCATAGTCGAGAATTATGTAAAATTGATTTAAGCGCTACTCTCTCGCACGTACGTAAATTACAATATCCTTCTACTACGGAGTATGGTAATTTCAACGAGAACTTCCTATTATCAAATGCAATTTGAATTTTAGGTCTTTCGACCGATCATTTCGACGTGTCTTTTACGATGTATCGGCTTGCGCGAATTTGCAATTACGAAGCGCACTCGTGTATAAATTATTGCGCATTAACGGCGATGGAAAGAATCATTGATAACTATGCGTTCGCTTCAGGGTCAGCTTGGAGCAATAAACTCCTGTTGACTGTTCGATATCGCCGGTATATCTTATCAGCGGCACACCAATGTAAATTAAGCAACATTGTGAAGTAAATTCACAATAGCGCGGTATTCGTGTCACCCAGCATGAACAACTCTAACGTTGCAACTCTAACACCGCAACGGTTGATAAGAACTTCAACTTTGCACGCGAAACTTGTGGACCCTTGATAACGATTATTAGCAACCCTATTTAATACTTAATCACTCGCGCAACATGAAAGGCACCATTGTCGCGCGCTTATCTTTGTAAACGAGTGAACGCTGCGAAACGATTCTGCGAACAGTGCTAATTATTTCAGTAAAAATTCATGTTCGACAACATCGACATTTATCGCGTTGCGAAATTGTGCCGTCGATGAACGGTTAACTTACTAATTCACTTACCAATTCTTCGGAACGCAGAGAACATGAAAATCAAATCTGACCAAAAAAAGATATCCTATATTTTCTAAATTTTCATTGTTACTCTTATATTTCCTAACTTTCAAAATTTAAGCGAGGCTATTGTTTTCCAATTTGGCTTCCAGAGCTGACCATAGTCATCCCACAATTTCTCAAAGTCTCTTCCTTCCAACATTTACTCGAACAGTATAACAGCTGCGTTTAGTCAAAAAATCAAACAATAAAATCAAGCTGGAGGCTTGTATTCTTTAATTACCATTTTCTCGAAGACAAGTGTCCGGTGATATATGGACGGGGGCGTGTTTATGACGAAGCTGAGCGGATGAAAAGCAAAATAGTGAAAATACAGAAAATTTCACGAATAAATTGTAATATTTAATGTGAAGGAGTTAAAGGCGCCGCAGAAGGTGCGTCACGCTCGATGGAACGTTACAACGAGTAAGATACTGAAACGAAATTGCCTGCAGGGACGTGCTAATTGCCGGGACACACCGGCTGGAGGCTGCGAAAACATAGCACATTGGACCCGGACAATTTTCCCGTTCGAGTCGTCCGAAACCGCGATTTCTAATCGAGCAGGTCGGCGCCGAACCGTAAATGTCCAATTTCTTGCGAGCCGGATCGCGGGTCCTGAAAAAATTCGGTCGTCCGTTCCACCGCAAAACGGTATGTCGAAACGGCGAGGCGTTTCGCGGAGAGCGTAAAAACGCAACGGCGTGACATCGAGATTATTGTTTTGTTTCGGCGGCCGATTTCGTCATGCGACACCTTCCGTCAAGGTGACGCGGATCACGAGGATAGCCGGGCCGTACCTGTTGGACACGGCAAAAACCGAGCGCGCAGGGACACGAACAGGAGGATGAAGAGAGAAGTCGAAGAACAGAGAGAAAGCAAGATAGAGAGACAGAGAGACAGAGAGAGATAGAGTGTGCAACAAACATAGATGCACGGAGAGACGGCGAAACCCGGCAGGGAGCGTGCATTTTCATCGCTGACTGGTTTCCCGTAATTTTCGGAGAGCCGGAGAATATATGGACGGTTTCGACGGTGATTGGAGATCGGTTTGTGGGCTACCAGGGGCGACAGAGATGAGAGAAGGGTACGGTACTGCGGGGAGGAGGTGGGCACCGGCGAAATAGGAGGATAACAACGCCACGTTAATTATGCGTTAACAGCCTCCAATTAGAGACCGCATCGAGCATGCCCACCCAGCCCAACTCTCTCTCTCTCTCTCTCTCTCTCTCTCTCTATTTCTCTCTCTATTTCTCTCTCTATCTTCCGCTCCCTTCCGCTCTCTCTCTCTCCTCCTCCTGTCTCTCTATATTCTCTCCCCCTTCTTGTCCTGTGCTCGTTTCATTCTATTTCATGCTCGCTGGCACTAACCTTTGTAGCAGGTTCATGCAAGCTCGATTCGCATGCGTTCGTGTGTAGGCGGTCGTCGAGGGGACGATCGATACCCGCCTCGGCTTTTTCAAAAGCCGTCCCATCGAGCACTTCGAAAAATATACACGGACGCGCGCAGTGCAACCGCTGCGACTGCAACCGAGCCGGGATCTTGACCCTCGACCGTTGAGACGCAGCCTCTGACATGCTGTACGCAACTTCTTCAACCAGCGATCGTTGCATCTATTCTATCGAATTGAAGAATATTATACATAAAAGATTTCGATTTGGCAAGTCGGACGCAAAAGTCGAAATATCTCGGGAAAATAAGATGACTCGCCTTCTCTTTCATAATCGCCGGCACAATTATAGCTGAAGGTCTTGCTATCTTCTGTGCAACTATGTCCGAGGACTGTACGACAATTAATGAAAATAGTTTGAACCGTTCGAGTCCCAAGCAGCGCGATCGCGCTCTTCAGATTTCGTGTCGAAAAATCCCAGTACATTTCGAGCGCTGTGGACAACCGACGGTGCGGTCGTGAAATAAAAGAAGCGCTGTCGCGACGCTTTTCTTTCGTGCTCGTTTAGAGTACGTGTTTTTTCAATACCCCTTGGGACTCGAACGGCTAAGTAACATAAAAACAAGTAGAAAGAAACGAGCAAAATGTTTTATTGTTCGAAGCTGGTATAGGATCGTCCGTTATCCAAGGATGAAAATATTAAAATGAGATTCGGATAAGGTGAAATTTCTACAATGTTACGTCGAGGTTAGTTAACGAAGAGTTAACACGCACGTTTCAAATTGGCTTAAATGCTAGGCTCGCAAGGAATATAATTGAACGTGTCTAAATATAGTAAAATTTTCTCTTTAGGAGAATTAGCGTACGATAAAATCTATTCTGGCAATTAAGGGTTGAAAGTGGATCTACTTCCTCCGTCGTAAAATATTTTCTTGGTTGTTCGTGTACGAATGTGTAGAAAACCCGAATCGAATGTTATTTCTTCCCTGGACGATTTTAATAGAGGAGAAAAAATTTTTCCAACCATTTCGAATTGCCGTTGTATTATCCGAAACGAAGAAACGCCTGGCTAACGGATAAGCCTGGAGCTTTAATATTTCTTAGCGACGTTCTAAACGAGGAGGAGCGCATGAAAAATGGAAAGAAAGAAGTATTAAACAAGAATGTAAAAATGTTTGCAAAACTGAGGGGCAGGTGTAGAAGCAGACGGTAATATCCGAAGACGGTAGAACTGGCGACAGTAGTTAGAAGCGAAGGACTGAAAAATCATACATTCAAAAGAGGGTAAAGCGAGCCGTTGGCAATTGCCAATTTGTCAGGCATAAATTGTGCAGAGTGCCGGTAACGATCGTCCCGAGGATCGTCCGATCTAGACCGGACTCGACAATGAGGATCGCGGAGTATGATCCCCGGTCACGAGTCATTTATATCAAAAAGCCCGGAACCAACAAGGGAAACGCGAATGGGATATTAATCCGTCTTTCAAGAAACGAGCGCGGGAGTCCCTTTGACCGATCCATCAATTCTTATCCATCCGCGAGCTTTCTTCTTGCCCCCTTCTTCTTCCTCGTTCTCCTGGTCTTTTCACCCCCTCCGGTATTTTCTCATCCCACCCCTTCCTCGTCCATTTATCAACATCCCTTTTCCCCGGGGCCAAGGCCGGTCTAGCCGAGGATTTGTCGACAATTAAAATTAATCGGGGCTGGGACGAATCGCTCCCGGGGCCGGCTAATATTCAATGAGCAAAAAAGCCCGACCGAGCTTTCTAGGTTCTGAAGTAAGGAACCCCGGGGAGGAACGGGGATGCATTAATCATAGAAGAGCAGACGTACAGATAGAAATCTGCTTATAGAAGACGTTCCCCTCGGCTCTCTCTCTCTCTCTCTCTCTCTCTCTCTCTCTCTCTCTCTCTCTCTCGCCAGTCTCGATGTTACACGCAAACGTTCTTCCCGCGATCGTTCTTAAAACCCCTCCGCCTATTGTCCGATGATTAATAGTGTAAAATCAAGACTGGGGTGGGGACCGTCCCAGGGAAGGGGAATTAAAAAAGCTGATTATTGCGTTTGGCCACGATTGTCCCGCGAAACGATTGTTACTCCTAACGAGCGGACTCCTCGAGTCGGTAATGCGATACAATAAGACGAATGCCAGCTTTCCGTAATAACGCTGGACTACGGCTGCTGGAATTTTAGCCAAAAGATGGACAGTATTTTATCGATAAATGTCCCAAATGTCTGGCCGACGATTGTCCCAGAACTATCCCCACTCTTGCGGGGTGTATCCCCTTGAAGGGCCAAGAAGCTCGAGAGGACTCGAGTATATCGGTGAGACACCACTAATCCAACGACGAAACTTCTTTATTTTTCATTATTTTTTTATACGACTTTCAACAACATATTCGTGGCATTTTTCTAATGCAAACGATACCAAATATGATGTAATTCCGATGATATTTACTTGTGTAATGAACGATGAAAATTTCGAACGTATGGGAAGTTCTTTGAAACTTTCATCGTTAAATACACAAGTAAATATAATTGGAATTATATCGTATTCCATATAATTTTCATTAAAAAAATTACACGAACATGTTGGTCAAAGTTCCATAAAGAAGTAATTAAAAATAAATAAGTTTCGTTAGTGGATTAGTCACGTTTACGCTTCTCGGCGACCGAAGCCTCTCGAGCTGCGCTGTCCTTTTCTACGTTCGGCAAAAGTCAAAGAATAGTATCCCTGATGGATAATTGTCCCTGGGCAGACCCGTGTTGGGGACAATAATCGATAAAATACTGTAGTTGTAATATCGTGTCAGGCCTGTGATGAAAATTTCGAACAGTATCTACCAGATACGAATACTATGAACATTCTTTAGACCGAAATAAAATTCTATTTCGTTGTTGTCAAGAAATATAATAAACGTATAACTGCATAAAATTCGCTGTCCAGCCATTGGAGAACATACAGGCATACGATAAATATACATTTTGTTCTTTTCCTAGGAGATTGTGATCGATAAAGAAGCTGTAATCACGGTAAACGTAGAATAAATCGTAAAAAATTGTTTCTCGGGTATTTCTAGGATATTGTCCTGTCCGGTATCTATCGCGAAGATCATTCTAATTGTTATGGGAGATAACGAGAATTTATTTCTGGGGCATTTCTGTTTATCTGAACCGATGATCGGACGCGAGCGGCCGAATTCGCAAGTGGTACTCGATTTCGGAACGAAATTTCCTCCTTTATCGTAGAAAACAAGCCCATGGCCGTGGACTATCTGGCGATGTTATCGTACAAGATGCAGCAATAATCTGGCATTTATCGTGCTCGATCGGACACACACGTACATAGACGTGGACACGTTTGTGCGGGCGTACGTAGGAGTATCTGGCCACGATTTCAAGGTGGAGGTCGCTCGAACGTCCCCATCTCGGTTCCGGACTGGTTCCAGACCCTCTTCGAGAGCCAGTTCGATCGACCTCGCTTCCATTTCCATCCGGAAGTGAGGGTGCGATGAAGGGAAATCGAACATTCTAGACATACAGTTCGTTATCCCGTAGCTCGTACCCGCGTAAATTCGCCGTGGCTGGTCCGAGAATTTCAATTTCTCGATTCGCGAAAAATTCGAAAGCGACCGGGAAAATAAAAAAAAGAGAGAGAGAGAGGGGAGAGCAGAGGGAAACACGGCGGAGATTGCGAGCGACGATTCAATTTCTTTCGCCAACTGTCGACTCGCAACACACAACTCGCTCTCTGCAGATCGCGTGCACGGAACGCGTGAATTAATTTGGCTTTTTCACGATCGATCGAGCGAACATATTCGATTTTATTGCGTCGCCGTACAATTTCTTAACGATAGCGACGCTTATCGATAGGAAAATTTTTCTTGAATACGCAATGATCGTAGAATACGACAATGTAGTTAAAAGCAAGTTAAAACATTCCTAATTTCCCCAGTAGCGAATTATCAACTAAACCGAGATTCGCGACGCAAATTTCAAAGCGAGTCCACGAATTAAATCCGCGATCGCTAAAAGAAGATGGTGGTGCTCGTGCGCAATTACGACGAGCAAACAAGTAAAAGGAATTCTCTACCTGGAATAAAGAAACGGAATTCTTGCAACTGTAGATTAAGGTGGCTCCTCCGGTACTTTCCATATCAAAACACAGAATGAAAAGACGGGAGAAATCGCTTCTAATTGCGGTGTAGAATAATTCAGCGCGATAAGGACACAGAAAAGCACGCAGAGTGGCATAATTACGCGAGAACAAATTATCTTCCCCGGAAGAATCGCGCAATCTCGTTGTTCCTTCCCGGCAGGTTGCGAATCGTGATCATCTCGTTGCGCAATTGTCGACGAAACCTTTTGATAATTGCTAAATGGTTTTTCCACCGTAACGAACGATTAGGAACTGCGATGGCCGTCTACCAACGAGGTATCATGTTTAAACAATCAGATTTGAAAGCTATTAAACCGTGCCGGATCTTGCCCATTAACAACGCCATTTCATTAAATCGTAACCATACAGAAGACACTTTTATTTCAAACTAGATCTTGAATTTGAAAACTAAAAATACGCTTCTTAACAAGCACAAGATGATAATATAGAATTATTCTTTAATGAAATCTACGCAACTTGTACTATCAACCTAATTTAAAGTTTACGCTACAAGTATATTCGGACAATTCATTTTTTAATTATCTTTCCGGTCAACTTTATGGCGATGGCTTTACGGAAACGCTTTTGCGTTTTACGACTTTTTAAATGAAATATTTCCGGGAACATTTAAAAGAATTTTTAAAAATTTTCCTCGCACCGCTACCTTGGTAATCGGAAATTAGAAGAAGCGATGGTGCTAAAATATTCGCGATCCCCATACGGGGACCATGCCAACTTATGGGTTAACGAGCTACCCGCGGGGAATCATTACGACTTGTAAGATCGGAGATTACACGCCGGAGCGAGCCGGCTTTCCTTACGAGCGTTTTCATGCGTGTTTCTCCGGAAATTAAGCGGAAGGATCGAAAGTCTCCGCGAGGACGATCGTGTCTCGCCTTCTTTTTGTTACTCCGCGGTTTTCCTCTCGAGACGTCATTCGAACGATAACGCGACTCGCGAGCTCGCCTCGGTCGTGTAAAATATCCGCGTTAAAAGACGATTACGTTAATTGGACGGCGAGCACGTGTTATCGCAGAACCAGAAATTTCATTCTCGCGTTTAATAGCTCGGCATGACTCCTTGACGAATTTAGTTTATTCGATATCTTCATTCCGGGGGTGAATAATCTCGAACAGAGAAGAATGACTCGGAGAGTCACCACTAATAATATAATTATTGTACCACTATTCAAAATATTGTTTGCATTATTAAGCATATTGGGATCTAAACAATTACCGACAAATTAAGTGTTGTATGATTTATTATATCAAGCTCGTATCCACATGAAATAAAAAGAATCATATAGAATGGAATTATTCTAAACAATTACTAACAAATTAAGTGTCGTATGACGTATTATATCAAGCTCGTATCCACATAAAATGAAAAGAATCATATAGAATGGAGTTATTATAGGTCGGAAGAAATGTTCAAATTTCAAGTTAAAGAATAACATGTTTCCCAGAATGGACCAACGATTCGAGACCATTTTCAAACGGAAGTGTAAAGTAAAGAATAAGCTGACACGACAAATCGTTGAAGATTGTCGAACTTTCCGCGATTGTTGACACAAGTTGATCAGTAAATGAACGTTTCACGAGGCATTATGAGTTTCCTGCGTTACTTCGGAGAGTTACCCAACTGGAACAGGTGTCCAAATGATTCAGCATCGCATCCTAAATAATGCTCTGCTGTTCCAACTCCGATGGAATTAGCATTGCAGATAATTCAAATAAAAGACAAGAAGATAGCGTTACCGAATATACCCGGCTATCTAGCGGTGCCCCGAGAGTTATAGCGAAAACTATAAGCGTTGCAGGTGGGGGGAGAAGGAGGAGATGTGGGAAACGCGATACGTTAAAAGCTGCAGAATTTAGTATGCAGTCGTCGCATCGATTTCATTTCCCGGACAAAAATGATTATACAGTGCAACGAGGCTTTTCGCGAGTTTCACAACGCTAAATTTCCCCTTTTACGTACTCGTTACGCAGCTGAACACGCTTGTAATAGAATGAAATGCTAGTTGCAGCCCGCGAGCAGCCCGCGAGCAGAAAATAATTTCCAGAAAAATAGACGAAAGGAAAAGGAAAGACCTCCGGCGAACCTTTGAAACTCCTGCGAACTTCCTCGAAAACCTGGTACCTTCGTGTTTGTTTTTTCCTTTTTGTTTTTTGTTCAATTTTTTGTCCGGGAGCTGTTTCATCTTCTTTAACGTTCGTCAACTCGTTGATTCGGAAGAAGCCTCTGTAGCTTTCAACATGTTTACCAGGAATTTCTTTGGTCAGTAATTATTCACGCTCACGGTGTAAAAACAACCACCCTCGCCGTGGAAACACGAATTCCAAAGTTCGCGGGAACTTTCGGGGCAAATCGAAATAATCGCGGTGAAAACTCGCGAAAAAATTTCATGTCGAAACGATTAGTCGAACAATTTTCTCAATAATCGGTGCACCTTTCTGCTAGATTAAAGTTGTCCACGGGATGAAACTTCGTGTCGTCCTTTGCTGGAAACCATCGAATAAATGAATGAACGAGTAAATGCGGATCACGAACACCAATCAACCGGTGTCGGACGCCATTCGAAAAAATAAAGAGAGGTGGAAAAACGTGAGGTGCGAGTACGAAACGCAACGTTGATGGATCGGTCGTAATTAACCTCCCGGATTAATTGAAAATTGAACATTTCCCGTCTCCGTTTTCGCGGAGCGTCGAGTGTGTAACTGAATATTAAATGCAGGTGCCGCGAGGTAATTGGTTCTCACTGACGTTTATATTACGTCGTACAGAGGCAGGAGTTATCGTTATCGCGCTGTCGCTAATTCCTCAGCTGTTCTTATCACTCGTCCGCCATGCGGCGACGAGGGGGTGGAAACGGGATCCCTAAATCCATACTTGCCGAGAGTATTTCGCAGCGCTCGATACACCGGGAATACCGGTTACTTACGCGACCGAAATATGCAGGAAAAATCTGCACGACTTTGAACAAGTCCACCAGCAGCCACGAAAATTCTCTCGGTGCCCTGAAAGTCGTTTTTCTGCGGAGTTTGAAATGTAGCTTGCATTTTTAATCCCTCCGAATTTACCGGCAACTAGCGAAACGAAAAATTCCTTCAACAATGTTCGCTACGCGCGAACAAGGCCGCTGCGAGATCGAGAACCATATTTTTAGAACGATATTAAGGTTGTTAGCAGCAAAGTTTGAAAAATGTTTGAACAGTTATGTTTTTTAAAGAGCAAATTGAAATTTCAAACGAACTTTAAACACAGTTTTTCGTCCATATTTTTCACAGATTCGTTGTTTTGTTACGAAAATGATTACGAAATCAAGAACCATTTTTCAGGAGTCTATTTGAAATAGACCCGGAGCGTGTACACGGTTTTTACACGTTGATTGGCTGCAACAAAAAATTCGCATGTTTCCGAGTAATTTTTGTAAAATCGAACGAAGGCTGTGCAAACGAGAATTTCAAATGCAGTTCACTCTTTGCCGCCGATTCAATCCATTTTATTTTAATACACGAGTTTAGAGATTCAAATAGATTTGTGCGGGAACGTTAAGAATTATCCGAACGACGATTTTATACTTTACCGTGACTTTAATCTGCTTCCGACTTATTCTCTGTCCGTTTCGTCTGTCGAGCTCGGCGGGAGAGTCGCGTTTCTCTATTTTCCGGGCTCTAACCTGTAGCTCTCTCCGCTGATTCGTTTTCTTTTTTTCCTAGGAGTCTCTCTGAAAATGTTTAAAGCATCCGCTAGAGGTGTAATAAGATAGTTTTGGCGGAAAGTAATACTTTTAAGGTACACAGAGTACAAACAGAAAATACCTGAACGTAGAAAGCGAGAAAAGATATCATTTCAGAGGTGCTTCGTAATAATAAATTTGATATGATGTAAGAATAAATTTGTTCCTGTTACGTGTACGCATGTTATAAGCGAGTGACATAGAAAAATTTATTTTCTCTCCGAATATGTTCGATGGGTTGAAAACAATATAACGGTATTTTTAAATTTTTTAAATTCGTTTAATGTTTTTAATATTTTAAATCACACCTACTCATTTTCGTTACAAATTCATAAAATCCGTTGTCTGGTTATAATCATTATTAATCGTGGGACGATAAATTTGAAAAGTTCCTCCACCGTATCCCCGGGCGACGAACAAAATTCTCGCATCGCGCAAACCCCAAAAAATCGCATCAACATTAAAAAGAAGAAAAAAAAAGAAACGCAGCATCGAATCGCTCTCTCGCGTTCGTGTGTAATTCCACCATCCGGCACGATGCCGGGCATTTTTCACTTTTCCGAGCATAAAAGGCAGCGGGGCCGCGCGGCTCTCGGAAAATATCGTGACGTTTAAAAAATGCAGCCGCGGTGGCAACTTTCTATCTCGGCGCATGAACGGAAAACGCAGGGAACACGGGAACAGCCCGGGCACGTTCCTGGGAACGCAGAAATATTTCGCCCGTGGCCGAGAAAAATTTCGTTGGCCGGGTTCGAAACAGTCCGCGAAAAAAAGTAATCCACCGTCGTTGTATTCGAACGCAGTGTATTTCTCGAAATGGAGGAAGAGAGCGGGAGAGCGACAGTCGCGAGCGAGAAAGAGAGAGAGAGAGAAAAAGGAAGAAAAGAATGATGTCGCCGGCAATATATAAAAATCCTGGTTTGGGCAAAGGGTTGAAACAGAGGATGGAAGGAAATAACGGGGAAACAAAAGCGGCGGTCATGTAACCGAGCGGTTACTACACGGAAAAACCGTATCAGTTATTTTTAGGGAGTCCGCGCGGCGCTGCTGCCTGCCGTATGATGAATCGCTCTCGGGGAAAAATATTTTTTCTGCTTTCACTCTCCGTCTATGTATCGCGCGTTCTCTCCACCTATTTTTTCCCTCCCCGTCGCTTTTACTCCTTACACGGCGGCGCGGCGATGCGTTTGAAACCGCGAGTACACTTTGTGCACGCGATTCCATCCCCGATGCACCAGAATATATAGAATGTATCGGAGCTATCGAGGAGCACTTTCAGAGTCGCTGAAGAATACGCGCGGTGGCGAGCGTGTATAAATAGGGAAATACTTATTTTTAAATTCATCTATGCTCGCCGCGGGTTACGTTTCCCTTTATTTGCATAATACGACGCTCGGGAGTGCATTTCTCGGCGATCGGGAGCCCGTACACATCGAACAGTCGCTCTCAACGCTGAAAGCGAGAGGATACGGTAAATAACGGAATCCGTCAGAATTTTAGTCCTCATTCTTCCGAAATATTTTTTACTTAGAGAAAGTCCTTCCCTTCCAGAATCTCCAGGGTCCTTCGTTAGTCGACGTGTCCTCGGGATCCCGCCAGGGACCGCTTCCTTTCCATTACCGTGGAGTTTAACACTAGGTTTACGGAGGTCTAAGTATAACTATTTCACATTAATTTATAAACATAACAGGAATGTGTATATCCAAATTTTTGGCCATTTTTCCGATAGCATCTTTACAATCTTAATAATTGCGAATTAAGAATATTAGAACCCGTCATTTCGACGGGTCCCGTAAACCCAGCGTTAAAGCAATATCCGGACTCCTCGCCGCGCGTTCGAAAACATCAGCCGAAGTTAATTGTTTCCGGTGAAAATCTAGAACATAAGGAACGACACGACTGGCTATATCCAAAGTCGATCAACTATACGATGGTTTCACCGTGTACAATTAGCAAATAAAACTCTTTTTATAAGAAAATAGTCGGTGGATATCGGTTGATCGTTAAGAACCTAGAAACCAGGCCTGTGCCTTTGGGGCTAGGTTCTGGAGAATCCCCGAAGTGCACCTCGGCTCTAAATCCTGGTCGTCCGCCTGGTGTGTCCGTGAGCTGGCCCATAGAATTAGGAGAAGCTGGTCGTTTCTCGTTGAGACGGATGTTGGGAACGAGAAGAGCTCGGGGTGTGGAGGATGGCGAGGAGTTCAGAAAGAGGGAGGGTTTCCTTCCTGAAGGTTCAATTCCTCTCGGCGATCGGGAGAATACCCCTGAGGACGACGCGCGGAGGTCGTCTCGTTGTCGTCCGGAAGGCTGGCAGGAGACTCGAGGGAGGTCAGGGCGAGCTGGACGGAAGGAAGAAGCTGGATGATAAGGACAAGATGGCCTGGGGAAGAGAGAAGGGTGGTTGGAACTAGGGAAGAGAGGATAAGTCGTCGAGCGAAGGCGGGAGGAACCGTGATGCGGTTCGCGTTCGAGTGTGTGCGAAAACCTGGTACTTTCGACTTTGTTTTTGGTTTTCTGTCCAATTTATCCGAGAGCTGTGTCATCGGAAGAAGCCTCTGCAGCTTTTAACGTGTTTACCGGGAATGTCTTTGGCCAGTGATTATTCACGCGAAACCACGAATTCCGAAGTCCGCGGGAACTGTTGGCGCAGATCAAAATAATAAAGTTAATGTAAAAACGTTTAGTCAATTTTCTCAATAACCGGTGCATCTTTGCTTAGCTTCGTCTCGTTGTCGTTCGGAAGGCTGGCAGGAGAGTGGAGGGAGGTCAGGGCGAGCTGTACGAAAGGAAGAAGCTGGATGATAAGGACAAGATGGCCTGGGGAAGGGAGAGGGGTGGTTGGAACTGGGGAAGAGAGGATAAGTCGTCGAGCAAAGGCGGGAGGAAGCGTGGTGTGGTTCGCTCGCGTGCGAGTGTGTGCGAGCGGACGGTGGAAGGAAGGAGGAAGAAGCCTTATCCAATAGGTCGGACCCGAATGTCCCTAACGAGCACAATAGGTCAGGTATTGCGCAAGCTTTCGCTGACTCGGCCCGATCCGGAGTATTCGAATTGGCGCGATTCGAGCCCTGGTGCCCGGTAAAAAACGAGCCACCCGCCGTGTGATTCGATCGTACGGGGACAGAGGCAAGCCGAACAGGCTAGCTAGCTGGCTTGCAGGGAGGCAGGCAGCGCCTCCGCCCGGATATTCTCGGGGTGAGCATATCCACTTAGCTTCGAATTGGCTGCTGACCTGTGAAAGAGATTCGATCTCGCGGCCAGAAACGTTAATACCTGGCCCCACACCCCTCCTGTCCCCGGTCGTACCCCGAGAGTTTTATTAGCGGCGGAGACGACCCCGGCTCTTGCCCGTTAACGGGCCAGCCTGCTGCCCTGAATCATCGCTCATAATCCCGTTCCTGATAAGTTCCGTCAGGATTCCCCGGGTGTCTTTTTATTCGTCGGACCGGGATTTTCTCGCGTGCTCGAGTTTCTTGACGCGGAGATGGCACCATCCGTTGGATCGCCAGACGTGGATCACGGATTTCGGGGTTGCCACCCGATGCTTAACGGTCTGCCACGTCGAGCGACACTCGACGAATTTTTATTATTCTCGTTTTCGTTCTATTTTCGCTCGCTTTCTCATCGCCGCGTCGCTTGCTGATCGATGGACTGCGGATTTACGTACAAATTGAAAATTGTCTGTTTTCGTAATTGTAATCACAGTGGAAAATTACAGATACTTAGCACTTAGCACTCGAGTGGTGGCTCAGAGTCACCGCTAAAAATTTCTATACAAAAATATTCAAAATATTGTTCAGATTATTAAATACGTTCGTATCCAATCAATTACTACACATTTAACCGGTTAACAGCGTTCGACGTGTATACGCGTCAATCCAAATCGCTATTGCGGTGCAATAACAATAACCTTCTCAAGAACGAATTGTTAATTTTTTATCAAATATACATGTAATCCTTCCTCGTTTTTCATTTAATTTACAATAGGACCATTTGCCCTGCGTTCGACGTGTACTTGTACTCGTTTTCGTTCTCTTCTCGCTCGCTTTCTCATCGTCGCGTCGCTTTCTGATCGATGGACTGCGGATTTACGTACAAATTGAAAATTGTCTGTTTTCGTAATAGTAATCGGTGGAGAATAACAGCTATTTATCCCTTAGCACTCAAGGGATGGCTTAGAGTCGCCACTAAAAATTTCTGTACCGTTATTCAAAATATTGTTTAGATTATTAAATACGTTGGTATATCTAATGAATTACTACACATTTAGTAATTTTTATTTTTGTCTAAAGAATGGAATTATTCTAGGTCGGATTTAAGTATTGTACGTGGTGTCGTATCAACTTCGTGTCTAACGAATAGAATAATTCTGGGTCGGAAGAAATGTCTAATTTTCCAGAAGAGATAGCTGGGCGCAAAGGGTTAAGACCAGCTGCATGCAACGCGGGAATGATTCTCGCCAGTGTGTCCACACGTTGCTCAACAGCACGCGGCAAGAATTATTGGAGCGTTGTGGAAAGTTTAGTCGCAAGTAGCGTTCGCGTGACTCACTCCGTGGATTCTAGAGGTTTTTGAACTGGTTCGGCGAACGTTGGACAGAAGTTGGGCTCGCGTCGTCATCCGTGACTCTCACGAGTCATCGAGATAAAAAATGGGCGAAGATAATGAATCGATCGTGCAACGTGCCTAATCTCCGGCCGCGCGATAACGCGGCTAAATGATAAATGGCATTCGCGCGATCGTTGGCACAGTTTTTGTTTGCCATTTAAATACTGGAGCGAGTGCGTTATCTTACCAGTGGACAGGGCTCGTCGTGCTGCGAATTAAATTGATATCATGGTCGGTGGAACGATAGCGTTGCATATCGATCGAAGTCCTTCGCGGTTCTGCAAAACATTCGAATTAAGCCTTGAACGAGGAGGAAAAATTTTGTTGGTTGATTAGAAAATTCGTTGCGGCGAAACGAAACTAAAAATGCTATTTAGTTTTGAAGATCTCTATGCAGAATGAAAATATTCGTTAATTTATGTCTAGTAACAACTAGACTGCGGATGTTCGTGCAATTTTCAATTTTTCTAGGTAAATTTCGAGACATCGGTATAGAATAAAATCGGATCTTCGGTGGTAATAGCCTTTGTAGATACGAAATAAATAAAAATCGTACATGATTCTATCGAATTTGATATTCTGGTATGTTTTGAAAATTTCCAGGAGCTATAAATGCATAATAGTTCAGTCTGGCAATAACGTTTACGGTTGGGCCAGACCGCAAAGTGAACAGCAACTTCGTACAAGCGGACATTCGCAGATAAGAGGACATAATAAAAGCGGCAGGATCAGTGCGACCCAATAATAAGTAGGCTAACTACCCAGGTAACTCTGTCACCTATCCAAACGATCAAACGAAGCTGGGTGGCAGGGGGTAGAAGCGAGAGTATCGATCAACCGGGGAAAATTGCTCGCGGCCGTATTTTCCGGTCGGGTTTCTCTCCGTTGCTCGGAAGATAACGAAAAAATTTATTTATCGGAAAGAGGACAGAGAGGGAGAGCACCGAAGAGCGAGAGAGAAAGAGACTGAACCGGAGAACGTGGTAGACGGAGAAAGAAAGAGAAGCGCCGTGTGGCGCTGTCGGCTGTTCGTTGGCGGAGAGGCGAGGTTGACTTTAAAATAGATGTGACACGGCACCGGGTTCGAAGGATTTGGGAATCCTGCTCGCGGCGTTCCGCTGCTGGGAGGAGAATTGGCGAGGCGAGAGATCGTGAAAAACGGAGCAGACGAGCGGAAGATAGAAAGAAACGGGCCAGAGAATCGGAAAAGAAACCCATAGGCGGGACAAGGATCGCGCGGACACAATCCTCGACAAAAAGATAGCATTATAATTTTTGTGGATTCTCGCGAGTAACGTTACAAGCGTTAAAGCAGAGGACATATTAAAATGATTTAAGGACATCGGTGCTATAGTTTCGTCCGCATAAGATAATCAGAAGAAGAAAAGCATTTCTAGATGGCCCCTGTTTCTTGCAACCGACGTAGACATTCTTTATTTTGCACGAAGATGGGCAGTCCAGTTATTACCAATGAAAATAAGATTCGATTCGGTACCACTTTCTTAAAA
The DNA here is from genome assembly GCA_028455805.1 of Lasioglossum figueresi. NCBI lineage: Eukaryota > Metazoa > Arthropoda > Insecta > Hymenoptera > Halictidae > Lasioglossum > Lasioglossum figueresi. The sequence goes on along the minus strand of CM052201.1, from coordinate 15,147,515 downwards.
TTTCTCTACAAAAATTGGAAATTTCGTAAACGCTCGCAATCTGGTAATGCATGATAGTGCGGTAAAGTCGGGTTTACTGTTCTGATTTAACACCGGGTTCTAATTTTCATTATTTTTTTATGAAATTTCACCATCGTATTTCTGGCATTTTTCTGATTAAAATAAGACCAAACACGATATAATTCCAATTGTATTTAGTGGTTAAATCGACGATTCAAGCTTCGGTCGCGAGGAAGGACAGCGTATGGGAAAGAAAGAGCCACTCGTTCTGTCCTTCTCTATGTTCGGCTTCTCCTTTGAATTTCATTCTGTCCTTCTCTATGTTCGGACTCTCCTTTGAAGTAACAAAAGCAAGGCCACAGCACCAGGATTACTGTCCTCCAAAAACACGGCTGTTGGACAGTAAACCCGACTTTACACCTGGTGTAGTTTCGTTAATCGGCCTTTTCATTGCGAATAAAGTTTAGTCCGAATCTGCTTATTTCCCTAGGCCGTGTCTATTAATTAGAAAAGAACTCCGCTCCGATCATATCGTTCAACAGAAAGCCTTATCCGCCGCAGTGTGACTTGAAAGGTTAGAAAACACGATATCCGTACAGCGTGCCATCCTTTTTGTCGCGGAGCGTGGTAGGAGAAACGTCACGAAACGCCGAGCCGCGTCGTGCCACATCGCGAACAACTTCTCCTCCCAGGTCGAAGACGAAGAGGAAGACGTCGACGACGACGGCTTCTCCTCGGGTACCAGTTGGCACGACCTATTGAACGCAACCTTTCCAAGATACGAGCGGCCATACAACCCAACGAAGAAAAGGGAAGAAACGGGCGCAGCCACCTTCTTGAATGCCGAGGATCTACTTCGATACGATTTAGGAAAGCACCTAAAGGACCCGCCGACCTTTTCCATTCCGCGTTTTACTGCATTGTTTCGAGGCTGTCGAGAACCTTACCGTACCTCTAGCCCGAGATTCCGGCAGGGAAAAAGGATTCCCGCCGACGAAACTTCTTGTTCCGGTGTACTTCGCTCAAGATAAATTAAACCCTGGGAAAAGAAGCCCGGGTCGGGCCGCGCCTCGACGTGCATTGTAATTGGCGATCGAATGATCGGCAAACCCGCGAATATTTTCCCGTGCCTCTGGCTCTTAGTTTTCCGGCCCTTAAGTGCTCCATTCGTTTTACTTTCGAGAAGTGGGCGGCCATTGTCCGCTGCAAATGCTACCCCGGTTGCCGAAGAACGTACTCTTCGATTTTCGCAGATGCGTTTATCGAGACGCGAATCTTTCTGTTTTTTTAAAACAATTTATCTCTTTAGGTATGCTCGACAAGAATATATCTATCCAAGTTTTCAGCCATTTTTAAAAAAATTATACCTAAAGAGATACATTGTTTTAGAGCAACAGATAAATTCGTGTCTCGACGAGCATATCTGCCAAAATCGAAGTGGATCTTCTTTTTCATTTTTACGCAGTGATGCGAATTAGCGATCTTCAGCGTTACGGAAACTAGAATCGTGTTTATTGTAGAAAAGTACGTTCCGCGTTCAAGCATTAATCTATCTCGCCGAATTAATCCGCTTTCTCTTCAGCAGAAATTCTATTGTGGCTCGAAGTAATTCTACATTCGTTCCAGATCATCCTTCATCTCGAAGTTAATGCAGATGGATTTAGAGATCTCATTAATTCTCTTGTTCGCCGTTAACGTACGATGTCCACAGGCCATTCATTACAACGTGCATTATTGTGATAGGTTTATTGCTACCTGCCGAGCGTAGAGAAGCGGTAGAACAGCAATTAAAGACAGATCGCGCGAAGACTAAACATAGACGCAATCATAATTTTGACAGAAATTTTTCAAGACATTTCATCATTTTTACGAAATGTATTCGTGAAAGCGTTTCCGAGAGATCTTCTTTTAGACCGTACGCAAACAGCTGTCGTCTCGAGTTGTCAGTCGGTAATTCAGAAAATGAGTGACGCTTCTGACAGCCAGATTCGAAATAGACCTGTTCGAGTGAAATACAGAACTGCTACCGACAATCGACTTAGAAAATCTGTCTCATCCTGTATACTTGCTCCCATCCCTCCTCGCTGGTCCAAGATCAACCCTTTCCCATCGGTCCGCGGTGTTCACCAGGCACACCCGTAAATTTGATCGGCAGATAGCCGGCTAATGAGAGAACACCGAGGCGAACGAGTCGGCCAATACTAAATTTCAGCAAACGAATCTCGCGATGCTCCCGATGGCCCCTTCGGATCGATCCTCGGCATCTTGGCTGTAAATTTGCGCCTCCCTCGACGGGATGGCTCCGATTACCGCTTCCTCGCCCTCTAATTGTTTACGGTGGTTAATTGACCGTTACTTATGACGAGCGGCCCGGGCAAATATTGATTTTCGAACTCGGTGCTCGATAATGGGCAGCAGCAGCAGCCACGGGGACCATCATCGTCGAGAGCAAAAGGTAGAGGCACGGTATTCCTTCGGATGATGCGACTTTCGTCTATGCGGATGATGTTACTTCTTTATTCCCATTACTAGGGGGTTCCCCCTTTGGCGGTCGATCGAATATTCAGGGTGTTCACGCTATTACTACTAGCCAGCGTTTCACTTGTAAATAGTAAATATTAGAAAGAAATGAAGGGGAAAAGGTAGTACTGTTTTTTATACTTGACACAATGGGGTACGTGATTTTTTTGTGTTTGTACTATTTTTTTAGATATGGAGGTAACTTTAAATTTTTGAAATGAAATGCTGTATATTTTTTGAAAGCGAGCGTCTAGACGAATTCATCCGTATACTGCACGATGACCTTCAAGGTCATGCAAGGTCAGAAATGGAAAAAATATTTTGAATATTTCATACAAATGGGTTTTGCAAGTATCCCTTATTTTATTACCGAAGTTGTCGGATTTTCTTCAAAATGTCAGAGGACTTCTAAGTTTTTGATCTTCGGAAAGAAGACATTTCCGATTGTGACACTTATTTTGCAAAGACAATTTCCCTTCAAACGCTTCGCAAGCAAAACAAACTGATTTTCATTTGGTTGCACTTTGTCCGGATATTCTTCTAGGTATTTCAATTTACTCTATCTTTTATTTCCATTGCACTGGTAATAAATGCTTACCGTATCCGCTTTCTCGTCCACCGTATAACAATACATTACTATGCGATATTATACTAATTGGTTCCGGAAGTAATATTGAAATTGTCTCGTCATACAAGAAACTAGAAGTAAACACTTCGATAGCGTATTCGTATAAATAAGGAATACTTGTAAACACGTTAGTATGAAATATTCCAAATATTTCTTCAATTTCTGACCTTGCATGACTTGAATTTGTCTAGACACACGCTTTCACGTGTTATAAAAAAATACATGCAGATTTAAAAGATTGAAGATCACCTTCGTATCTAACAAAATACTACAAACACAAAAAAATCACGTACCCCATTGTGTTGTGTATAAAAAACCGTACTCCTTTTTCCTCTTTCATTTTTTTCTAATATTTACTATTTACAAGAAAAACGCAGGCTAGTGATAGCGTGAACACCCTGTATAGCATGCGATAAATATATGATAAATATGACAAACATGGGCGAAATCCTATCTTGTTTGGTGCCATTTTAAGTGAGTATTATCTCCCCGATACGCTTCGGCCGCGCGATGCGTGTTACATGCTGTTCTTTTCTACGTTCGGCATCTTTTGTACTTTCCGCGCGGTCGACGCAGCCATGAAAACAGTACTGTTCCTACACGATCTCTCTTCCTGCTCGGAACCGGCTATGGGAAACAAATCGCGACTCTACTGTACTGCACTGGCGCGTGCACGCTCTCGCCATTTCAACAAGTAGCCCAGGGAAAATAAACGGCCGCCGTCGATTATCGCGCCGTATCCATCTCTTGCAGTTGGTATCTTTGTTTTCATCGATCTGTCCTATCGGTCAGCTCTGTTAGAGGCCACAGAGAGGGAGAGAGAGAGAGAGAGAAAAACAGAAGGACAGGAGATTCGTTGAACAGGGTGCGGGAGAGGGATCCCAGGCTCTCGAGGTGATCTTCGCGAAAATCGTGAATCTCTGTCGGTGCACACGTGCATTGGCACGGTGCCATTTTATTTTTGTACTCGCCTGGCTACAGAGAGAAGAAGAGTAGTCAGGAATGCCCGGCCTCCCCACTATCTATTCCCTATCGTCTACCCCCGTTTCCCGCAGCCGTTTCTATTCGTGGCTGTAGATGGCATCTCCTGCCAGCTTGAACTTGACCTTTCGAACCCGCAAGCGATTGCACCGGCTCCCCGCTTTTCTTCTTTACACCGGAGACACTTACCCCCTCGCTCGAACCACCCTCCGCGCGTTTTCTCAATGAACTCCATTGATTTATGCGGCTTTCCGCCGTGCCCCTCCAACACGTTCGGCTCTGTCACTTTTTTTTTTGGAAACAGTCCTGCTCGTTATTCCAACCACGCATCCCATACACCTACCCTCCTCCACGATCCACCCTCTGTGTGATTTCTCCGCGAACTCCATTGATTTATGATGCTTTTCCCTCTTGCAACTCTAACACGTTCGTTCCTGCCATTCTTTTCGGGGGAACAGTCCTGTTCATTGTTCTAACGATGCATCGTTTCAAAAGATTTCGCGCAAGAAAATTGGAACCCTTTCGACGTTCGTGTCTCGGAGACGTTTTCTCTGATTTTTTGATCATTTTGTCAGTCTTGTCTGCAGAAGATCTTCCCGTGGTTGTAAGGAAAATCGCCGCATACGAAAAATTCATAAAATTCGAGTTTACGCATTAATTTACGCTACGTTTACGTCATTACGACGGGTTCTAATATCCTTAGTTTTCAATTATTAAGATTGCAAAGTTGCTTCCCTGAGAAATTATTTACCAAATTTATTTCTTTCGGTATATATTGTTGGAAAAATGGCAAAAAATTTGGATAGGCACATGCTTGTTATGTTTATAAAATAATGTGAAATAGATATTTCCACGTATTAACTTAGGATTCACGTATTTACCAGAAGAAAAGTCATGAAAATTTAAAATGGTAATACCTCGAATTCGAAAATACGTAATATGCGGCGTTTTTTTGTACAATCACAGGTTTCAGACGCCGAGAAAATATTACGTCGACGATGTAACCGCGAATTTGAATGGCGGTCGTGAATCGAGGTGTTACCGATAGAAAAAGAGCCTACAAGAGTAAACGTATTTCTTTGCTCGTTCGATTTCTCGGCGATGTGCGTCAGAAGAGCGCGTTCCTGTTTTTCTCGAGTCTGACGACGTGGAAGCGTATCATCGAAATTACCGCGACCGTTACGTAAACAAGCGTTCCTTCTTCTCGCGGAACACCGGTGAATAAGTGCATGCATTTTTCATGTTGATTTTATCGTTTGTTTATGACGCTATCGCGGGCTGATTGCGCGGAAAATGAGGCAATCTCGTTCTCTGGTTCCTCGGATAAATATATCCGGCACCGCTGTTTACGATATTCGAGGACCATCGTTTCAACGATTCCTTTTACCATTAGGTATTGCATAGTTTAAGCGCGAGCTCTCTCCCGAATATTTCCGCCACGGTGTCTCTGCGCGAGGGAAATATTCGCGAAACCGTAAAACGGGATCCCAGAGTTTTACGCGATTATATTTTCTTTTACAACCTTTGGACAGCGGATTCGATGCATTTCTGACAAAAATGAATAGAAGCAATTTAAAACAGTGAAAAAATTAGAGAAACTTCAAAATACTGTTGTACCATCTTCAGCCTATGAAACATATTAACTCTTTGCGCTTGAACGGTGACTCCGAGGCGCCAGTAAAAATTATCATACCATTATTCAAAACGCTGTATGTTAATCGCTAATAAAAATTTAGGAATACGAACATACGAACCCGATGAAAACCGCGTCATCCTTATCCAGATAAGATAAAGCGGTGGCAAATAGCGTCTCAACGACTGCACAACTCACCCGATTGTCGTCTCAATATTTATTTTAAATATTCTCGGGTATCTGGACTTTCTAGCAAAGAATAATCAGATAAAACGTGAGCCGTCGGGTGCGGGGGTGTACCAGTGATATTTCCGTGGAAGGTGAGCCGAGATCCGCGCGCGCGCGATCTCTGTCGTTGTAAAATTTTTAGCCCCCGAAAAAGAAGTTGCCCGCACGTTGCAAGCTGCAGCTCACGGTATTTCCGCGATAAAACTTTCATCGTGCTTTAAAGTCTCGTTTACGGACGTGGCATGGTCCATTGAAGTGGCGACGAGCTGGAAAAATCCACGGGGGTTATCTTCCCCGTTCTCCCCAACCTCCTCGGATCATCCGGCAAAAAGGTATCCGCGAGATTAAAAACACAGCCAGCCGGGCATGATTTAACGATCGAGTTTCGGCAACTCTTGTCGACGGTGTTTCTTGCCGGGATCTCTTCTCCCCTCCCGTACCCCCGCATTCTGTTACCCAGCGTCGTCGATCTGCTCGCGATCGCCGGAAAAAGCGCGAGCGTGTTTCCGGCCGAGCGAACCAAACGGCCGAAGTTTAAATCGGCGGAACGACGGATCGTTAATAAAATCAGTGGAATTGGCGACGCGTGGTGTACTTTTACTCCGGGGCCCCGGTTTTGGTTACGGTTCGTTATCGGTCACGGTATCGAGCACCGCTTCTGCTAAAAACCGTGCGCGGAATCGGTTGATTTTCATCGGGACTCGCGAGCCTTTCGGTCGAGCGCTCCTCTTCCATGTTGAAAGCTGGTTAGAGCGTCGCTGCTTCGGCTCTGACATTGCTCTTTTCTTTTTTTTACTGGAATTTGAACACCATTTCTCGGATTTGTTGTCGCCGGACCGCGGATCTTTAAGCGTTTATGAAGAAATTGGTTGGGCGAAGCCAGTGAAGCACTTTATTACTATTTTAACAGGCGGCTACGTTTAACGACGCGCGAATCAAACAATTTTGAATGTGTTCGCTCTATGCGACGATTAGACTGCGGATCTTTCTGCAAAATAAAAATGTTTTGCACCGACGACTTTGTTGTATTAAAAGTAGTCGTACAACATCTTCCCACAATCAATGCGAAACATTTTTATATGCGCGTCGTTAAACATGGCCGCCTGCAAAAATAGTAATAAAGCGTTTCAATGGCCGATAGACAGAAGGACTTCGCAATTCATGCAATACCAGCGAGTCTACCGAAAATTCTCTGAAAATTTGACGTCCGCAACAAAATTCATACGCAACGTGTTTAAAGCAGAGCAAACAATGGGGAAAGCAATTTAAAATGCATTTCGCGATGACGTTTCATTCGACGAACAAATGAAAGAGAAGATAACGTGTCGATCAAAATAATAGTTTTCCCCATTGTGGACCTTTTTATTCGTCGACAATCTCGTAAAAGCGAATAGAATTTGTTTAAAACCCGTGCGAAAGCGAGTGAAACGTGTTTCCCGGTGACTTATGGCCCCGGGAGTGTACGATCGAATCCTATAAAAAGAGTCTCAGGTATCTATTTCGTTTGTCTGCTCCGCGTTAAAATATAGAGCTCTGGAAATTGTAAATTTATGCGATGCGTTTTTACATCGCGGAATTTTATGTATTCCCGGCATGCATGGATCCGTGGCAAAAAACAAAAAGTTATTTTGAAATTCTGTGTAAAGCTTTTATTCCATTCGATCGAATACCGGGTGAATGTTAAACGGTTCTCTGTTTCGGGCTCGCGTTCACGAAACTTTAAAACGATCGAATGACACTCTCGAATATTGCTTCACCGTCTCTCCGAAGATCGCCGCGGTCCAGTATCAAATAGCAGCGGTTACTTCTGTTCCCGATGATTCTACATCGATTCGGAAATAACGCGTCTTTCAACTGTAGAATGTTTATTAGTCTCCGGCGATGCGAGGCTCGATCAAAGTGCGAAAGAGATCTTTATGACCGCGAACGATTCTAATTTCGTCGACGTCCATCAGCGGAGCGACTTGTACTATTTCCCTCCATCGATCCGCGTCCCCGATTTTTACGTGCTCGTTGCGCGAAGCGTTTCATATGTTTTCGCTAAATGTCCACGTAACGCGTGCTGCTTTTCTCGAGTCACTTTGCTCGGAACGGTCTCCACGACCGCGCGGAAAATAGAAGATCGAACATCAATTCCACAGGTTACACGACTTGTCCATTATTTAAACCGTGCGCCTCGTTTCAAAATCATAAAGCTAAGTACTTTTATCCAGTCGGAGAAAAATTCATACACTTATTTCTCATCTCGCGTTCGATTCATTAATCCTCGGCGCTCGAGAAAATATCGTTTAGACTATTAAATGTATTATTTAAGTATTGGAGGAACTGTTACGTCAATTTCATATTCATAAAATGAAAAAACGTTATGGAATGGAATTATTCTAGCTACGAAGAAATGTTTAATTCTCGAGTTAAAATAGCTTCGACCGCAACGGGTTAATTCTGATCGTAATCGCTTATCTTCTGATTTGATCTGAAAAATCATAATTTATAAGATAAAAATCAGTTTTACAAGAAATACTGAAAATATCACTTTTCAAATACCTTTGAATCGTTTGAGGTGTTTCGAACGCAGCCTGCAGTTTCTCACTTTATCTCTCGCGGAATGCACGCTTCCCTTCAGAATTTATTTTTAATTTTCCAGATCTATCGACTATGCATCGTCCATTGAATACGCCCATTCACGACACGTTACTTGCGACATTTACCGTTTTTCGCTTATTGTTACGCGCTTATCGTGCGTGCGTTTTTTTTTACCGACAGACTCGATTTACGCGCGACGTCCCGCCGTGCGAGACAAAGCGACGCGGAACGCGCGCGTTCAGTTTAGACACTTTGCTACATGGTTATAGAAAAATCTTCGAGACTGACACGCATGGAAGACACGGGAGAGCCGCGCTGACTTTTACTTCCGCGTCGGCCGCGGCAAAAAGTGTGCTGAAATCGCGAGCGGAACGCTGTTTGCCGTGCAAACCGATATCCAGGGATCCGCGGCGAAAACGCGCGGCGGATCCAGGAAGGTTGTTGAAACGGGAAAATCCCGGCGCCGAACATCGTCTCAATTTCGAATGAAAATCACGCCAGCTTGGGGAATGATCGTTTGCTTAAACCGCACGAACAGATTTATCCTCCGTATTAAAATTTTTAACCTCCGACGAAAGCTGCCGATAGAATTGTTTCAAATGTTCCATCTGATTTATAATGTAAAATTTTGTGCATTCAGTGAAAAATGAATAGCTGCGATTGAAAACGCGCGAAAATTATATACGAAATAACCCGCTTCATGTTTTTATCCCGCATTTCTTAAATACCTTAACTTTTTCAATGGGTCGTTGCAATCATTCAAGAGAAAATTGCGTACAATTATATGTTAACTTAATACCTGTATTCCTACAGCTTACGGCATGTCTTTTTATAAGTAATTTTAGATTAAGACTTTCATTTTTCTTTTTCTTTTGTATTGTAAACATTTGTCTAAATGGATTTCGGTCCGTACATAATAATAATAATAATAATAATAATAATAATAAATAGAAGCGCAAGATGAACTATTTTGATGTTGCATTCACATATAATATTTTTAATTACATTTTTATTTAGCCCCAGCATGCTGCGATCGATGCAGACAATTCTTACATGTTCGTAACAAGCGCCGCCTCTGCGAAAAATCCGAGAAATTAATAAAATTATGTAAACGCGGAAAATGTGCGAACGCGTAAATGGTCCGCGAAAGGCGCTAAACGTATGAACGAGCGAAATGCATTTTCGCGGATAGTAACGCGTAAGTTGGTCGGCGAATCGAGGGAAACCCGTAAAATTTCAAATGAGCCGATTGAAATGGACCGGGACGAGGCCATCGCACGGGAATGCTCTCGATTTGAATCGGCGTGAGTGCGCGAGCCCTTCGCGCACGATTCCCTTCGTCAAATTTTACGATCGTCGTAACTACGAAGCGGGGACAACAGCACGCGGACGACTGCAATAATTGTAGCAACAACTGTCGATGTTATAAAACGCAGACCAGGCGTGGTTCGGATTACGTCAACGACGACGATGCAGACGCGACCGACGTAAATGGGCGCACACGGATCCGGCCGATTCATATAATTTTCCCAGCGATTTAACGGCCGACGTTTTATTGATGCCTCCGTGTCGTGGTCGAGTTGCACAGGCTTTCGAAACGGGAATCAACCCTGAACGCACCCTACTTTCCAAATGAAAATTTATCGATTGCAAATTTATGCTCCCATATAGTACTTATAATCTGAAAACGTTAAATTTAGCATTTCAAGCATAAACTGAGTTGCCGTCTACGGTGCCGGACAAAATGATAGGACATTTTATGTATTTGTACATTTCGTATGACGCAACAGGATATACACGTGTAACAATAATGTAATATGTACATATTACACGCCCTGTATATTAGAGATGTCCTTCGAAGTATTCATATAAAATTGCGAGTTTGTATCTTGTACACGAAAGAAATTAGAGGAAGAAGTGTAAACATGGGCTGACTTTGATCGGTCAAATTGATACGGTTGATTGTTACTTCCAATTGTATATGGATACTTTGAAGGACATATCTAATATACAGAGCGTGTAATATGTGCATATATCCTATTGTGTTATATGAAATATACAAATACATCGAATGTCCTATCATTTTGTGTTATGCAGGAAATGGAATGCGATTAACTGAGGGCTAACGGGCTGCTCTGGTTTATATAGCAATTTTTAGTTTATCGGTATTTGAAGTACACATGTTATTTGTTCCAAGTGGAAACAATCAAAATCACGCGAGTCGTATATTTTTTCGTAGCATCGCATCGAGATTATTGATCTGATTTTTCACATACAGCGGATAAACTACCCGGACCTCGACTCTGTATTTATTCATCAGCTTTTTCGAATTTTCGTGCGAATTTTTTAGGCAAATTGTGAAACGAAAAATCTAGCAAAATTGAATTCAGCTTTTCTTCGTTATTCCCTCGCTGAATGAAACTGAATGAAACTGAAATTTAAATTTCATACGATAAACTCATACGAGGTTTCGCGATACGTGTCTCCGTGAACACAAAATGATTATCAATGAAAAGGAAGTGGGTGGCTGCATCGAAACGTTATGCGTTTATGGCTTATGGAAATGTTCGAAAGAGGATAAAAGTTTGTACCTATGTATTTTCATTTGCTTTCTATCTGCAAAGGCTGTTCCAAGAAGTTAGCAAATACGTAAACAACCGCAGCGTAATCATTGCATAAATAGGATCGAACGTAATCCGTTAAGAGTAAATAAATCAGCTCGTTCCCGATCCCTCGGCATCCCCTAACGCGGCAGATGTCGCGACACATACGAGCCCCGAGTCCCCAAGCAAAATTTCAATCACAAATTACGTAACGCCGCGAAAGTAATTTTTCGCGCCCACCTACAGAAAGTCGAGTCGAACGAGGGAATCGATGAATCCCAGGCGAGCCGACGGGGAGACAAAAAATATTTTCCTAATCGATCCCACCCGGTGGAAATATCATCGGGAGAGAGAGCGAGAGAGAGAGAACAGCAGCTTCCACCGCCGTCGGAGATATTCCACGCGGTCAGCAGACTAACGATTCCTGCCTAATTGATTGATTCCGTAGTGCAAATAGAGCCAGCGACCTTGACCGCGAGCTAAAACCAGCCGTGGTTGCATATAGAGGGCGCGGGCCGTTTCGGTTAATCCGAAGCAGACTGCCGCCCGCCATCTTCTGCGATTCCGCTCGCGCAGTGCTTCGCAAAAGTCAATTTTCAAAATCTGCACGTAATTTAACCACTTAACTGCGTTCGACGTGTATACACGTCAATCGAAATCTCTATTGCGGTGCAATAACAATAATCTTTTCAAGAACGAATTGTTAATTTTTTTATCAAATAAAAATGTAATCCTTCCTCGTTCTTCGTAAAATTTATGATAGGACACATTGCCCAGCGTTCGACGTGTATACTAACGTGTATAAATTCCGCAGTTAAGAGGTTAAGTGAATACTATCAAAATTAATTTACGTAATTTAATTATATACTACCGCACGATATTCGAACCACCCCTGTCAAGGTTTCCCACATTTTTTGGCTAGTATATTTTGTACCGGTCGAAATTAACCATTTGCACTCGAACCTATTTTAAATGGAAAATTAAACATTTCTTTCGACCTAGAATAATACCATTCTATATTAATTCTTATCTCTGTGCGAATATGAAATTGATATAATGCCTCACACGATACTTGAATGTTTGTAATTCATTAGATACCAACATATATAGTAATGCAAACAATATTCTGAATAATGGTACAGCAATTTTTAGCGGCGCCTCGGTGTCGCCGCTCGAGTGCTGAGGGTTAAGTCAGGACTGAAATACTGTGACCAGTAGATGAGATCTAACAAAATGAAAATACGAGGCGCGATCAAAAAGTAAGGTGACTTTTTGAATTTCGCGGGATACCTACAGTCGATTTTCGTTTTCTTTTTTTTCTTATGCTGGTACACTCGTCCCGAACATATGTTCACAGTTTCAGCTATATAGCATTTTTTGTTTGTTCGCGAGAAATATAAAGGTTAGAAGTGTTTTGCGTGTTCGGCGATTTTCTGCTGTCGAAAAAAGTGGATCAAAGGATTTGCATCAAATTTTGTGTAAAAAATGGAATTAAGCTCACCCTGGACGCCCCAGCACGTCGACAACCGATGAAACCGTTGAAGAAGCGAAGAAAATAGTGTTGGGGAATCGTCGAATTACCAGTAGAGATGTTGCCGATGATGTCGACTTCTCGTTTGGTTCGCGCCAAGCAATTTTAATGGAATTTTGGAAACGCAATTCATGGATTTTTCATCGCGATGACGCACCTGCTCGCGCATCGTTGCTTGCGAGTAATTTTTGGGCCAGAAACGACACCGCGATTGTGCCTCAGCCACCATATTCACCGGATTTGGCCCCTGCGACTTTTTCCTGTTCCCAAAACTGAAGAGACCCACGGAAGGACGGAGATTTTCAACGATCGAGGAGATACAGCCTGCATCGCTGAAAGAGCTCAAAGCTATACCAAAAAGTGCTCATCGGAAGTGCTTCGAGGATTGGAAAAAGCGATGGCACAAGTGTATTATATCTGAGGGGGATTACTTTGAACGGGACAACATAAATATTGATGAAAAAATAAATATTTCTTGATAAAAATAAAAAGTCACCTTACTTTTTGATCACACCTCCTATCGATCTGTCCGAAGAAAATGATTTTCTGTAATGTCGAGCTTTGGCCAGCTTTGTGGGAAAGCGCAGCGGAATGGCGTGGCTGTAGTAAAGGAATTGATTCGACATTTCCGATCACGTGTTCGCTCGCAACCCTCTCCGGACGGCTGAGGATCAACACCGCGAAGGAAACGTTAACGAAATGAAAGTTCGTCCGGCGAAATTCTTGCAATTTTTCGCGTGACCCGCGGCCGTTTCGTTCACGGAATGGCTTCCGCGCGGTATAATGGCCTCCGTGTGCACGCTTCACCGAAACCGACGCGTTCCTCATCGAGGAGACCCGCAATCCTGCGTGCCCCACCCCCGTTCCACGTACACCGGAATTGCAGTCGTCGACAACGAAAATTTTCTAGAGAACTTTCAATTTCACACGTTTCATTTCAAGGCACGATCCGGCATTATTACCGTAATTCGTGAAAATCGCAAGAAACTCGTGTTGTACACGCGTCCGTTCGGCCAATCTCGCTCGAAACTGAAATTATGTACTAACGGCGAAGTTTATGCGCCCGAACGTGATGAATAGCGACGACGAATGCCACGAAAATTAGTAGATCGAGTACAAATCAATAAGTACATATTTGTGTCCATAATTATGAAAGTGGTCTTGTTCCGAGACATTTAAAGGAGAAGGATATTAACACTAAATGAATTGCATATAACGTGCAATTTTAAATTATCTCGGATCTGCAAAGGCTACTACCGCGAAGGATAAGATTTTACTTGATTCGACTTTCTTAAACCTCGTCTACAAAAATTGCAACTTGCATAAACATTGGAATTCAAAATTTGAAAGAATTTAAAAAGATTGTATAGTGCCTCGAAGAACGAAACGAAACGGTACGAAATATAAATGCTGTTTTGCAAATGCGACGAAATCAAATCTCGCAAAAATCGATGCAGCTACCGAAGTAAAAATGGAAGACAAAGGGATCGTCTGTCATCTCGAGCGGTTCTCCGCGAAGCTACGAGACCAGAAGGACTAATTTAACGAGAATTTCGAGTCGGTGTCTGGCAGGTCACGCGAACGTTCGCCGACGATATTCGTCTGACGAAGCCTGTCCAAGTTCGTCGACGAGTTCCAATAATGACGGGCGGATACTTTTCCCCGTGGTATTCAAATGAGCGAGGAACAGTTTCCGTGTCCTGTTTAGCATCGAACAAAAGCAGACATGATAAATTATGATGTCGGGGGAGCGGTGTCGACAGGGAGACGACCGCAAAAGGCTCACCCTTTGACCAGCCTCTCTCAAAGGGCTATTGAATCGATTTCCGTGGGATCAAGACCTTCAAAGCGGCCAATTGTTCAGCCACCGACCGAAGGATTCCACCCGACAGGAGAAGAAGACTTCGGGTGCCGAGGAGACGGATTCACCGACTTTATTCCACGTAACGCCTGGCTCGCAATGAGTGCCAAGATCCGGCCCCGGGTCTATTTTCGATTCACCTCCCACCCTTTTATTTTTATTTATTATCGCGTGAACGTGTTACAGACCCCGGACCCCTTTCTTCCACAATTTTCCGCCTTATCGTGCGGATAACAGGTTAAGGAAAAAGTTACTCCGCTTCAACTGCTTTCTTCTCGGCCGCCGGAGTTTTATTATCGCCGCCATTGCGATACCCGTCGGTCCTACCATGCTTTAAAACGACTTTAAACTTTCTTTAAACTATTTTATTTCATCTGTCTGCAAGGTGTCTTAAAATGGCATAGACGCGGAGGGGATGATTCTACACGAGAAACTGGGATTCAATGTTATGGCCAATTTTGCGGTTCATTTTTGTAACAGACCTCCATCTCGTAATATATTTTGTTATTACTTCGTAATATTTTTCTGCAAAATCTAAGAAGCGACTCGCGCTGCAAGTAGAAATGCCCGGTAATAGACGGACGGAATAATCCAACAAAATGAACAGGTTTACACGAACACAATCATTTATTTCGCAGTTCTATAACCATTCACGAGTATTCTGTACAATGCTTTCGTTAGCGTCGCAAATAATTTATGAAAGTGGCTTATTTCCGTTGAATGCGACGCGGAAGAGCAGGCAATTAGATTCTTGTCTATGTTATTATGTCCACATCGTTAAATCCGCGCAAAGAGAGACCGAGGAAGGGAGATGACAGTTTCAATACACAAAAGAATATCAAGCGAAAAAAGAGATTGCGAGCCGAGGAATTGCTCTTTTAAGTATAAATAAATTCCATTGAAACACTCGGACGGTAATTGAACAATGAATTTTCTTTTCTGTTTCAGGTGAGTGTTTTATCGAAGTTACTAGCAGAGTAGAAACCGGGGCGAGGATTATATAGGAGATTAAGGTACAGTGTTCTCAATTTTCGCTCAATAATTCGCCGGAACGATGAATATTAATTACTGTAGCCGGGCAGATTGGATGAAAAAGTTCGGCTGGATTTCCTTTGTTTGAGCGATACTTTATTAATTAGAGTGGAGTGCTGCAGTTTCGATGATTAACCGAGGCTTTCGACGGTGCTTCTGTATCGGTACAGGCTGATTAAAAAGTAATTGGATCGCTCGAACCGGTCGGTAACCAAGTTTATAATCAAAGCGCGTTCGGAAAGTAACGTCCGAAAAAATGCTCACCGTTTAATTTTCTCTAAATTGCGTCCGATACAATTCTGTTAGAAAATTTAATCACCGACGGGACATCCATTCGATAATTCTACATCTATCGAATAGAATGTTACAACCCTTCTGTATAAAGAAGATAAAAATGTCTAAAATTATATGCACAAGAGTATTGGAACGTATAAAATTCGAAGGTAAAAATTTGTTACCGTTCTAATTACTCTTGATACGAATTCCAGCAGCCTTATCAATATCGTACAAGCAGGCGAAAGCTGACGAAAAAGTTGCGCGGTCGCGTTTCGAGAGATCTTTTTCGAGACTGTCCGGGCTTTTCGCGTTTTCCATGGCACGGCGAGCGTTTCCGTCGCCGAGGGTTAATTCTTTTCGCGAAAAATCTCGGTGATTTTCATTTCCGGGGCGGCGTGTCTCTTAAAACGGATTTCCTCGGGACGGTCGACAGTTTCGACGGTGAAACCGGAATTACGACCGATGGTCTTCGCAAGAATCGTTTGCTCGAATTCGACAGCCGTGTATTCCGCGTACGATCTTCCCTCTTCTCGAATAGAGGGAGAAAGCGACGGTTGTCTGCCATCTTTCTCTCTTCCCTTTTCATAGCGATTGCCTTAACGAAACGGAAGGTCGACCCGCGTCTCCGTCCGCAAATCCGGCCGGATTTCCACGGGCACTGCGACGTTCGTCCCCGAAGATATTGGAATTTTGAAAATCTCCCGGTTCCGTCGCCTTTACATTCACAGGAGCGACGGATCGCGAAAAGAAATCCGTCGAAACTGCGCTCGGTCTGTTTCTGCCATCGTTCCCGAACCCCCGCCACCCTTATTCACTTCCCTCGAGCTCGCAGATGTTTCGTTCGCTGCGCGTATTCTCGCGTTGTAAACCGACGTTCCTCGGTGACGTTTGTCGGCATGATGAAATTCTGGAGGAACGGTTTCGGAACGACCGAAAAACCTGATCCGCGGAGGGAAAAATAATCTGAGCGTCGCGAGAAAGAACACAACCCCTTATTAGCATCCACCGACGATCCCGCCTCGAAATTGTTGCTCGTATTAGAATTTCGGCGACTATTCTCGTTCTGTTCCAACTCGTTTGCCTCTATTCTTCGTAACAAGGAATCTCGTTTCGATCCACTGCTCGGGTTCCATATTAAAAAATATTTCATAATCAATGGAATCGCAATTGTTCGCACAAGTGCAATGTTTTCCAAGTCGAAGAACCAGCATTCTGCCGATACCTTAACGATTCAGAATTAATCTGACGAGTTTCTCGGCTGTTCGGATAAAAATGTTTCCAAAAAGCCACCGAAACGAAGTTCGAACGATTTGATTGGCGTGTACGGTGTCACAGCAAACGTAAACGTGTAAACATAATCGTTGGGCGAGCACACAGTTGATCCGATGTAGCGTGAGAAGATGCAGTCAGAGATTGTTCCGGAGCCCTAAACGATATGCGAACACGAGTATCCGGGAACGACATGCATTAAAATTTGATTTGATAACTTTTGTCGACGAGTGTATCGCGATCGTTGGCTGTCATCGGCCAGTTCCGATCGATATTCGCATCGCGATCCGCGATCCACGGCCGGCGGAATCAAGTTCACGGATCGCGTGGAACGAAAACAACGCTATCGATCAAAGATTTCAGATGGATCGAAGATTGCCGGGTCGGCTATCTGTTACACACGGAAAACAAATTATTTGACGGTGGGCAACGAACGCCGCCTCCGCCGCCGCCGCCGTCGGCGTCCATTAACAAAAACGGTTTCTGAGGGCGCGCGCACCACTTCGCGAGAGCGTAATTCCATCGTTCGTCGACCTAAATTTCACGGGGGCGCGGACCAACCCCGGGAGCTGAGGCCAAGCCAAGTTTCTCTCGCCCGGCTCCAGATTTCATTCCGAACGGGGAATTAAGTTTTAAAAGCATCGGGGAACCCCGGCCTAATCGAATCACCCGCGATTCCCGGAGTTGTATCGTGACGCGTCGCGTCGCGCCGGATGCGTCGCGCGAAATCGAATACTCCTCCTCGCGATCTATTTATCAACGCTCCGTGCCTGTCATCCCCCGTAACATTGAGATTCGAGGCAGGATCGGCGCTGACTTTTAAATCGAAATCCACGAAACACTATTGACTCGCCGCGCTGGCAGGAAACGATACCAGAAACCGATGAAATGATTTTTCTTCGAAACTCTTTGCAATTTTTTAGCGCCCCTCAAAGTCTATTCCAGGCCATCGAAAACACAGTAGCCTAACTGCTAGAACGACATTTCTCAATGTTGAAACATACTAAAATATTTATATCAGAATGCACCAGGTGCGAATATATACCAAAATATACCAGAATATATATGGAATGTAACATTTTCTTTACAGTCACAGCGATTAAAACGTCTCGATCCCGAAAAATGTGGTGGAAGAAAAAAGAAAATTGACATTCTTTGTACGGCTACGTTTATTCGAATGCTTAACAAGAAACAACAACGAGCAACAACGAACGCGAACTACGAGAAAACTACGTGAAAATACATTGATCTACGGTAAGTACAGGAGCTTCGAATAAAACAAGAGTTCATTAGAGAAATCAACGCGACGATTAAGCGAGGAACGGAAGTACAATTCTCGTCGAATATTACGTCCCAATTATGCTCCGTACACACGCGCGCACGTCCATAATTATATTTAATCGCGATTCGGAGTTACACCGTCGACTCGAAAATCCAATAATCTTCCACGCGATCTAGTTATAAACCCTCCGCCCCGTCTTCCACCGTAACATTGCAATTCGAAGAAGCATCGTGCAGAGGTTTAAATCGAAATTCGCGATCACGGTATATCGATTCGGTGTACTTTAATGCTCGAGTAAACCAGACTGAAATGTTGACTCGGGAAATGTTGATTTTGACCGTGGCGGTCCGATTCTTGATAAATTTCTCTGTTTATCTCTGTCGCGTTTCTTGGAAGATTCGGTTGTTTCTTCATTTACATTTTCGATCAAAGAAGCACCGAGTTTAGCGATCGAGTCGATGCAGAAATATTCGGAATTTCTAAAAATCTCTTTTTTGTAGATCACCTAGCCGACACGTCGTAAACGCGAAAATTCCCAGCTAACAAGATACACGATCCATCAGCATCGGGAAGCATCTAATTTCCCTAAAAGAAAAGTCTGGGCGACCCTACCACGAAGATCAATCTCCTAAAATTCGCAAGCAGAAGACAGCTTCAATTACGCTTAAATCATCAGGCTCTAGCACCGGTGGCACGGCAAATTTACAGTTCTCCAATCATCCCCCGATCCCAGCTCGGCATCGCAGCCACTTTCATCATCCCCTATCCGCTCTGGAGGACCAAACAGACGAAGAGAGAGAAAGAGGGGAAGAGACCCGACATCGATATCCCGGGACATTTCACTTTCCCTCGTGTGTGTCTTCCCCTTTTATTCGCCTGGAACGGGGATACACCGGTGTCTTTTTGCGCTTCGACGCCGAGGAGGGTTCGCTGTCTTTGGAGAGATCGCACTCGCGTTCTTCCCTGCGGGGCGTCGCGCGACTCGATGTTGAAGCCGAAGCTGAAGCAGAAATTGATTCTTCGAACTGTTTTCAAAATTATTTTGCACATCTGCGTGCACATTGAGACACGGATTAACATTGAACCCCAACGTCAAAATGGTTTTCTATTTCATCGTATAGTATTCATCGCGACGAACAAAAGTCTCGCGGGAATCGTGTGTCTCGTGTCATCCGTTATCTTAGAAAACCACATGAAAGTTTCGTAAACTATTTTATTTCGTATGTCTACAGGGTGTCATAAAATGGTGTGGACGCGGAGGGGATGACTCTATGCGAGAAAATATAGAACAAATTTTGTCATTTGTCTTCTTTAAAATTGAATCGTCTGACTTGTCTGTTCACGACCGACTCATTCTACTTCTTCGGAACACTGAACACGCGATCCGACGAATTGTTGAAATGAAAAATGTATATTTTCGACTTGTCTACCCGTGCACCATTTTAAATCGCCCTGTAGACACGTGGAATAAAATAGTCGGCGAATCTTTAAACTCGCATCGACGCCGAGGAGGGTTCGTTGTCTTCGGAGAGATCGCACGCGCGTTCTTCCCTGCGGGGCGTCGTGCGAGTTGATGTTGAAGCTGAAGCTGAAGCTGAAGCGGAGACGGAATCCTAGCCTCTGCCGGTTTTCTCCTGGCTGTCTTCGCCTTTCCTTTTCTGGCTCGGCCCCCCGTGCAGCCGACAATCAGCGACAACGCCTCGGGCCACCGAGTCCGACATTGTATTCCGTCGCTTCTCCTCTTCTTCGGCTTCCCAGGACAGCAGAAATACTCGGCCCAGTCGAGTGGCCGTCATCCCGAGTCCACCCTTCCGCTGATCCACCTTCTACCCCGTCCTCCTCCTTTCATCCCCCAAACCCCCGGCTTCTTCCACCATCCGTAGAGCAGTCCCGTGTCCTTTTTTTCCTCGAAGCACCGCTAGATTGGCCGGGAATTTCGTGCATTGCCAAGTAATTACCGGGTACCAAGCACAATGATAGGGACTGCATCCCCCCAACGGCTAAGAAAGAAACAACCCTCCCGGCTAAATAACGCAATTCCGTCGGCCAGTCACCCTTCGAGCTTTCCGCGGCGAAATAAAAATCGTGCGACTCTCTGTTTAGCTGCTTAAGCTTCGCTACCGTGAGTTCTCGTGCGCGATGGGAAAAATGCGGGGTGGTTTTGCACGTCCATTTGTAGAATAGTTGTTTAAATGTGTAATTATTCGAACAATTCAATATTGAACTAGACTAACCGACGATGACGATCGTTCGGGCCTGTCCGCGTGTTTTTACTTTCTTGAAAGAACGCAACCTGTGCGTTCTTCCCAATAATGTTGTTCATACTGTATTCTGTAACACAATGTAAATCACGTTAAAAGAAAAATAAAATAATGCAGAGGACGTGAAAAATAGTAGGTACCCGGTATAGTACTACGGTCGTCGTCTACAACCCCAGTCTCAGAAAGAAACAACCCCCGCGGCAAAATAGCGCAATCCCGTAGCGCGAATCTTCCCCGACGCGACGTTTCCGCGACGACGCGACGTCCGCGAACAAAAATAAAGCTCTCCGACGGCTGCTTAAGGGAATTGCGATGGATCCGTTTCCGTGTTCAACGCGGACACTTTGCGGAGGGTTGGGTGCGCATCCCGGGGTTGCTAATGGCTGGTTTCTTGGCCGCCGAGGGTTGTTCAACTTGAAAGACGCGTTTCACGCTGCTGTCTGAAAGCGTCTGATCGAAATGAACGCGGGGACTCCGGGAAAACCGTGCAGTTCCATCAAAGATTATTTATAAACAATGTGAACGAACAGACCCTATTTTAAACCGCACCCTTACTATTTTTCTACTTCGTCTCGTCAATGAATTATTAATTTGACTTAATCTGAATTGGAAGAATACAAGCTTCCAGCTTGATTTTATTTTTTTATTTTGATTAGATGTAGCTATTGTACGATACAGTATTTGAATGCAAAATTAAATGTACTTACATATGTATACACACTCGTATATTGTTTGAATGAATGTTAGAAAAAAGAAATTGAGGAGTTGTGCGATGATTATGCAATTGTTACACTTAATAATTAAAATGTAGAAAATATAGGATATTTTGAATATAGATACAAATTAATAAGTACCATTTTAATTTTATAATATAGGTCCTTTAACACTAGGTTTACGAGACCCGTCAAAACGACGGGTTCTAATATTCTTAATTTGCGATTATTAAGATTGCAAAGATGCTTCCCTGAGGAATTATTTACCAAATTTATTTCTTTGGGTATATATTATTGGAAAAATAGCTAAAAATTTGGATAGACGCATCCTTGTTATGTTCATGAATTAATGCGAAATAGTTATTTCTACAGCTCCGTAAACGTAGCGTCAACAACAAGAAAATTGCTGCGTTCAAAATTGGACGAGAGTGTACGTTTAGCGTCAACCCTTAGCCAAAAACGTGGCTCGTAATTTCTCGCTGTGAAAACAATTGGAAAAACCAAAGATTATCACGATTTAAAAAATGCTTTTATTTTCGAATTAAGGTATCGCGGACGACTATTGAACGTTCGCGGTTGAAATGCTGTTGTAACGTTGTATTCCACTGGTCTGGGTCGTAGCGGAGAATTTCGTTCTCACGTTCGACGGTGAATTCCTCGACAGCGCCACGAAGTCAGGCCACCCATCGAGCCCAGCTCGCTTCCATAAGCAAATAAGGGGCTAGTGAAACGTAAGCGGTCGCGTTCGGCGTGAACCCGGCCAGATAAGAACCCGCCGGGCGAGTCGTGTGATCAGCAAATCTGAATTAAGTAAACATAATTCGCCGAAACCGTACAGAGTCGGCCGATACATGATAGAAGCCTTACGAGTGAGCATTAACACGCTTTGTTCCCGGTAGGAACTGACACCTTTAACGCGTCGAAACCCTCGGCGGTGTCCATCACCGGGATTCGCGATTGTCCGTTGATCTTTTTCGTTCGACACGATGCTTAACCCTTTCACGGTTCGACAGATTGATCAGACTCGCTAGAAATGTTCAGACACATTATTTCCACCGGTACCTTGTTAACCCGTTCACGTATTTTTAACGATAATTGTTCTTCCTAAACCCCGCTTAATCGTCGCGTTGATTTATCCGGTGAACTCTTATTTTATTCGAAGCTTCTGTACCGAACAATATTTATTAACGTATTTTTAATCTGTTAATCGATACCAGTTGATCCAATCGATACGATAAAATCAAGCTGGAAGCTGGTAGTCTTTAATTACCATTTCGTTGAGATTTGATCGGATTGTTTCGAGGACTGATTTATTCGTTAATTTGTTTCAAGTGTTCATCAATTTGTTCTAAGATCATTGTATAGAGAAATGATTGGTTTGCGAAATTCTGCCAGGGAAAGAGATCGGGGTCAGAGATCGATGCCGTAAACATTTCCGCGCACTTGGCCTTTAATTCATTAACAGATCGGGAATCGATTGGCGCGCGGAGCGAATATTTGCAAATACCGGGCCGGATTAATATCGGACGCCGGAAATATTTGCCGAATTAAGTCCGGAAACGTTGAAACGCTACTTTTGAGTACGGTCGTTCCACTTAATTGGACGCAAACCGGGATATACCGGGCAAATAACGTGGCTCGCAACATTTACCTTCGTTACGGAAGAGAATTAACGTCGATCCGCGCCGCGCCGCCTCCTCCGATACGAAGTGATCATCGTTCACGAGATTCAATCGGCGATTCTCGCAAACATTACCGGTGAGAACGTGCCTGCCCGCTGCTTTTATGCTAATTCTCATCGTTAATGCTCGCTCGGATTAACACCAGAAGTGCCGAACTCTGATGCACGCAAGATCACATAAAAATCACGACGGTATACCTTCGACAATTATTCCCCAATCTGCGTTAGAATTTCAGACTAGAAATATTTGAAATTGGTCCAACATTCGTGATAAATTTATTTAAAAAATTACTCAGATTTTAGGCGATCGGTACCGTCAAATCTTAACGCGATTAAAGTCTTCGTCCCGAATAAATGTAGAAGAGAGAAGAAAATTTATATTTTTTGTATGGCTACATCGATTCGAATTCAAAAATATTGATTATCAACGAATCAAATTTTACTTCGTATAAAAAGAATCGCGTAACATTCGTATTTGTTAGACTTTGTACAAATATTCATCGCGAGTCTGAATCTTTAAAATACGGACAGCTCTGGAAGGAAAGGAAAACAATTACCCCGCTTCAATTTGAAAAGTTCGAATAATTTGAATAAGTGTCCGGTGATTTAGAGACGGGGTTGTAGAAACATATCACCGGATTGTAAAGTTCCGTGGTTTTAAATTACGGAGAGTTCCGGATCGCAATGAAACCCAACGAATGGTAGATCCTGAAATAAAATGTTCGCTGCGATTTACTGGTATATCGGTCCGTGGCTGCCGTATAAATAGTCAACAATGGTCAACGGGTTCAGTCAACGAAAATATCTGGTTCGTTGGGATTTGAATTAATTCGACCGCGGGACCGAAAGAGGACGCGGTCCTCCGATTTCCGTGCGAATTCGCCATTACGATTCTGAAGGAATATAACCGGTGGACCCGAGTTATTCTTCTCTTCCACTGCCGAGAGGAACGCGGCACGCTTCGCCGCTAGTTTATGGCGCGTCGTTCCCGCGAGCGTGATCGCGAAATTTATAAATGTTTACCGTCGACCGGCAACATCTTCAGATTGCGGACGGCTCGAGGGAAGTGGCGCTCCATCGTCGGAGAATTTTGAAACGCATTCGCTGGAATGGGAAGAAGTAAAACATCCGCAATTTTCATCGGGATAGAAACATTTAATTCTTGAAATGCAGTTTCATCTAGTTTTAAACCCATCAAATCACACGCGGACAGCGGATTTTGTGAATTATGACGAAAACGAGTTGGCGCCATTCGAAACAGCGAAAACATTACAACATTTTCAAAATGCTGTTGTATTATTTTCAGTCTATCGAACGCGTAAAGAAAGAAAACCAATTTCCATTTCACTCCAGTTTGTAGCGATTCAGGTACACACACAATTTTTATTTTGCGTAAAGATCCGCTGTGTAATCAGATATTATAAAACATTTACGAAATAGCATATTAATAATAAGTAGACTTACGTTAGACGGATGTTCATGCAATTTGCAATTTTTGTAGACGAATTTTAAGACTGTAGATTAAAATGAAATCTTATTGTCCGTCGAATTTGATATTCTACCATTCTATGAAAATTTTCGGAAGTTATCACATTTTCGACGAGCTAATAAAAACAAATATCCGACGATTTTTCTCCTCGCGACGAGCGTACGCGAGCTAATAGATTATTTTCATAGAACGTAGCCCGTTCGCTCGGCTCGAGGATTTGGACCCGGCGATCAGAGCTTTCCGGTGGAGCCAATACAAACGGAAGTATCATTTCGTCGGATTCCGGAAGCATCTGCGAAAGCTCTCGAGCTCGCGGGTCGGCGAATAGGAAGTGGGTTTTCTCGGGCCACGATAACGCTCCATTTTCTGGATGTAAAATCGTACCGGCGGTGAGCGTGCGGTTTGTCCGAGCAAGCACCGGGTTACAGAGAGTTAACAAAAGGAAAGGAGCTGAATTTCCGGGAGCAAACGCGCGGAGGCCCCCCGCCTCTAACAAGAAACTTGTAACGTGACTTCTCTGCAGACGATTTCACTCCTGGTCTCGAAAAAATCAATTTTTTACATACAACAGCATTTTTCAATTCCCGGACTGCCTTTCTATTTTCTATTTGCTTTTCTATTTCCTATTTGTTCCATCGATTCTCGTTAGAAATGCATGGAAACGTAATTGATTTCCGTCGATACACCAGAGGGTAATAAAGTGACGATTTTATTGTGCTCCGGCATAAGAAAATTAATTAAGTAATTTTTATCACGAATTTCTTGTGTGCGGTAAATAGGACCAAAACTTCGAATTCAAACTTCGTTAATATTTATTTGCTTTTTAACAAAATCAGCCACAAAAATTTGACGATACAGGAAGAAGGTTGATAATCAAACGTCTATCGCGAGTAATGTCAAATAAATTTCTTGTGGACTGAGATTTGCGAACGGGAGTGTATATGCAGAAAGTAGAATCCGTTGTTCATGGTCGGACAAGCTAACCGCGTGTTTCTGAAATTTTCAAACTGAATTTTCGGATATTTCTTTTAACAAAATTGTCCAGAAAAAATTCGACGATACCGAAAAATGGTTGACAATCGATCGTTTATTACAAATAATGCAAAATAAATTACTTTACTGTACTTTACTTTACTATCCGATTACGATTAGATTTTGTCGCGACGTTCATCAATTTTTGAGTCCCCACTCTACCTTCCCCATCTCCGATGTCACGTGACTAATTCGATATTGGCAGAGGAGAGCCATTTCCCCTCGATTCGTTCTCCCTCCCCTGATCTGACTGTGTTCCGAACAGCTCGATAGTTTGAATGCGGAGTTTTTGCGAGAGAACGGAGCATAGCGGCGTCGTTGTAATAAACGCTTTAGACCAGAAGACCCTCGAACGCGACTCTCCGTAACTTTTCGGTCCTCCGGGTTCTCTGTTCTTTGCCAGAGCTGCTAGTTTCGTTACGATTTCCCGTTTCCATTTCGCGAAGTCGACGCCACTGACCCTCTTTTCCAGCCTTTGTTCGGATATCGTGGAAAACGGACCGGCGCGACGACGGGGGGGAGCGAGTGGCCTTTTAAAGCTGGGAAAACGCATGCGTTTTTCAGCGGAACCGCTATCCCGGGGAAAAACATCGATAGAGCCGACGGTATCGCGGCGAATGTACACACCGGGATCGAAAGATAACACTCTCCTCGCCTTTGTTGCGTAAATAACGCCGCACACGTTCGTACGAACCGTAGGAACCGTAGGAACCGTAGGAACCGTACGAACTGTATCGTATCCACGATTCCCGCGGCTACACAGCTTTGAGCTTGTCCCTCTGTCTCGCAATATAGGAGTTCTGCGGGTTCCCGTGCACATATTTTATGAAATTGACTGCACGTGAAGTTTATTCGGTCGTTTGTTGAATCCGAGCAAGGGCACCAACCGGTGCCCGCTCGCGCGCTACACGCTTCGCTTTTTATTGCGGATTACCCTCTGGCATTCTTCCAGTTCGCGCAATCGTTTTTTTCAGCAATTAAGTTTTCTTTTTAATTTCTGCGCGCCCGCGCGCCAGCGCTCTCGCTCGCTCCGTCGCTGCATAGTTGAAATTGTCCGCGTAGCCAGTTTGTTTAACCCTTTATTCCACCCGAGCGAGGGGAGTGTTCTGCACTTTGGTTACGGTCTGCAGAATTCCTTCGGCTCACTAAAACCCTTTTCACCGCTTCGCGTTCTCGATGACCTCGTGCTTTGTACATTTTAATAAACGACGCTCGAAAGTTTATGCGTCGCAGAAATTGCACGGAATTGAGGGGCGTACAGATTAATTCGCGGCAGGAACAATTCACTTTAAATCTAAATCTTTGAATTTTCCGTGGAATATATTTCAGCGAACACAATTTTGGAGTACGTGGATACATTTTTGCGTCTGACAAGAGTCGTTTCAACTCGTCGGACGGTTCCAGCGTCGATCGCTCAAGAGAAACGAAGATTTTAGACTACATTTTACGATAAAATAGTGTTCCGGGCGTGGTAAAACAATTTATTGAAACATCGGTGACATCGCTAGAATTTTGTTTGCCGACAATATTGTTTAACGACTTTCTGGGATCTACGGGAGCTCGTTCCGCTAATTACGGATGGGTTAATTTAATTTTCGAACGGTAACATTCCAGGAAATAGTTGATACACGGTTCCTCCTGGCCTTGCAATATCGGGGAACGGAATACCACAGCATCGTAGACAGCAATGCACTCAATTAAATAATATTAAAGCAACAACGTAGACGCAGTCGTATAATATAACATTCCACTTTAAACTGACGATACAAAATGGTATTTTCATTGGGTAACGGGCGAGATTCAACGCAGAATTCTATAACGATACTTGTAGAATTACATCTGGGATTACAATTCATGAAAGCGGGCTCGACAAGTAAGATCAAGATTTTGCATCGTTTCGCAAAGAGAGACGCGGCTAGGAAATCACCGACTCGGAAATGACTGCGCAGCAATCTCCGTGGCGTCTTTGCGTCACCTGTTCCCAACTGTTCACGAGGGCACATTAGCGGTCCGAGGAAAAACCACCCGGAAAGCGGCTGTTGGCAGTTCATTAAGTTTCATCAATCCGTTCGAACGCGTCGGCATTTTTCTTCGCCCGGGGGCAACACTTTCAAGGTTTTCCCACGAACCGTGACTACGCTCACCTCTCCTCCTGGCACCCTCTCTCGCTTGTTCCCGGAGAAACGCATACACTGTCGCTCAAAAGTAATCTGTACACTTTCTCGATCGCGATCGCCTCGAAAAACCTCAAGCTCCCCGAAGCTGCTTCTTCTCTCTGTAACGAACAAACACACAAAATGAACGACAATCTTATATCGTATGACATATAAACGACCTTAGAAATCAGCTGATACCACAAAATGATACACGCTAAACCAGCACGCTGTTAACATTAGGTCGAACGAAGAGTTCTGTCGTATACTTTAAAGAAAACATTCGAATCAACTTATAAAGATATATGTTTTAACCCTTTGCACTCGAATGGGGCGACTCTATTTCGCTATTTAGAACAGTTTCTAAACGATTAAATTCTTCCGTATTCTAGAAATTGCTGGAAATTCAAATGTCGCATGAGAAAACAGGTTCGATTTCATGCGAATAGCGCAAACAAGATTATATACAATAAAAATCTTGTAGGTTGAAAGATATATCTTGATTTCGAAATTAAAATTGCTTCGAGTCCAAAGGGTTAATTACTCAATGATATCGTTTCCATTGTGTGTAACAGCTTATTCCCGTCTCTCGGATAGCCTGTAAATTCCTGTTTCCCGATCACTCACTGGCAACGCGTGTTTTTGATTTTCGAGCAAAATCACCTGCAGAACTTTCGCTCCAATCTGACAGTATTTCTCGATGAAAATCGGACGTTTCGCGTGGAATAACGCGGGATCGATTCTGGAAAAGTTCGAACCGCGCCGATACTTTTGAGCGGCAGTGTACAGGCTCGCCTGCAACATCGTGTCTGCGCTGCACCGCGTTGGTTCGTTCACTCCGGTTCGCGCGCGTGCACTCTTGCAATCCGACTTGCATCACACAACACGCGAAATGGTTGCGTTGCGGTGTAGCTCTAGGATGTCTCGGATGGTCTAGGCGGTCCGGGTGTGTAGCGGGTCTGCGTTGCATCAGATGGGTTTCCACGATGTTGTCACCGATCTCTCTGCACCGGTACGATGCGCCATTATTTTCCACCGGTGCAACGTGCAACTCGGTGCGTGAGTTCTACGGTTACCGCTTCGGCGAAGATTGTTTTTCTTACCGGCGAACTGGTTCCACGGCGCTGTTACGACGCGCTCCCGCCGACTGTAAAAAAAACCGCAATCGGTTTATTTACGGTGCAGCTCGATCACGGTAGATTGATAATGTTTATTGCGACCGTTTTCGCAAATTAGCCGTCCCGTGGTCTCGCACTAATTAATTCCGAGAGACTCGTCGCCCAGTTCGCCGCACACTTTTATCGTGTCACGAACATCCTCTTTATTCGTGCTTTTACATCGAACAAACAGCTCGCCGATACTGCCTCTTATCTTAAACGCCTGTTCCGTTTCATCGCTGGCGTTACGCTTGCTTCTTTTTTATTATTAGGAAATCTGTTATGATACTTGTTACAACGTAATGCGTGTTACAGAGTAATACAGAGTAATACAGTGTAATGCAGAGTATGGCGAGTAACGAGTACGTTGGTAACATAGATAGAAAGAAAAAGGAATGAAGATAATATTAGGTTCAGTTATTGGTAGACTGCGGATTTTCATGCATTTATGGCAAAAACGAGTAGGTGTAATTTAAAGCGGTACGACGTTAGAAGAATTTTAAAACACTGCTACACAACTTTCGGCCCAACAAACATATTAAGAAAGAAAATAAATTTCTATTTCCGCTGTCTAGTTATTAACACTAGGTTTACGGGACCCGTCAGAATGACGGGTTCTAATATTCTTAATTTGCGATTATTAAGATTGTAAAGGTGCTTCCAATATTATTCGAAAAATAGCCAAAGATTTGAATAGACACATCCTTGTTACGTTTATAAAGTAACGTGAAATTGTTATTTCTACAGCTCCGTAAACCTAGCGTTAAGCAAACCGTGTCCTGCTTTAGAAAGGCACACTTACTTTTTAAGTAATATTATTCAGAAATTGGAAAATCTAAGATCGTACAGTTCCTCGTTCGGAAACAAACAACGCGTTCGATCAGAGTACGAACGCGATCGATATCGAGGTGTCACAGCGAACGGTGCGCGATAATGCTTCCGTGCCTGGCGCTTTATTTTTCAATGAAATAACCCCGGATTCCACGAGCGGGCGGATATCTTCGCGAAATGGAAACTACGAAACGCGACTCGATTTGACACCGACGTAATGGTTGCTCGTGGATCGCGCGACGTTTAAATTACAATCCGAGTTTTCCCTCCGTTCCCATTCCGTGTCCTCCATTTTTATTCCCCTCGCTTCGTTTTATCATCCACGGGACGCGGCGCGGCGGGTTATTCGCGTGCATTGTCGTCTTCTATTTTGCGTGTGCCATGGGCAACGTGTATTATTATTCTTCTTATTATTTTTTCGCTGTATCACGCTCGCGCGCAACACAGTTCCATCCGAGCGTGTTGCGGCGCTATCCTGTTTTCGATCCCCGAACAAGATGAAGAAACGGAAGAGCCCCGATACGGAATATACATAATGAAATTCACGGATGCAAGGAGATTGCCGCGCGAAGCGCAGCCGGCGAATCGAAAATATGCGGAAGAAATATAGCTGGGATTCCAGGGAACCGTTTCGGGAGAGAGAGACAGAGAGGGAGAGAGAGAGAGAGAGAGAGAAGGCGTTTGCGAATTTTACATATTGCTGGAGGAACACCGTGGGGAACGTTGTGCCGTGAAATCCCCCCCTCTTCGCTCCACCACCGAAACAAAGGGGTAAATTATTGTTTGTTATGCGCGACAGCGATCGCGCGCCCGGGACAGCTTTGTAATTTGATGTTTTAGAGGAAAACAAAACCGGAGGATTTCATTTCGGTTCCAACCAACTACCATAAACATCCTGCCCCGCTGAGACGTTCGATCCGACGAACTAAACGCCCCCCACGAAATATCTTCTGCATAATCAGCGGTGCTCCTCGCTTCGACGAAGACCGAGAGGACTTTAAACTTTGCACGTTCGCGATATTCTACGAAGAGGAAAGACCGTGCAGGGCGCCATTAAAAATTGCTGTACCAATGTTCAAACCCTGAATTCATTTTTATCGAGCCCATCTCCTGCCCAAGACACATTATTAAAATCATTCAAAGAGTAAACGCACTTTCATTTAACTTTTACAGTCGACTCGCAGATACCTTTTTGGGGTCAGAAACGAATCGAAGGCGATAAAGTCGGACCGTAAAAATGAAATATTAATCTCGAATTATTTCTCGATAAATTTTGCGAGGCTCTTTATCCGGTGGCGCGATATCTGCCCGGTTTTATTGCTCTTAAAATCTGCCCGCTTATTCCCGAGCCGGAAGCGAGGTTGACGGACGAGCGAGCCAGCATCGGCATCAGCGTCTCCGGCGACGTGCTCGGTCTCGTCGAGCCAATAATTCCATATCTAGGAACTGGGGACGCCATTCGAGTCGACCGACAGCATTTCCGCATTTACCGGGGGCGCAATCTCTTTTCCCGAAAAGTCGTACCGCCACCATAGTATTTCATGCAATTCCGACCGGAGCGTATCGCGCGGATTATTCAATCTGGACTCGCCGATTCAGTTTTCGGGAATCGAGCCAAAGACGCGCACTGTTGCCAAACAATCGGATAGAGAGAGAGAGAGGGAGAGAGAAAGAGACCTGGAACAAGAAGCGAGAAAGACGGTCTAATCCGATCTATAGTCAGGATTGAAGGAATTAAAGGTTCGGTCGAGCGAGAAGGAGAAAAAGAAGAAGAAGCTGAAGAAGTCTGATGGTAGCAGAAGTGGTACCTAATCCTGGAAATGGCGAAGAAAGAGCGAAAGACAGGGAAAGAAGGAAAAGGAAGAAGAAACAAGCGGTATCCCGAGTGCGTGTTTTTCTTCGTCTTCCTTTCGGGTTCCCAGTGCTGGCTCGACGAGTTTAAAGGCTCTTTGATTTTCAATAGAAGTTGCCTCTCCTTTGAGGACGCGCTGCGCCAAGACAAAATATTGTTACGCGAGCTTCACTAAACCTTGCTCCAATATCCTCTTCAAAGGACACTTTTATTCGCGTTCCGGCGAATACACCGGGGCTCTCTAAAACTCCGCATTGAAATGGAGCTACGATATAAACCTCGAGGAGAGCCACTCGAACGATAAGGAAAACACGAGCTACATCAACCGGCACCGGGAAGCATGCATACCAAATTATTCGGAAGGACCCGAGGAGCCAGCCGAAAGGTCTCGCCTAGATTCCGAGATTGTTGTTAATGAAATTTCCGATCGTTATCTTTGCTGCACGTTCGTGACGGCGCCGCTACCGATGCAACTTCGCTCCCTTAACGCTTCCGAGCCGAAATTAAATCGTTACTTCTAACCCCTTTTCTTGGGATACGCGGAAATCTGCTCGGACAATGCATCTACGACTTTTATTCAGAAAAATTTCAGATAAATTTGTCCAATAAGAATCCACGAAAACTTCGTACAGTAAAGTCGGGTTTACTGTCCAGAGTCAACACCGGGTTCCAAGTCCAGTGGCTACTCATTCCACTGGCGGCGATGATTGATCTCGGCTCGAGTATATCGCGCATTGACTCGAACGAATCGAAATGTTCAACTTTCTTAATTTTCATTATTTTTTTTAATGAAATTTCACTATCGTATTTCTGGCATTTTTCGGATTAATATAAGACCAAACGCGATATAATTCCAATTGTATTTAGCGGTTAAATCGACGATTCAAGTTTCGGTCGCAAGGAAGGACAGCGTATGGAAAAGAGAGAGACACTCGTTCTGTCCTTCTCTACGTTCGGCTTCTCCTTTGAATTTCATTCTGTCCTACTCTATGTTCGGACTCTCCTTTGAAGTAACAAAAATACGATCGCAACACCAGGATCACTGTCCACCAAAAATACGGCTGTTGGACGGTAAACCCGACTTTACTGTACTACGAAAACTACATCCACGGAATCTTTGCAATCGTCATCTCGTGTTGCTTTAGCGTGGACGTAGCTTCAATTTACAAATTTTGAAATTTTCGATATCCAAAGCGACGCAAAATATCAATTTTATTTCAAAAATGGAAATAGTGCTCCCAAGTTACTCGAACCTATGCCAGGTAGTTTCGAACCTTTTACAAGTACTTTGGTAAATGGAAGTAACACTTTCAAGTATATACGAATCTTGGTCGAACAGATTTTGAGACTTTTATGAATATCGTACCAGAAATTCTGATGTTTCTAATTATTATTTTACGAGGCTTCCGAAGAGCAACCTTCACCCAGATTCGAGGTACGGAATTGCGGTTTCCGTCGTCGCTGGCGATCGATCAGGGCAAGGAATCGATTCCTTCGGTCCCCCGGCCAGCGTTTCCGGCGCGATAAGCAGATCCGCCGAAATAAATTCGACAGATAGCGGATTTGCCGGGGTTGAGGGGGGACACCGGGTCGGAATTCGGCGCGGTGGAAGCTCCGTGTAATGCGCTTTTAAGCGTCAGAGATTAGGGGCACCGGGCATTAATTGTAAATTAATCCTCCCGGCGGAGTTGACCCGAAAGACGTCCCGGACAGCCTTAATAAAACGCGGCGATAATTTAATACGTACCGCGTAGTTCGCCGCCCATGCAAATTTCCTTAATGGAATAATGAAAATCTCGGAACGTATTCCGCGTACGTTGCTCGCCGGGCAATTAGCGGTTTCCATCGGTGAAAAATTAATCTAATACGGGGCCGGTGGCCGATGAACGTCGCACGGTCGGTGTTCTATTCATTTTTACCGGAGGCGGCGAAATTTCAATTGTCTTTTATTCCTGCTCGTCGCCGCGTTATTAAATTTCTTCGAAATCAGGTATCGTTCATTTTTTTTTTTCGTTGGATTTTATCCCACGATCAAATTTAACGCGCCGCTGTTCGGACCGTGCGCGATGTTCCTTTTTCTCCCTTTTATACATTAAGAGTTTCACGGTAAAAAAAACTGATCCGATACGTGGCCTCGGGCAATGATCCTCAAGCTGCATTTTATTTCTTGAAATTTCAATTTGTCTTCTATCTCGCTCGACGCATTATATTTTCTCTTCTGGTCAAATTATGCGATGTTTTTTTCGACAGAATTTAATACGCGGATGCTTTTTTTTTTATACGGGAGAGAAGTTTTTATATGAGAACTGGTTACGCAAGAGCTGCTCGAAAGGAAATGTTTTTTTGGCCGAGTATAATTCACGGTAATTTCGTTGCGCCTCCTGTCGACGGAGCATATACGATCTATTTACGCTTTTAGCGAAATTTAATTATGTTCGAATTACGTTGTGCGCGTTCGATGCTGCAAGAATCTTCGCGATCGGTCATTTTCGTGTAATAAAAGAATGTCGAACGAACGGGAACGCCTGACGGAGATTTTCAAACGAGTATTTTGTATGTCAGGTGACGCTAGCCGGCTGCGCGAGATCGTTAAAAAATAATGTTAGTTATCGCCGATTGGATAACGATGAGCAATCATTTGTACACGATTATCGCTGTCAGAAACGTCGCGCTAAAGCCGCAATAAATCATGAGGTATTAAAGCCCACATGTTAAACGAGTCTGGGTCTGAAGATGTTTACAAATCTCTCACGCTATCGGATCGCATATTGCCTCGATTGCATTTCTTGGCTCAATTTTTAAACATTACCTTTTTGCAACAATGAAAAAGACAGATCCAAAATTGACAATTTAATCTCTAACTGCCCCTCCGATCAACGCATCCTATTTTTACCTAGAAATAAATATGCAAAAAAATATTGGACGTGTATCCGAATAGCTAGAATACGCCGTTTAATTTTCCGAAATTTTCCACTGCAGTCAACTACGAGAACCTTAACTATATAAGCTTATGTGTTCCTTGATCGATAACGCTGTCCAACAGCCAAAAATTATTTCGATTCCCACTGTGCGATTCTTACAGAGTTTTTCGCGCGAAAACCTCTAAGGACGGTTTTGACCATCTTATTCGGCTAAGCCCTTTGCAGCGCAGTAAATGTTTTCGGAGCGTCATTTTCTAGAAAGTCGATTCGGTGAACTAGCGATCTTCGAATCCATCGATCGGACAAAGCGAGAGAGGATCGCGTGGCTCGATCTCGGAACGGGTCGGCTCGTTTCCATTGGTTTTCAGGCGTGGCTGTGCCCCTCGCCGCGGGGAGAGTAAAAAGATTTCTGGGTCGCGGGTGGTGGCTTCTCGAAATTCTGTCCATCAATTACTTTCCGTCACGGTCCGCGAACCACCTTAAATAGATCCCACCCGAATGGCAGCACTGGCCACGGCCTTCAGACCAGTGCTGCCATTCGCGCGAACGGCAAAGCACCGCCGCCGCCGTCGTCGTTGCAGCAACGACACCAACACCTTTCGTTTTACGGGGAATCGATAAATCAACCCATCGCGATATCCTACGGGGAAACGAGGCAGACCAACGGGGAACGAGAGAAAAAACCTACGACGAAGCAACGGGGTTGGAGAGGGGAGACCGTTCGGAGGGAACGAAAAGCAGTTTCCTCGGCGCGGCTGCAATCACTTAACCCGCTTTTACGGTTAGTTTATTGCTCGAAGAAAACAAGAAAGGATCAGCTAAGTTCTCTTTTTTTTCGCCCGGGACACAGCTTGGACCGAGCTATGGGCGATCGGCGGAGGATCAATCGATTGCTGCGGGATAAATTAGCGTTGCTGGGAAAGGATAACGCAGTTCCGAAAGCGTGGAGACTGGTCTGCCATCGATTCTGGGAGGAAGAGGTCTTGGGTCTCGTTTAATGGTTTTTCAGAGAGAAATGATCACGCCTGCGGTTTGCTATAGATTCGCGTGCCAAAGAAGTCGTGTTTCGACAAATTGTACTTCATATTTTCATCCTGTGTTATCATTAGCCTGTGGATTTAATCTTTAACTGACTCCGAGGCGGCACTAATAATTGCTGTACGATTATTCGATACAACATTTGCATTATTAAGTTCGTATCAAACTGTATTACTAATTGTAGAATTGTATTCTTTAAAATTGAACCAACAAATTTTATTTTCTAATCGGGCACGAACTTGCGCAATCATCTGTTATATCATGACGATGTATTATATTGAAATATTCTAGGTTGGAAGAATTGTTTAATTTTCATGAAAATAATTAAAAATAGTGTCGGATTGTTTTCAGTTCGTTGAAATTCTTTCGAGGAAATATAAACGTCCGCATCGCGATGATAATTTCGATTTTGCACGAACGTCTGGAGTTTAATACGATCATTACATATCTTCGCCGTAATAAATTCAACGGAAATGCGCTGAACTTGCAGCAGCTGCTCGCCCGGAACTAAAATGCAGCGTAAAAACGCATTCCAATCAGAATCGCTGGACCAGGTGCTTGTTACCTGGGGAACAGCGTCGAGGACCCAGCGAGACACGTACGTTTTCGTTCGAATTTCATCGTTGCAAGCGGAGCGTGTTGCGAGCATCCTGTTCGTTCTGCGACCGAGCGCGGACAATGCGTCCGCGAGCGTAACAGCTCATTGTCGATCGCATCGGCGTCATTTCATGTAAATTTCATGCGCTTCCCCGGTACCCTGCCTGCCTTCGCTCCCCTACCGAGCGACACAAACAAAAACGCGATAAAACAAACTAACCGAGAAACAAAGACGGTAAAAAAAGGAGACAAAGGTGCGCGGATATATTCTGCGGTTGTCAGGAAGAACGCCGCGTGTCATATACTTTCACTCAAGTTGCATTCGTCGAGTTGCATTATATTATTCAGCCTGTCGAATTTCTTTTCGTGTCTTTTTCCCTGGTAAATACGTAAATCCAGTACTACGAAGCTCAGTCGATGCGTGAACTCAAATTTTTTGAGATTGCGACGTGCAGCGTTCTTCCTTGCAACCACAGATACAATGAAAGAAATTGGACTTGGTTTACAATTCTTCTATGTTACCCATCCATCCATGCATTCTTCCATGTCCCATGCCACATCGTACGCCTTATTGTCCACAATCTGTGTTAATCTCTTGCATCTGATATTTCCCCTCTCTCTCTGCTTTTGGTAACAGATATAACGAACAACAATCGACTATAAAATTAGTAGACCGCGGATGTTTATGCATTTTCCAATTTTCGTGGACAAATTTGAAGAAATCGGAACGAAATGAAATTCAATTTTCAATGGAGACGGTATTTGTATATCCAAAATAGATGAAAGTTGTACAAAATTCTGTCGAATTTGATGTTCTACCCTTTGTTGAAGATGTTTATAAGTCATAAATGAGCGATCAATGAAGAGATATAATTGAGGCGAGCGGGCGACGATCGGTAGAGGAGACAGGGAGACAGGGAGACAGGGAGAAAGAGAGCGAGCAGAAGCGGGTATCGGTGGAAACGCTCGCGCGACAACGTGTGGCCCATTTACGAGCCGCGAAAGTGCAACACTCTCCGGCTGGTGTGTCGTGTGTGGTGGTGGGGTCGAAACTCTTGTGTCATCGTCGTGAATGGCACGCTGAAACGCGCCGCGAAGTTTGTTGAACCCTCTCGGCTCGGCGCGACTCGGCTCCGCTCGGCTCCGCTCAGCTCCGCTCGTTCGACGCACAGTCGTCGCACAGTTTTGCCCGCGATAAAATCGCCTGTTTATCGCGAGCGAGGGCCTTCATGACTTATTCAGTACGCGAGAAAGCCGACGGAGGTTTCGCTGACCCCTGTCCGCACCCCTCGAACACCATGAACGCACGGTCATGGTGTCCCTCGCGCGAATCTCCTCTCCCTAAGATCCCCCACCCCCTCGATCGTTCACCCCTTGTCGGAAAATTTTCTTTTTACAGCGATCTACGTTTGATCAGCGTTTGCGCTCGGAGCTATTCCAATTCGAAAACAGAATTTTTCTTCCGGGTTGAAATATTTCCATTTTGTACGATTTTCTTCGTTTCAACAAGTAACAAGTATTTTGAATATTAATAAACAGTAAAATGTGTTCTCGGCGCACCGTTCGATCTCACTCGACAATTTACTTAACCCGCAATTTCGTAAAGTGTAATTCTAGTAACGTAACTCAACAATTTTTCGTAAAAATACGATCGAGTAACGAATATTGAAACATTGAAACAAATATTTAACAAAGGGTTGAAATCCTGTACACCAGTCTTAGTTCTCAGATTTCTTAGATTTCTTTGATTATTTTGTGTTGAATTATAATTACTTTCGAAACATATTCTTCCGGCCTACTATTCTTGTTCTGCTACTTCAGCGAATAAAACGGAAGAATTGTACGGGGTTTACGACGTTTACGACGTTTACGACGTTTCTCCTGGGCGAAGTGTTCCGTTCAGACAATGTTCTTCGGACCATGCAGCTCGTAGCCTTGGGGCCCACTGAACCATCGGTTCGCGGAAGTTCGTCGAAGCAGAATCCCACGATCCCCGACAAAGACAAAAGTCGTGAAGCGAGCCTGAACCCGAGTATCTCATCAGCCGGAGGATAAAATTTCACTGTTGCAAGGATATTTCGTTGCGAGCGGTATCGCGACCCAGAAATCTCTCCGGCGGATTTCAAACGCGGGCTCGGAACCTCTTAATTCGTGAACGTGCGCGTCTACGTTGACCGCCGCTATTTCGACCGTTCGCTGACAAGCGAGTCGAGTCGTTACGTGCTCTGCATTCGACGTCGCACTTTTTCTGGAAACTTGGCTACGACTCTGATTGCTCGTTCGGAAAGTTGTTAATCAAGGGTTAATGGAATAATCGAGTACTTTCCACCGTGCATCTATTAGATTCGCTTTGAACCCACGCGACTCCGTCGCAACGGCTGCATTTTCGCTTTGACAGGGTGCAAGAAGCAGACCTTGGGACTTTTAACCGAGACAATGGCGTTCGGATCAAGAGAAGGAATCCCGTTAACCACGAACAAAGTCTAACGAATACGAACGTTACGCGTTTCTTTTTAGATGAAATAAAATTTGATTCGAAAGTAATCGATATCTGTGCCCATAGTTGCGAATGCGGACTGTCATGTATTTCTTGTTTCGAGACGTTTAAAGGAAAAGGATATTAACACGAAATGAATTCTATATTGTATCGATATGATACTTTACCTACCGGAAACCTATTAATAGGATTTGAAAAGAAAGCATAGAAATTTACTTTTACATTGCAATCTTAAATGAAACCATTAGATGACTTGTTAGTTCACAATGAAAATTGCTGTTACTATCGAAGGTTCCATTAAAAAGCGTTTATTCGTGTACCATAGATTTTTCAAAATTATGCAATGATCACCGGTCTGTAATGTGTCGAGAAAGTTATCTTCGTCTTAAGAGCGTGCAAATATTAGCGCGAGTCACAGCAGCATTGCTAGAAACTTTTTGCAAATTTTCCATTCGTCGACTTTCGATTTCCGTTCTTGTCAGCCCGCGCGTGCACCCCGCGCACAATCCTCGGTTAAACGAGAAGATTGATTCGTTAGTTAGCGGAAGGGTTGAAGGCGGCGACGCCAGTAACTCCGAGGGGGTTGAGAGTGTTGGTTCGCAAAATGGACTCCGGGATTTCGCGAGTCGTCCGCGAATTCATCCTCGTCCCGGGCGTTGTTTTGCCGCGGCTTACCGGGCCCGGAGGATAAAGCGTCCCCGGCTGGCCAGATCGCATAATAGTTGTGTACATCACCTGATACACGAGTTTTATGGCCGGGAACGGAGACGACACGGCCGTGTAGCTGGTGTTTTTTGTCAACGGCGAATCCGGACTGTTAATCGGACAAAGAGCACGCCGGTATATCCCGGGTAATTTATGGCTGGGCCGGCATTTGCATGCTTAAACAGGGACCGAGTTTCGCGCTCTCGCCCCGAGGAAACGGACCTCGAGAAGAGGAAACGGAATTCGCGGCCGACGTCACCGTCGCCGTCGGCCAGAATCATTTTTTGCCAGCGGTGACGACGACGTGACTTTGCGGATTCTTGCCAGGCAATGTGCGAGCCTCCTTCTCGCCAGACAGCGATAGTCCGCCTAGGAAAAAGCCCTGTTTGATGTTGTCGTTGGACCGCAGGCTCTCCGACGTTCCGTCGGCCTAACCCGGGCTTAGGATCAGTCTTGTGCCAATTCCCTCGCTTTTCATCCCCAACAGATCTATCTTGACGGCCCCCTATCGCCGGACCACGAATCTTCGCGCAAATCTACGCTTTAAAAACTTGGAATATTTCAAACAGAAAAATTCAAGATTCAAACATTTTTAACCCCCTCCGTGGTCCTTGTACCGCGCTAATTTATAAGCTTTAACTATTTTACGCTCGACGATGAAACGTTTCTTCCGACCTAGAATAATTCCATTGTATACGATTTTGTTCACTTTATGGATATGAAATTTGTTGAAATAAAGCTCAAACCCAAAAATGTTAGGGTGTCGCCGGTAATACTACAAGCAAAACGATTTGGGAAAAAACACAGGAGGTGCGGAAGCGGAAAATTTTTTTTCTTAGATGTTGAGTTTTAGGGAGAGTGTTGAAGTCAAAATGTTGTAAAATAAAACTCAAGAATTTTGTAACATTGTAATGGGTGGCGTGCGTCACGTCGAAGTGACGATCGACGATCAAAAAGACGATCGGCAGCCAGAGCGACGAACAAAACAAGAGTCGCTAGCTCAGTTCGACACTAGAGTCGGTTTAGGCAGGATATACCTGGTGCTGTTACCATTAGGTCTTTTAAAATAAAGTTATTGTTGAAAAGTTACCTATTTCACTAAACTGATTTATTCCACTAAACATCGTATCCCTTAACAAAATTGATATACAGTGCCGAACAAAATTACTAAAATCGGTACGTGTCTACGTTATTTTCTCTAATTTCTTTCGTGTACAAGATACAAACTTGCAATTCTATATGGATACTTTGAAGGACATATCTAATTGACATTATCTATTGCGTTGTATGAAATATACAAATACATAAAATGTCCTATCATTTTGTCCGGCGCCGTATGAATTTGTTCGCTTCATGGATAGGAAGTTGATACAATGCCTCGTACAATATTTAAATGTGTAGTAATTGATCGGATACCGTCGCATTCAATGGTAACGGTGTAAACTTTTCTGTGAATTTAATTCGTAAATGTAGAGTGTTTATTTCCGAGGGAAACGATCTCTGAGAGAACACGGCCACGCTGGGGAAACAATTTTTGCTTAAGATCATTTTTAAGATGGCACTGCCGGGTGAAAGGGAATAGAACCACTGCTTTCTGTGATATTGAAGAAGCGTCTGACAATAGGCGATCCGTTTCCCCTTGCTACAATATATCTTCCTTTCCCCGGCTACGGACGTTCGAATCAATTGTACTTCGCTATATTTTCTTATATCTTGTAGTGTGACTGCTGCACAAAGGATTACTCCGTGCAGAAAATGTTTGCATTAATAAAATTGCGGGAAACACGTGGATCCTTATCGATCATCTCGCACGACATTGTCGAAACCTTGGCACCGTTTCTTTTTCTGTGTATCAAACACTTTTATCTGGAACATTCCCTAT
The DNA here is from genome assembly GCA_028455805.1 of Lasioglossum figueresi. Lineage (NCBI taxonomy): Eukaryota > Metazoa > Arthropoda > Insecta > Hymenoptera > Halictidae > Lasioglossum > Lasioglossum figueresi. The sequence continues at coordinate 15,106,279 of CM052201.1, read as the reverse complement.
TTCTGATAACAATACTTCGGTCTACGGTTCTGCCGACACGATTCGTAGTCGTGAGAAAATGTTCCGTAGAATTTGATCGATTCGGATTATGGTTTCGTGCTTCGTTGCAATTCTCTTACCAAGGCTTGCCATCCAGTGTCAACATTAACACTTAGGTGCCATTAATAAATTTTAATTACATTAAACGTATTTAATATTTGAATAAACTGGTGAAGGTATCGTACGAGGTATCGTATCAGTTTCGTATCGATCGAATTAAGATAATCGTATAAAATAGAAATATTTCAGGTCGGAAAAAAAAATTCGGTTTTCGAATTAGTCTGGCTCCTAGTACAAAGCGTTAACATTAATAATAATTACACACAATTTACCATCGTGCATTTTCCAACGAATTAATGTACTCCGCATAAGAAATTTTTGTCTAATCTAATACTTTCGCGTCACTAATTTTCAAAATGGACGCCCAAGGAAGGAAAATCCAGCCTGCACGAATTTTCCCGGAAGTTTTGTCGGAACACGATGTTCAAGAAAATGAATATTGGAGGATTACGCGTGCCCGAAACGGGATCGGTAACGGCTCGGTATTTATCTTTCCAGTCTGGGCTCGCGTTTCCGTTGGTCGCGGGTTCCCGCCATTTTTCTCATCGCTCTTCCGTCGCTCAACACCAGATACGATTCATCACCGTGGTTGGTCTTGGTCGGATCACGGTCCGCGGCGAGATCCTGCAGCGTGCATTAAGGATGCATGTATTCGTTGATTCTCGGCCAAGATACGCGGGCAATACGTCGGGCCCGGCCCGAGAAAAATACCCATTTCTATTTCAGCCAACTCTGGAGGAGCGCCACTTCCGGTACCGGGTTCCGAGATGTCTTCGGACGTCGACGCGATTTGTATCGCGCGGATATTGCACGCTTTAAAAAATCAGACTTTGTCCGTGTCGCCTGACGTCCACGATTCAAACTCTAAAATGGGATTTCAGATTATCCTTTGAATCTCGGACACCCTTTGACATCTCTGAAGTCGCGTCATAATGTATCTATTGTACAAATTTTAGATACAAACTTGGGGACAATATTAACACATCCCCGACCGGCGATTATTGCATAATTTTGAAAAATCTACGGTAAATGGCTAAACACTTTTCAATGGAACCTTCGATGGCAACAGCAATTTTCATTGGGAACCAACAAGTCGCCCTCGATAACGTCATCTAGTAGTTTTATTTAAGATTGCAATGTAAAAGAAAATTTCCATGCTTTCATTTGGTACAGCACAATTATCGAAAATCCTATAAATACGATTCCGGTAGGTAAAGTGTTAAGTAAACATCCTTAAAACTCGCGTAACTTTTTGAAAATTGGTTGCGAACGACTTGAATTTACGAAAAGTCAGAATTTAAAACGGTCGTGCGACTTTTAAGAGTGCCTGCTTCGTCGTCGAAAATGATTAAAAATAATTACAAACAGAAAATTGAACGGTCGAGCAAGAACCGAGCATCACCCGTGCAACGTGTAAACGTGCCACGCAAGTAACTTTCGATCCTATTAGATACAACAAACATAAATTACAATTAGACGAAACACGATCAAGATTCTGCGGAACGGGAACCGTTAAGTTCGTTATTAAACTGAATCGTTTTCGTTTAAACGTGCTTACTTAGACCGGGCCCTGCCTTTTCAACTAGGCTTAACGCTAATTTGATATGCTCTAAACGTCTTAGAACATCGTCGCGATGGTAGAGGGTTTGCGGGACTTACGATCCCGTAAAATTCATACGAGAATAGCGTTCTATGGTTCGTTGCGGGAACGGTTTCGCTTGGAAATCTCGAAGCATTTCTTCGAGATTTCTTTCTTCTTCTTCTCATTCATCCTTTTCTTTTCCTTTCGTACTTGTTGCTTCTTTATTTTCAAGCGAAAATAAAACGCAAGTGGAATTCACAGTCTGATGGTTTTTCTCTTCATCTGGCTGTTCCAATTATAATTCATCCAGCAACGGGAGCTGCATAGACATTTTATTACTTCTCTTTATAATTTTGATATTGTCGCTGTTTCTTCGTTGTCCTCGTTGAGTTATTATTAATTCAAATTACTTTAATTAAAGTCTCGCCTACTCAGGTTTGTCACAACTGCACAAAATCCTCATAATACTGAACATAAAATCGATTGGCGTGTCTGAACATGGCTGACCGTTTCTTCTTCCCACAAATACAACTGTAGCGAACTTTGAAACCCGATTTCCTCGCAAATTAGGCCTCCGTAGAAAGTCTTGTTCAACGCTTTCCATTCGTCTTTATACAAGCGTGTACCAGAATGTACAAGAATATACCAGAATATACCAAAATTGGAATTAACCAATGCGCTCCACGCATATTAAAAAAACGTTCTACCCGTAAATAACCGATGAATTCGACGGAATAGCTCGTCGATGCGAACGGTTATCGAAAAACCGGTGCGCGCGAAGATCGGCGGCGATTATCAGGAAACTGTGTATACAATTTAAGCCGTCATGTATATTAAAAAAGCGTAACCGTAGCAATTTCTCATCGAGCAAGTCATCGAGTGGGGCAAACTCGCGTTCCACGTCGAGCATTAAAACGTCCATCAACGATTCCCTTCGCCGTCGGAAATAAATCAGTAAATCGTTGGAAGAACTCCAGCCGCCGATTCACCAAACGATGTTTCCAATCACCGTTTACCCCTTTCCTTCAATTTCCATTATTAAAACGACAGGGGAACACGCGAGGCCGTTCGACGACGATCGAAATCAATTGAACGGATAGACGGAGAGGAGAAAAGCATGCTTGAACACAGAAAATCGAGATCGACGAACGTGCAAGAAAGACCGTTGCGAGAAAGAGAGAGAGAAAGAGAGAGAGAAAGAAAAAGAGAGAGAGAGAGACACGAGCGAAAGAACGTCGTCGCTCGCGTTCTTCTGCATGTAACTCCCATTGGACGGAACACAAATGGGAGGCCGCAGAAATCTTATTGTGTCAGTTGAAGAGGAAGAAAGAGACATTCACGGTACAGGACGACGACGACGACGTCGGTATTTCCTGCTTTTCAGCTTTTAACCGTGCGCCTCTTCCGCTCGTCATAACTGACGCTAATAGTGTCTTCGAGCGGCAAGCCCACCGTCGCGGCTACAAATTGGTCTTTCAATTCGAGAACGAACGAACGGCTCTCTCGCCAGCCTGTGTGTCTGCCTCTTATTATTTCCTGCCGGCTCTCTGTCCTTATCTTTTCCACCGAAATTGCTTGCGCGACCTCGGCGAACCTCTTCACGTTAGTCGTCAGTCGTCTGTCGATTTTTTGAGTCCAATTAAAGTCGACCCTGGGTCTCGACTCGTTCCCTTCCCCGTCCCGCCACTTTCCGCCCCCTTTCCCGTAACCCCACCCCCGTACGAGCCCCCTAAAAGGCCCTACCTCGGATACTCTCGTCGCTTTTATTCCCCGTGACGTCCTCGAGAGATCCGACGACTGGTTCCAACAGCGATCGACGCCCCCGCAACTTCCCTCTCCAACGATCAAGGAATCGCGCGCGCGCCCGCGCGGATTTTCGTGTTGCGAAAGAAGGGATCCAGAACGAACGAGGGATCCAGACCACGAACAAGGGATCCAGCCTTTAGCTCTGCCTACCGGCACCACCGACTAACGACGCGTAATATCGTGTTTCGCGTACACACTCGTCATCTTTGTTCGAGGTTCGACGACGGGGGATAGAGTGCGTCGTTAGCGGCGCGAGTCGCTGCCTCCATTCGAGAACGCGATTCATTCGGAAAATGTCTTTAGGGATTTCGAGAACCTGCCGGATTCGGTGGGAATCGATCTCGGCGGTTTCTCGATCCCGCTTGGAACTTGATCGTTCGTATATTCCGGGATCGCGGTAGTTGGTTTCGACGAGGGTGGTGAAAATGGGATTTTTAGCGTCGACGATATATCTGAAACGTGTTTTAGAAAATTGTTTGATATCGATATCGGGTTTCTTTTCTGTTACAGGTGAGTTTGCGGCTCTAGATTTGTCTGTCGTCGAAACAGTGGTAATTAAACGAAATGAACTTTCTAGAAATTAATGATAACAGCATGAAGTACTTATGTGGTGTTACTTTATTTTTAAAAGTAAAATTGATGCGGTATTTACCTAGTGTTACTTTATTTTTTTAAATAAAATTGATGCGGTTTTTACCTAGTGTCACTTTATTTTTCAAAATAAAATTAATGCGGTACTTACCTGGTGTTACTTTATTTTTTAAAATAAGATTGATGCGGTACTTACCTAGTGTTACTTTATTTTTAAAAATAAAATTGATGTTTCTCTCCATCGTATATAAAATTTGTATCAGTTAAATCGTAAATTTTTCGTTTCCGATTATAGAAAATGTTAAGAAACTATGATTATCACTCTTGCGTCCGGTAAATAGGAAACTTCGGATTGAAGCTTCGTTGATATTCCTTTTGCGTTTTAACAAAATCGTGCAGAAAAATTTGACGACGCAGGGAGAAGGTTGGCAATCGATCGTTTATCGCAAATAATGCAAAATAAATTACAGAATGCTTTTAAATCGATAAAAAACTTTTAAATCGTCACTAAATATCCGGTAACCGGTAGCTTTACCTTAGCGTCTCTCTATTTAAACATATCGCGTCACACTGCAGTACACAGATACCGAAAACAAAGAAACTTTTACGTATATTTTACGTAGTTTGTAGAAAATCGCAAAGAAACTGCATTCCGTCCGTAAGCTTCATCTATCTTCTCTTACAAAGGGAACGCAAAGCGCACCGATCGAACATTCGCTCACAAAACTCTCATACGCTCCGAAACCTTCTCGCAATTTTTTGTGACGCAACTTCCTCGCAATTTCTCCGCCGAGTAAAGGATCACAGGTTTGCGAGCGTGACATTACAACGAATTCCATACCAAGCCTAGATTAGAGTACCCCGCTTGGAAATCCTTCCGAGCGTGGAACAATAAAGTAGTTCCCAGCATCTCAACAAGTTGGTACCCCGCGAGTTAAATCTCTCGGGCAGCGAAGTGGCGAAAAATTTGAAATGCAAAGTTCCGAGTTACGATTGCGAAAGAAAATCCCGCCCACCGACTTCCAGATAGAGTGTCTGCTGGCGGGCCAGGTGAAGACGCGAAAGAAAGACGGAGAATCGGAGAGCAAGGAAAGGAAGGAAACCGATAAGATTTTGGGATTTTGAAATGCTAAAATGGTTGAACCACTACTTTACAATCTTTCCTGTAGTTATTTTAGAGGAATCTATGTGGAATGATATAACAACGATACCGAATACGTAACAATTACGTAACGAATACGTTCACTTTGTAGTTCGAACGAATACTTTTATGGAAATCTACAATAATCTTGCAGTGCGTCACCAAAATCATTAACCAGTTAACTGCGTTCGCGTATACACGTAAATCCAGAAGTCTATCGCGGTGCAATTACAATAACCTTTTCAAGAATGAATTGTTAATTTTTTATCAAATAAAAATGCAATCCTTCCTCGTTTTCCGTCAAATTTATAATAGGACCATTTGCTCTGCGTTCGACGTGCATATTCGTCATTGCTCGATTTTAATTCCGCACTCAGTCGGGGATTTTTAACCCTTTGCACTCGAAGCTATTTTAACTCGGAAATGAAACATTTCTTTCGAGCTAGAATAATTCCATTTTATAATTTCAGTATATAATTTCTCATACAATTTTTAAATGTTTAGTAATCGATTAGATACCAACATATTTAATAACCTAAACAATATTTTGAATAACGATACAGCAATTTTTAGTGGTGACTCTGAGTCACCACTCGCGTTCTAAGGGTTAATACTAAATTCCGCAGTTTAGAGGTTAAAGAGCATCAATGTACATTAAAAAAGATTAGCAAGTACCATTTTTATTCCATAATACATATAGGTCCTTCGACGCCAAAAAATCGTCCGCATCCTAATTTGAATAAGTGACCGGTAATTTGTGGACGGGCCGGGGGTGTATCCGGTTATTGACAAAATGAAATGCAAAGTTCGTCGCCGCGATTTCGAAAGCGAAGTCTGCCGTCTCGCGGATGGAGTGTTCGCGGCCGGGGTAGCTGTACAGTCTCCGAAAGGGAACGAGGAGTGGGAACGAGAGGAGGAGAGAGAAAAAAGGGAAACGAACGATGGAGCAAAAGAAAAAGAAGGCCGCGTCCAACGAGTCGCCATTGTATCTCTAACCTCCGGTAAAACTCGTGACGGTCTAACCACCGCGGCGTGCTGCAGCTCTCGGTAATCGTGACTCATGACCGTCGTGCACTTTTGCCCCTCTTTCCGGTTCTGGGCCGCGAACCGGCCAAGAAAATCATCCGTCCAGCAAGAACAAGTCGGAATCAACGAGAGGACTATCGTTTCAAAGCCGCTCGTTCACGACTGGATAACCAACGGAAATAAAATGCGCTTGAACGAGCCGCCGCCATTTTCCTTCGGGACTTCTTGCCTCTGGCTCGACACAGTATCCCCTCCCTCTCTCCCCATCTCGCTGTTACTTTTGCAAGAAAACAAGAATACCGAATATTCTCGCCGTCCCGTTGGTTCAAACAATAACGTTGTTTTATATTCGACGGTAAAACAATGGTCAAAATAACAACTGTCCGATCGTCCCTTTTTCACGCTCGTCGAATAACCTTTTCTGTTGTTGTTGTTCTGACGGCTGGTGTTTGGCAGCTACAGACTTAAGGGGGTAGAATCGTTTCCGAGGATTCGATTGCAAGGATGTGGGGATGCGCCTTCTAATTTCTCGATAATGCAAAGAAAAGTCTTATTTTTACGATTACGAGGCGTAATTTGCATTATTCGGCAGCATGTAGCTGTCGCAGATTTATGAAAATGCTTCCGAATAATGCAAATTACGCCTCGTGAACGTAAAGATAGGACTTTTGAGGCTGACCGCGGTCTAGATTGATCTTTTATCTAGCGCTTTTGACTACTGAAAAAAACCGCATCTTTGCATTATCGTGAAATGAGAAGGCGCATCACGCACCCTTGCAATCCTGGAAACGAGTCTTACCCTCTTAACCAGTTAACTGCGTACGACGTGCATACACGTTAATCAAAATCTCTATCGCGGTGCAACAACAATAATCTTTCGAAGAATGAATTGTTAAGTTTTTATCAAATAAAAATGTAATCCTTCCTCGTTTTTCGTAAAATTTATAATAGGACACGTTGTCCTGCGTTCGACGCGTATGCTCGTGATTGGTTGATTTTAATTCCGCACTCTGTGGGGGATTTTGAAAATTAAATTCCGCAGTTAAGAGGTTAATGTCCTCGCTCGCAGCCAATGGTTAGGCCGCGACGTCGCACGCTTCAGCCAATAATTCGGCTAGAACCGAAAGAGCCAGTGGAATGACCCAATCGGACGGCCTGCTGCCGCATTCCTTTCGAATTCCTGCCAGGAGACAAGTTACGAGGCACGAAGAGTACAATGTACCGACTCTACAGCCGCCAACATCGCTCGAAGAGGATCCCGGAAAATCCGAGGCAACAATCACCGTCCACGCGCTAGTAAAATTAGTAAGATCGAACGGTGCTTCGTTCCCAGCGACGTCTATTCTTATCCGAGCCCTCGGCGATCCATCCTCGAGTACTCGAAGGATTAAAACAGCCTGGCCTCACCCCTGACGAGCGGATATAATTACCGAACCAGACAGACGGCGGTGAAGCACCCGCAAGAAGTTCAAAGAAGAAGAGCCTCGACGAGATAAATCACATTATCGGGTCGTTAATTCGCGAGATGTTTAACTGGCGATGGGGATTTAAATGGCGGGTATGGATCTCGGCGAAACAGATGTAAAAGTCGAAGAGGGGGTTGAAAAGGGGACAGGTGGAGAAAGAGATCGGGGGCATATAGGTGATAAATTACGGTATCTCGGGGGCAGCAGGCGCCAAGCATCAAATTCGCGGCTTCGTGGAAAAAGAACGTCCACGAGGAACCGAATCGGCGAGGGGTGCGAGAGGATTCTAGGGGTGCGAGGTGGTTACTGGGCTGAGGGGGTGCGACAGAAGAAAGGAGAAAAGAAAAGACGTAGGTGTAGAGCGGAGAAAAGAAACGCTCGAAGCGAGTGTGGAGAAACGGAGGGAAGGGATGCAAGAAGAATCGTTCGAGGCGTGGTTTTCGTTCCTCTCTTTCGAAGGCTGCACACCCTCCGCGACCCCTCGCGCGATTCATCCCCACCACCTTCTCCATCTGTTTCTGCTCCTTTTCCTCCGTTCCATCTCCGTTTTGCACGCAAGATTAATTTTATAGCCACGAAACGTTCGGCGAACTGGCATCGCGTGTCGCCCGATGAAAGGACACCCTGTATATACGGTATCTAACCGGGAGAAAAAGGGCGGAAGGAAGAAAGCAGCGAATATTTCTTTTTGCAATCTGAACCCCACCAGGCCCACTCTTCGATCCCCCTAACCCCCGCGATTCATCGATTTTCCCATATTTCCAGATGACGTACCGCCGTGATCTCCTGTCCATTTGTCACGTTTCAGAAATCGCGCGCTTTCGATCCCGACGAAACCTTCCGACGGTTAATTGATCGATTCCGGCCGGAAATTGGAAAGATCGCGCCGCGATTCTCAGATTTCGAAGCTTTCTGACCGCGCTCGCCTCGCGTTACGCGAAACAATATCAAATATTCTTTGCAAATAGAAAACAAAATACATTCCTGAAACAAGTAAAAACAGAGCTGCGTGCACGGTTACAATAGAAGTAAAAAAATTAAAAGATGCTTTAAAAAACCGCTCGCTACCTTCATAGAAATCGCACTTGATAAATAGACGGCGCGGATCTTTATGCAAAATGAAAATGTTCTGCATCGATTGCATCGATTTCATCGACGGCAGGGGTAAAATAAAAATCGATCTTATCCCTGAATGATTTTGTTGCGTTAAAAACAACGTTTCTTTCACCCAGCCAGTTTCTTTCGTAAACGCACAAATTTCTCAAAGAAAGCTATCAGCAAAATTGCAACACTCGACTCGCGCATCCCGTTCCTGAAAGGCAGAAGACCGCGTAGCTTGCCGGCTTTATAGTTACTTACTTTCCCGGTCGATAGCGCAAAAAGCGTGCAGGTTGCAGGAAAATAGACAGAAAAGGAGGAGGAAACAACATGTGTAACGCAGTCGATAGATTCCTCGGCGGCCTCTTAATCGTCCGCGCAAGAAACACACCCCTTGACGAATTCATCGCGGTCAGGCTACACGTAGCGTGCGAACGGAAAGAGTAATTAGGGTTATTGCATCGTTTGCCAAGTGGAATGTGCAGGTGTCGTTCGTTCCAGCACGGTGGAGGGCATTCGAATCGTAGAACGCGTGTTCGCGATGGCAACTCCAATCACGAACTCTCGACGTACAATTAGGAAATTTCGGTACACCTTTCAGCTGGCTGTCCGAGCTTAAACGCTCTCGGACCGCGCCGCGTTTTATTTAGTTAATTATTGCTTCGAGAGACGTAGCTTGTTTGTTTATCCCGCTGTCGTCGTCTGTCAACGTCCGCCACGGCCACACATACTATTTTTTGTCTGATACAACGATAATGGAAAAATATTGATACACCAAAAAAGCTACAATCTTCCTGTCCTAGACGGTGTAAAAACAAATCACGACTTTTGTGAGAAGGACGAATATAAATTTTATTTTAAAGCCTCTATTATATGTTGGGGTGACGTGGAAGTTGCATCTATCCGAATAACGTATCAGCAGACTGCGGATCTTGATGTATTTGCGAAGAAATTGGCTGGGCGAAATGTTAAACAGTAAAAAATTCGAAAAACTCGAGAACATCGTAACGTTGTTTCGAACCGTTCGAGTCCCAAGCAGCGCGATCGCGCTCTTCGAATGTTGCGTCGAAAAATCCCAGTACATTTCGAGCGCTGTGGACGACTGACGGTGCGGTCAAAAAAAAAAAGAAGCGCTGTCGCGCCGCTTGGATTCTTTCGTACTCGTTTAGAGAAAGCGCGGACGCGCTGTTCGGGATTTTTCGACAGTGTTTCTTCGATACCCCTTGGGACCCGAACGGTTAATGCGATAAAGTCGTTAAGGGATGAAACCCGCACTCTACGTATTAGCTTCCGACGAGATCTGGTTTTATTCTATACGACGACACGGCAATGTTTGACTCAATCGTCAACAGAAAGCGTGCGTATAATTCATATTTTATTTATACCGGCGAGCCGGGACAAAGGTCCGTCAACTGCGGGGAACTAATAACGAAGTGGCTCGGTGACAAAGGTAATGGTTTCGAGTTCGGATTTGTGGCGAGTGGGTCCGGTCCGGACGAAACCGGAAATGGCAGCGTTCAAAGTAACCGCGCGAAAGGATTCCGAAGAGAATCGTAGGAGGAGCAATTGGAATATCGTTGGGCAGCGCGCGTCGCGACGGAATCGTTTGGGACGTTTGTAATTGAAAGGGTGGAATAATCCGCGAAGAGGAGAGAGAGAGAGAGAGAGGCGCTCTTGACGGTTGCCACGCGGCTCTTCTCCTCCTTCTTTCTCTTTGTCCGGCATCAAACACGGCGGCGGCTTCTTGCCCGAGCATAAAGCGCAGCGTAATGCGCCGCTGCGAATAATGAAGTAGGTCATGGAAATTTTGCTGCGCAAGAAAAGTCGCTCCAGTTAGCGGAGGCATGCGGGAACGAGCCGGTGCCGAACAGCCGGCACACGGAATTGCCGACTATTCTTTTATTCAGCGGAGAGAGGCTCTATTAACGCTTAAGCGTCCGGCAAAAACCGTGCAAACTGCTTGCGCCACGGAGTCCTTCGTCGCTGGACGAAGGTAGACGTCTTCGTCGTCGTCGTCGTCGTGGTGGTGGTCGTTGGATGTTCAACGGTGCCACGGAATTTACACAAAAATTAACCCGACCGAGGACGAGGTCGAGAAGTCCAACACAGACCTCCAGGAAACTGCTAAGTGCTGGCCAAACCCCCTCGCCCTGTTCCCTCGGCACTCGGACGCTGCGCGAAGGTCGCCGTAACGATCTCGACAACTTGACCGCTCAACCTTCGCTACCTTCTCCGGTTTTCTACCCAGCACGGCAATCACGAGGGACGGTGCTTGATGCTCCGACGTGAACACACTTCTTTTCCTTTTTTTTTCTTTTTAAAGACCGCCTGGGATTGGAAGGGATCACGCTATGCGGGCGACGCGCGACAGGATTCGCAGCTTTTCAGAGAATCACGAGGAGACGGACAACGGTGCCAGTTGTTGATTAATTGGCGCTGGAACCGGGCCCCGGTTTTAGCGAGACAACCGCTTTGCAGGTACAGACGTATTCGAGGTATACAATGTAGGAGTCAGTCGGGAGCACAGCCTTTTGGCTAGCTTGGCAAGAGACCACGTACATTTTTATCTTGAGGGCTACGTTAGAACCTGCTGTTTTCTAGAGAAGTTTGATGCGGAGCACAAAAATCTACGGAACGCGACATCCTCGCATTTTGTTGAACGCGAGATTACTGCCGTAAATGAAATCTTTCGAAGTTTCAAATTCTTCAACAATTTTGAATAGCGTACACTCAAATTTGCTACAAACGCATAAAGATCCGTAATCTAGCGATCAGATTCGCTTGCAACTTTCTCGAAGCGTCGCGAACGGACCGCAAAAATTGCGGAATAGTTTTGGGGAATTTTCGGAAGGCCGCCGGTGTAAATTGTAAAGAGGAATTAAAACGTGGTAATTGCGAAAGTTCACCGGCGGCTAATAAATTCGTGGCGGCTCGTCTCCTCGGAATGGCTAAACGCGCGGCCCATTGGTTCCACGGTTCCGTTGGCGTTCTTACGTCCGATATATCATTCGTCGGTTCCCTTTCGTTTCCTGTTTCTCCACGGAAGAACCGCTTACGCCAATTGCGAGGCCGGCACGGGCTTGGCGCGGCTATGACCGGCGTTCGCAGCACAAATTAAAATAAACAAGCACGACGCCTGCCACTGGCAGCCGGCCAGACACGCTTCCCAAACAACCCCGTGCGACGGAAATCGCTGTCGCGTTTGTACTTTTTAGACGGGACTGTCTTTTTGAAGGTTTTGTGTGTGCGCCGCGGCTGCACCCGAACCGACCGTGGATTTTTAACCCTCTCTACCGCGTCGGATCCCGCGGTGCTTTGCTGTTTCAAAAGCCACCCCTTTTCAGAGTCCCGACGCGGATCCTACCGACGATGTCCGCGATTTTCTCCGATCCAGAGGTATTTTGCACCAGCCGTAATTGCAGCGGATTATACCGTGACTAACCCAAGTATTAAATCAGGCTACAAATTTTTATGCACGCTTTTTGACTTACACATTTGTCTGTAATCGCACGATTCGATTTACCGTGATCGATGTTTCATTTTACCGCGAATTTTTATGTCTATGTTTCGTTTCGACGTCAATCTGTGAAAAAGAAAATCTTCCTGTAGATGTTTCATTGTACGGCGAATACATTGAAGAATAGGAAACCAAAGAACAAAGAGCTGCAATAAATTGTACGAATTGTATCGGTAAGGTTTATGTAAACGAAGTACAATTTCTTAGCATCGAGGCTGAGACGAAATATACATTATTGTACGGCAAATATTTATGCGTGTCTTCCAACATCGATTCTCACAGAAGAAGAGTTAGTACGACGTTGTTTCCTGTAATTCGCGTTTCATTGCACTGAACCGCAAAGGGTTTCCCACGGCGGAGGGTTTAACTCTTTGCACTCGGAGCAATTTTAACTCGAAAATCAAACCATTCTTCTGCCTAGAATTATTCCATTCTCTATTATTTTTTTAAATTTGGTAGATACGAAATTGATATAATATCTCATACAATAATTAACCCCTGGCACTCGAGTGGTGATCCAGAGTCGCCACTAAAAATTGCTGTAGCACTACTCGAAATATTGTTTACATTATTAAATATGTTGGTATCCAGTCAATTACGAAACATTCGACTATCGTGTGGGGTAATGTATCAATTTCATATCTATAAAAGGAAACAAAATCGTATAGAATGGAGTTATTTTAGATCGGAAGAACCGTTTAATTTTCGAGTTTAAAGAGCTCCGGGTGCAAGGGGTTAAATGTTTAGCGATCAGTTAGATACCGACAGATCTAATAATGTACACAATATTTTAAATAACGGTACAGCAATTTTCAGCGACGTCTCATAGGCGCCAATCGAGTGCTAAGGGTTAAAAAATCCGCGAAGAAAATTGGTCGTTTCCGCGGCGAAGTTGGGCGGCCAGTAACTACCTAAAATAATTCCCGATCAATATTTACGCGGTTGGCGGCGTGTGTATCGGTTCCTTGCCGCCGTGTAGTGGATCGGTCGATCGATTGACCCGTATGCCCCGGAGACTGATCCCGCGGCGAATTAATTTCCCAGCCCTCGATCGAGTCGCGTCGAGTTCGCGGGGTGCAAAAAAGTTCTCGTTTCCCGGTGGAAAATCGAGCTGGTTTCACGAGCGAAACGTGGTTGGTCGGACGAGGCGGCTCTAAACATGCTGAAAAACGTTGTAAAACACGAAACAGGAGAGGGAGAGAGAGAGAGGAAGAGAGAGCAAGATCGCGAGAACAGGGGGAGAGGAACCGGGTAGATGGAGAGTTTGCGGGGGCGGGTTAATTCGTCGTAACCGCGAGCACTTGGAGAGTAATTTCTGGGCTCGCTGGGTAGAGTACGAGGTCCCGGAAAAGACGGTGGCGGTATCCGGGCAGCGTGTAATTCCTGGTCTGTGTCTTGCGGGCTTCTTGCACTGCGCGACGGTTCCGCACGTACGTGTACGTGGCTCTACCTAAGCGCACGTAACCTCTTGCGGAGCACGTAGCCGGCCTCTCCTCCGATACAGTTACTCGCTAGAGCACGTTCGACCGTTAGCTAGAGCCCAATAATCGCGTACAGGGTGTCCGGTAAATCGCCGACGAGAACCGCGAACGATCGGCCGACTCCTGATTCCCCGATTCTCGGAACCCGGCCGACCGGAGGAAATTGAAAGCCGCGCGCGAAAATGGAATTCGAGCGAGGCCCACGCTTCCCGTCCCGCTCCCTCCACCCTCGAATCGAATTTTCGAATTACTTCGCCGATTAGATTTCAGAATTTTATCTTCCAGCGGACCCCGAGTTCGAGGGACAGGGAAACCATTTTTTCGAAGATCGAAGTCGAAGGTTGGGATACAGAAGATGCGCTCCGATCGAAATTTCCATTTCCGTTGTTTCTGCGAGCTTCCTCGCGAGACTCGGCAGGAAATAATAAAGAAGGCTTCAATTTGACAAGAAAAAATTGATAGTTCGGAATCGAAGAACGAATACGTTCTCCGTAAAAGATTCACGTCCCCGTTATTTCTGCAAGCTCCCTCGGCAACGGAAAATAATAAAGATGGTTTCTATCTTGAAAAAATAAATTGCAGATGGACGTTCGGATATCGAAGATGCTTTTCGTAAAAAATTCATGTCCCCGTTATTTCCGCAAGGTCCCTCGCGAGAAGCAGCGGAAAATACTAAATAAGGTTTCTATCTTGAAAGAAAAAATTTAAAATTTAAAATTGCAGATGGACGTTCGGATATCGAAGATACTTTTCGTCAAAAATTCATATCCCCGTTACCTTTGCGAGCTTTCTCGAGAGACGCGGTAGAAAATAATATCGAAGGGTTCCATTTCGAAGAAAACAAATTGAAAGTTTAAAACTGTAGACGGACATTCGGAGATCGAAGTAGCTCTCCGTTAAAAATTTCGTATCCGCTTCTTTTTCCTCGCGAGGCTCGGCAGAAAATAACGAAGAAGACTTTTATTTCGAAGACAAAAACACGAAGATAAAATCCAGTCGTTCGTTCTTCCTGATAAGGTCGCTTTTTCGGAGATAAAAAGCCGAGTAATCTGTCGGGGATTCGCTGCGAGAGTCGGTGTAACTTTGGGAAAGGGCGAGTAATAACGGGGAACGATGAAATTGTAACCAGAATTCCCTTATTATCGCTCACGGCTGCCGTTACGGTCTCGCAGCATCATCTTTGCCGCTCGCATGCACGCCGGTATGAATAAAATTTAACCGGGACCTTACGCTCTCCGTTACAGTTAAAATTTTCAGCGCCAGTAATTCCAGTTACTGCAACTCCCCGGACCTATGTAACCAACAATATCTCTCATAATTCCAGCAATTTGAATTCCAACTGGAAACTCCTACTTTCCCCATTACCAACGCAATTCACGGGCCCGGCGCTCTCGCAACTGCAACTATAAAACGAGAATCTGCGCGCACACAACACGCTCCGAAATCGCGGACCGGTGTCAACATCTTTCCGCGTATCGCTAAACGTTCGTCCCGTCAAGCTCCTCCATCTTCCCCTCGAACGGCTCATCAAAATCTCAAACGGATTTCATCCTGGCCGAGTACTTAACCCTTTCGCTGCAACGAACGAGACGTCCCGCTTCCGCGGTGTCCAAGAAACGATGAAATCAATTTTCATTTTATTCCTGCTTCCCGCAATCGATGCGGAACATTTTTATTTTGTACAATGATCCGCAGTCTAATTGTCACTAAAAAATACTGGGATGAGAATTTAGTACGATTTTAATTTGTTTCTTAATTTATTTGAATAAGATTCTATTTTATTCCACTTTCTTGAAATTCGTCTACAAAAATTGAAAATCGCATAAACATCCGAAGTCTGAGAATCATTTTTGATCTCGTTAAGATATGCTCGCTTAAAATGTTATTTGTAATGCTAGACGCTAAGCCATATTGTAACATAATCATATATGTATATCGCATAATTTGTAATGTATATGCTATACAAGCCATGTATGGTTTTGTTACGTCCCAAGATGGGGCGCGATATAAGATTAACGATATTTTCAAGAAAAGTTATAATTTTATATTAATATTTAGGATATCACGCTGTTTTCGAACCTACCTGCATTCGCCGGCTTCGGTTCGGGTAATTGAGGATTTTTCAGATTAAAATGGCTTTGCTCGAGGATTTGGATCAATCGAAGTCGAAGTTAGGTAATTCAAAATGATTGGAGATCTTGTTTTGTTAAACGAACGAATATACTTGAATCAACAAATTTCAGATACATCGATTGTCTAGAGTGTATTACAAAAGAATGGTTTTTACCTTTTCGGACGATTCGATTTAACAATTTAAAATCCAGCGGGTTAACACGCTTTTCGCAAAAAATCGCACACTCAGACACGCGCATACGCACGCTCTTAATTATTAATAAAAAATTACACAGACTGATAATAACTTGATGAAATGCGTAATGTGGCGGATTAATAAATTGCGTGTCCTTTGACAGACTAATGGGTTCTGAAACTGCTCCCGACGAGAAGTCATTCCTTTTATAGAAAAATCATTCTATAGTTCTTAGCTTAATCTTCATGGGATGAGCGCATCTTTATTGATTTCTTCGTATTATTTATCATTTCCGATTGGACCGGACGTACAGTATTCCTTCCAATACTTATCGTCCTATTAGTTAGATCGAATTTCTCTACGCATCCTCCTTGGTGTCAATCATTAATCTTTTGTTTATCGATCTTTATAGAGTAGCGTTTATTCTACATTTCCTGTGGTATATCTTTTACATTCTTCAACGATAAATTGGTTTCAACGGATGTTTTCGTTCGATTAGCGGTTCGCAAGTTATATTTCGAATTGTTCGATAAAATAGATTTCCTTTTAATCCTATCGCTCGCAATATGGTATAATATACGATAATTCGATAATGATTATTAACTATAACGTTCGATACGTTATTTTCCTGTGCAACATTAATGGAGCTAATATAAAAAAAGAAATTCAGTATATATATTATACACGATTGATTTTATTAATTATTATCTTTGGCCGGTCCACCGGAACGTGACAGTTTAAACCGACGAATAAATAATAACAGTAAAACTCAGGATAAAATAACGAAAAATCTCGGACACTTCGTAGCGAAATGACCGACAGGAAAGTGTTCCCGGGGATGGAAATTGACAGCTCTCCAGACAACAGGATACTTATCCCTTTATCGCGTTCCGCTTCGTACAGGGGGTCGAAAAAACAATCTCATTAGAAAAATGGCAGTGCCGTTCCGTCGGGGAGAAGAAACGAAGCAATCGACTAATTCCGCGAGCGTTCGTAACGCGATAAGCAGAAAACCGCCGGCAGAAACGACGACTCATCTGCCGTTTCTTTGCCGGCGTTGCTAAGTAATAGCTTAACATCCCGATACGCCGTTCATCCCCGAAACGATCCCATTATTTTCCTTCTAAACGTCCAGTGGGAACGAGAGAGTGAGAAGCGGAAATATCGAGGGCATCGTGCAGCAGAACGTCTTCCACCGAGTACCGGAAACGGAAGACTGTACCAGGCAACATCTGTCTGCGACGTTGCCCTCGTTGCGCATCGTCATGCCTGTCTCGGGATAATCGATGCTTTCGATACTTTTTATTCCAATTAATCATACGCAAACGCTTCCGTCCCCATCAAACTTTATCATCGTAACAAAGCGTAGGACTTTCCGAACCGTGAAGCGCGCCGCTGATTTTTCAAGCCGTCCCTGAAACCCACCCTGTGGCTTACAAAATTTTAGTTTGCAACTTCGAAAAACTTCGTTTTTAACTTCACCTCGAAGGTGCATCTTTCGTTAAAAATTCAATAAAACGACCGGAATGAAAATCATATTTCGTGTTCTAAGCGTTTGTTCGAAAGAGCTTCGATCTACAAATCCACGGTGGGTTCGTTGAAAAAATTGTTCAATATTTTTGAAGACGTTTAAATCGATATTAAACAAATTTATGTGTTTTGTTCTATACTGCATTTTTTATAACTCCTCATTCTCTTTTGGTGGGAATATATTCTGCGGTCTTAACCAGTTAACTGCGTCCGACGTGTATACGCGACAATGAAAATCTCTTGAAGAATGAATTGTTCATTTTTTATCAAATAAAAATGTAATACTTCTTCGTTTTTCGTAAAATTTATGATAGGACACATTGCCCTGCGTTCGAGGTGTATACTCGTCGTTGGTTGATTTTAATTCCGCACTCTGTGGGGGATTTTTAAAATGAAATCCCGCAGTTAAGAGGTTAAATTTGTTACAAAATATGTTTTTAGCGCATTAAATAAATACGTCAGCGTGCACCATCAGTGGAACGTATTAACGGGTACTCGCACCCGCGATACGCTGTAAAACATTTGTTTTTAAACAATAAACACGACAAATTTTCAATATTTTCGTATCACGCGAGAACGTCTCGGCTCGTATAAATCGAATGTAAATTTGAACCTCTGAATATTTAACATCGGCGGTGAACGTCGTCTCTCTCGAGGAAAATGATGAAAAATATATTCCGACGCGTTCGGATAAACGAGGTTCCACTGTATCATTGTTTTCGAAAGGGGAAAAGCGTGGCGGAAAAAAAAGAGACAGCAAACGCGAGGGGAAAAATGAGGAAATGGAGTCGAGCGACGGGGGAGGAAGGCGAGGACGGAAGAGGGAAAAAAAGGGGAACTTTCGCGAGCTTTTTCTCGTTAGCGGTGCCTTCGCGTAATTAACGCTTTTTGCGAGGCGTACACACGTCGACGGATCGGAACCGATGCTTTCTGCCGAACCGGACCGGACCGTCCGGCGTGTCCGGCTGTTTCCCCGTGCTTTATTGGATTTCAGAACGCGGCGCATTCGTTCGAATGGAAAAAAAAGGCCGGCGTTGCACCGCTGGAATTAATCCGACGGAGAGGGTTCCCTCGTTGTTCCTTACGCAGGAAATCCGTGATTCCGCGAGTTCACCGAGACAATGCTCCCTTGTTTTCTGTGTTCCTCGCAGAAACTCGTCGCCGGACCGTTCTCTTTATGCGCGATCCGCGCTCGGAAAATAACCGGAGTCGCGCGGCTACGATTGCAACCGGTGACACTTTCGGAAGTCAACTGTTCTCGTCGAATCGAATCTGTATTGGATGCGTAAATGTTGGTGCAATTTACAAATTTCAAGAAAGTGGAATCGAATGGAATCTTATTTTCAAAGAGCCTTTGCAGGTTTCAAAGAAATTAGACTCTAGCATTTTTCGAAAACTTCCAGAACCCACAAACGCGTGAAGATCCTGTCAGAAAATGATCTTTTCTAGTCGAATCGATCTGCATCGCTTCGCCGTGGTTGCTCGATTTCTATGCAGAGAATTCGCGCGAATCTTCATACAGTTTTCTCGTACATAGAAGTCTTGCGACGTGTTTTTTATTCGCTGCATCAATTTCTTCTCTGCGGCAACGAACTTTTCAATCGGTTAAAACAATCTCTCTTATTGCAGTTTCTACGCGATAGTCTTTAAGGATTGAACTTTGTGTACATTTTTCTGGGATCATTGGGTGCGCGATAGACGACATAAAATCACATTGGCGACGGTTCCGAAGGGTTGCCGAAGTTGCAGAAAATGTACAATCGAGCAAACCACGGCCTCAGAAAACTGAAAAGAGAGACAGAGAGAGGGAGAGAGAGAGAGAGAGAGGAACAGTGGCGGACCGGCTGGGTCCGTTTAATAAAGTTGAATGGCGAGCCACGTTGCCAGAGAAATATCGCTGCCGGAAAGAAGTATTACCGTAAGTTACTGCCTTAATGCAGACCTTGATTTCTATGTCGGAACGAACCTTTCTGCCAGCTCTCTGGCCCGGGAACAGCGAAGTAGATATAGCCTGCCGCATATATTCGCCCATAAGAATTCCGTAATGTCGTAATATCGTAAATTATAAAGCTTCTATAATTCATGGGGTCGCAGGGGTGGCCGTGCGAATTGGATTGGGTCTTATCTATCGCGTGAAAAATGGAACCGGGACGGACCAGGGCTGAAAATTTTCGGGCGATAGTCTAACGTCCAGGCTTTCGACTACTGCCAAAACTGGGAACAGCTCGATTCTGCCTCAAATTTTAAGACGGTGTTCTACTTTCCGGTATTCCAAGTGTGCGGCATGGCGCCTTCTCGTTTCTCGATAATGCGAAGATGAAGTTTCTCTTTAGATAAAAGATTAATCCAGGCCGCAGCTGTGCTTCCGAATAATGCAAATTACGCCTTGAAATTGTTCAATCATCTTGTATGGAAATAATTCGCGTTTATTTCGCAAAGATCATCGCACACGACATCTGAAACCCATTGATTTCGGCGATTTGCGGTATCTAATGAAGTTACGATCCTATACAGCAAATCATAAAGCTGTGCACGTTGCTGTTTTCATAAAGCTGCGACAGCTACTTGCTGCCGAATAATGAAAATTACGCGTCGTGAACGTAAAAATAGGAATTTTGAAGGCGACCGTGGCCTAGATTCATTTTTTATCTGGCCCTTTTTACTACTGAGAAAGCCCATCTTTGCATTATCGAGAAATGAGAAGGCGCATCCCGCACCCTGGCAATTTTGGAATTCTTTACGTACAATTGTTCCCTTGTCGGTACCAAACGTCGGGAAACTAAACTGCAGAAAATCGTTCATACGACGAAATGAAATATGCACGAAGTCGTTCGTACCACGCATGTCTGACATACGAGCGAAACAACAACATTGTTTAATGAAACGAACGCCGTGGGAACTATTAGAACTTCCAAAGAAATCGAAGCTATACAATTACAATTACGAGAACTGTCTTAGCCGTAACCATCGCCCATACACGCGCGCGTACGGAGAATACCGCGCAACGCTTTAATCTGCTAAAGTAAGCATAAACTATACCGAATCGACTGGCTTGAACCGCCGCGGCGGTAAAACTGTCGCTCCGAGTGACGCTACTTCCTTGATTAGGCATTTTTTACTCCTGACGACGAGGTCCTTCCAGGATCTTTTTGCAACATCCTGCGCTCTCGCGGAGAAGTTCAGGTCGAAACGCTCGACGTCGGTCCCGCGGCAAAACCATGAGAACAAAGTTGCATAACTGCTAGCATTACCGGGGAAAATTACGGAAGGACGTAGACGAACCACGGAAACGCACGGGCAAGTATTAAAACACGTGTCTCGATGTGCGCGAAGTGTAATTGGACTCGGTTGCAAGCTACGAAACACACACGAAGTTGATACTAAAAAGAATCCGAGAGGGAATTTTTAACGGTGTACGCGAACGTTCTACCTTTTCGAGACTGTTGATGAGGTCTGGGATGTCTACGTCCCCTTAAACAGCTTTGTAGTCTTTTTCAGCAACAGACGAACGTTCCTCGGGCAAATTTCTTAAAAATATATTAACCAGTTAACTGCGTTCAACGTGCGTACACGTCAATCCAAATCTCTATCGCGGTGCAATATCGATAACCTCTTCGAGAATGAATTGTTAATTTTTTATCAAATAAAAATGTAATCCTTCCTCGTTTTTCGTAAAACTTATAATAGAACCATTTGCCCTGCGTTCGACGCGTAGACACGCCGTTGTTTGATTTTAATTCCGCGCTCTGCGAGGGATTTTTAAAACTAAATTCCGCAGTTAAGAGGTTAAGACGTTGATCGTTGATTGGGGAGGCACTGCTTACCTATTCGTACAAGGATCAACGAGGAGACCAACAGTGATTCGAAAGAGTATTCGAGTGGAAGAAAAATTGATGCGCGAGGACGCGAACGAATCCTCCCGGCGAGGGTGAAAGCACGATTCCAAGTAGCGCGTTAAATTTCAATGAAAGGGAAGGCTTAAAAGAATAATCTGTGCACGGTTTTCGATGGAACCTGCCGGCGGAACAGCTGACACGGAAAACAGATTAAACAAAGCCCCCGCAGAAGAGACTGATACCGGATACCGGCGATCTTTATTCCCCGTGAAATATTAAGCGGCGGGCCCCGTGGCAATTTGCAGAAACCCGTAATTTCTACCATGAAAATTCCTGGAAAGCGGCAGGCAGGCAGGCAGGCTCCTATCGGAGGGTGTGGGTGGTTGCACAAGGGTGGGACGAGGGCGCAGAGAATACCTGATAAACCGTACTCAATATCCAACCAATCCGGGGTGAAACGCGCGTTACGTGGATCCGCGCGCATGCTGTGCTCGCGTGGCCGCATTCATATTTAAATTCAATTTCGTCTAGACGCGCCGGCTCCGAATAAAGGCCGGCAAAGTGTCACTGGCCCGGGGAGAACTTTGACGAATGAATAACGGTGCGCCAAAGAATTTTCCCCCTTTATGAATTAACCAGCCGCCGACGACTTATCCTTCGACTCGCCGCGTCCCGCGGATCCCTGGAAAACCCGTTGAAACGGCCCGTTGAATAATGTTCCTCGCTATACGAGACGACGAAGAGGATCCTTAGTCCTGGATGCCGTCTCTGTGATTTCCAAAGTACCATCGATTTGCCAGTCTCTCTTTCTCTCTCTCCTCCCCGCGTCGCCAAACACCCCGTCTTCCTTTAACGAATCCACGATTTTCTTACCCCTCTTTCGAGTGGGCAGACCTTCGGGGTGCGTAGATGTTCGTCGACATTTTTCTCAAGGACAATCAATCGGTGAAACATTCCGGCGACTCGCGACGATGTTAACGCAACTCTTCGCTTCATTCCGGAATTTTTTGAGAAGGATATATTCAGAAACTGCAGAGTTCTTCGTTGTTCTTTCATTTCAAGATTGGACCGTCTGAACCATTTATTCACTCCGGAGCTAGATGTTATCTAAAATTCGGCACGGACTTTATTAACAACTAGATTTATTTATATAACAGACAGTTGCATCGCTTGCAACAAACTGGAGCAAAATAAAAATTGATTTTCTTTCGTAACACGTTTCTTTCCTCATGTTTTAACTGTTTCAAATGATACAGCTTTCTTCGTTGTTCTTTCATTTCAAGATTGAACCGTCCGAACTGTTTATTCGCTCCGGAGCTGGATGTTATCTAAAATTCAGCACAGACTTGATTAATATCTAGATTTATTTATATAACAGACTGTTGCATCGCTTGCAACAAACTGGACCAAATAGAAATTGATTTTCGTTCTTAATACGTTTCTTTCCTGATGTTTTAATTGTTTGAAATGATACAGGGTTCCTCGCTGTTCTTTCATTTCAAAATTGAACCGTCTGAACAATTTATTCGCTCCGGAGCTAGATGTTATCTAAAATTCAGCACAGACTTTATTAATAACTAGATTTATTTACGCAACAAACTGGAGCAAAATAAAAATTCATTTTCTTTCCTGATGTTTCAACTGTTTCAAACGATACAGGGTTCTTCACTGTTCTTTCATTTCAAGATTGAACCGTCCGAACAATTTATTCGCTCCAGCGCCAGAAGATGTTATCTAAATTTCAGCACAGACTCGATTAATGACTAGATTCACTTATATAACAGACTGTTGCATCGCTTGCAACAAACTAGAGCAAAATAGAAATTGATTTTCTTTCTCAATACGTTTCTTTCCTGATGTTTCAACTGTTTCAAACGATACCTACTCATTTTTCTAATATTCTTACAGTATTTGAGATATCAACTAAAATCCTACGCTACATTTTGGAATTCTGCGGTTCCTTGCAATCGATTCGGAACCGGTAGAAGAAGTATGATTTCGCAGAGGAACACGAATCGAAAGAGTGCAACATTGTCGCGGAAGGTTCGGTAGACGCGGCTTCGATGCATGTAAATTTTTTGTTTCTATGCGATCGCGCGTTGAATATTCTTAAAAAAGGGTATCCGGTGATCCATCACGGTTCTCATCAGCCACCGTTAACTGATCCACTTGAAAAGGTACACCAATACAGAGGGCCGATTGTGCAACTATGTGCGCCGCTGAAGAGAAGCAAACGAGCGGTCATGACAAGATTGATGTGCATTTTCGGTGCACCGACGAATAATTGATTTTCGAGTCGACCAGCGATCTCGATCATCCTGCCAGTCGAGATGGACGTGCCCTGCGATCTGCATCGTATATTATAACAGGGGGTGTGGGAGTGAACGGTCGAAAGCGAGAGAGAGAGAGAGAGAGAGAGAGAGAGAGAGAAAGATGTACGTATATGCATCATAGTTGCACTGCCACTTCCTTTTCCAACATTTTTGTTTGACACTGATTTTGGATAAATGGCGGGTTTGCGATCCCTTGGATAAAATATCGAACAACTCTTTTTGGACGAATTGCGTGGAACGGGACAGTTAATTTTTACGAATTTTAACGCGGTTTCTTAAATTCGTTTTTTTATTGCCAAGAATCGAAGTTTTAATGTTTGCTCGTGTACAGCCCAGGCATTCAGCTGTCTATCAATGGTAAATAGACTGCGGATTTCTATGCAAAATGAAAAATTGTATGCATCGATTGCAGGATATAATGACAATTAATATCATTGATGATTTTAATAGAGTAGGTAGAGGCAGAGTTTTAGTAGAGTGTTTATAAAACATTTTAAATCGACACCGATCGATAGTCCCTGTGGAAAACATTCGATGAGAACCGTGAATATTTTTGTTTGCCACAATTAAAACTGCAATTTGATCCACCGAGTTTTTATTTTGCGAACGAAATTACTTTGTTGGATCCTGTGGGTCCAATTTGGCGGTGAACATGTTCGCAAATAAAACGCTATATCGCGAGTACTAACGTATTTACCGTTTCGCGTATCACCTACTCACTTTTACCATAAACGCATGAAATCCGCAATCCAGTGATTACATTCTCCGCGTACAGTCCCTGCGTCTGCAATAAATGCACGAAATCTGCAAGCCAAATGTTGTAGATTACAAAAACCGGAATCGAGTAGAAGTTCAATTAGTTCTGCAATTGATTTATTACACAGAGAGAGAGACAAAAAATCACGGAATAAAGAAAGTACAATTTCGAATTTATGCAAATGCTAGGAGAACGACGGTAAAAATTCATTGGACGTATTTCGAAGAAATTTCAATCCGTCCGACGCGGTCCGTGAACCGGAAATAAAGAACCGATCCCCGAGTATCGCGGGGAGGAGGAGGAAGTCTGAACGGGAGGATCGTTAGAGAACAATTCCGTTGTCATGAATCGATAATGCGACTCGTCGATGTCGAATTACGATGTAATCGTAATTTGCATCGGATCTAGATGGTGTCGATCATAAATTATCGATGCGTGGCCTGTTAATGCAGTAAACCGACGACACGAAACGTTCGGTTAATTCGATGCTGTCATCTCGATCAACAAGCCGCTCGACAGCTTCTTCTTCGTCTTGCTACGGGGCTGGCTTTGTCGCCAGACTTTTCAATTAATTACTCGCGAGAACTGATTTATATTCATCTGCCCGGGACGAACGATGTTAATCGAGCCAGGACAAATTGCTGATCCTTAAAACGTTCAACACGCGCTCGAACGTCAATGATTCCTATCACGGTCGAATAGACATTTTATTTTCATTTTTGGAAGACTAGCCGTTCAATTTTCTACGACAGAATTTTGTAAGAGCTGGTTTTATCTGCGAAAATATCGCTTGGAACCTAATTTCGTTTTTCTGCGGATTTTTATACAGAAGAAACATATTCCGTCCGAATTGCAGGGAACTGGAGCGAACGAAAAATGTATTTCTTGTTAGTAAAAAGCAGGAATTCATAAAAGATCATCCGAACAAAATGTTACGAAACTTATTCTGAATAGGGAGAAATTGGCTTTGATTTTCCACTGACAAAACGAAATGACTTTCCGAACGAGCTGATATGTTTATGCGGAACTCAATTTCCCTTAATTTATTCAACGCCGGAATGTTCCATGCAAATGGATACTCTCAAAGATTGAATTAAACGAAAATAATATGTAACGCGATAACTTCTGGGATCGAATGACGGGAAACTTCGCATCGATTTCGTTCGACTGTTCCATTATTTTATTGAATAACAGTCGAAGCACTGGTTCATACATAATAATTAGACTGCGAATATGGTTCTACGAAAGCTTACACACGAATGGCAAGCAAAATCAGAGTTTTCCAACAGAGTTCGCGTTTCATTCCATCATTTTGTTATCGAATCGGTTCAATAAAAATCTCAAACTCGCCCATACATAATCAGACTGGAAATCTGTTCGCAAGATCGTTCGCGAATAGCTCTGTTAAACGAAAAGCAAAATAAAAAGTTGGCCGACCGCCGCCGTTACACCGTTTCTTTCGTTACATTTCTCAAGCTCGTAAACGCGCAAAGCCCTCTAATAATTGCTAATCAGCGCTGGCAAAGAAATATCAAACAGTCGTGACAACTTTGGTCGTTCGGAGGTAAAGCGAAATTGCTTAACAAGATATCGCGGTAACGCAACGTAACTTAACAACGAAGAAATTCCCTCCCTTCCTCGGTTAATGTTATTATTTCACCGCGCAAGCGGACTAGGATTTAAAACTTCTTATCGTTCAATTTCGTTTGCCAAACTTCCGGCCCGGCGAACAACGAACTTTCTTCCCTCGGTTTTACAGTGTTGCGCGCAAAACATCGCCGATGAAACTCATAATCAGGTCCCGTAACTGAATTCTCGGTTCCGCGGGACGATCCGACGACTCCGTTCTATTTAAACCACTTAACTTCGATTATTCATCTCCCAGCAACTCTGATTCGGCTCTTTACTCGGCCGCTCTATTGTTTTAAACATTTTAAGCCTTTGTATCTACTGTTTTCTATAGGCTGGTTCATTTCGAACGAGTCTTTCGGTTATGTATTTGTAATGATCGAGATAACGACGATTAGGTGCAATTATGCTGTACCAAAAGAAAGCGTAGTAATTTTCTTTTACACTGCGATCTTAAATGAAACTATTAGATCACGTTATCGAGGGTGACTTGTTATTGACTTGTTACGACTTGTTTGTTTCATCAAAAAGTGTTTAGCTCTGTGAGGGATTTTTAACACTAAATTCCGCAGTCAACACTAGGTTTACGGGACCCGTCAAAATGACGGGCTCTAATATTCTTAATTTGCAATTATTAAGATTGTAGAGATGCTTCTCTGAGAAATTATTTACCAAATTTAATTCTTGGGGTATATACTATCGGAAAAATGGCCAAAACTTTGGATAGACACATTCTTGTTATTTTTATAAATCAATGTAAAATAGTTATATTTAGACCTCCGTGAACCTAGTGTTAAGCTGTTAAAGGTGTAGAGCCAAATGGTGACTTCTTTTACAAGATACGAGTAGAATAAATCGCGCAAGAACAAGTAGAAAAATATATTAGTTTCGCAAAAGAATAACCAACCCTTTGCAACATCGAATCCCGCTGAATTGACATGTCCTGACTCGCTGACGTCAAGCAGAGTCAAAGGGTGAACGCGTAACCGAGTGAATCATTGCGGATTCTTTCGCGTAACGATTCCCGAGAAGCGTGGAAGGATCAAATAATTGACAATGGAGGGATACATTCTCGACAAAAAATTCGTAAGGGGTTGACGGTCCACTTCGCAGCCACAATGTATCGATTCCCTGGCGGGGCTACTCGGACCAGTAATCGAATAAACGCCTGAAACAGAGGTCTGTCGAATTGCGTGAACGTTTTTTGAGAACATCGTTGGATTTTCTGACAAAGAAATCGTCGGTGGAAGTGCGGTCACCGTCGATCAGCCATGAAACGTTACAGGATGACGAGCGCGCACAAAGAGGGATAGAAAGAGAAAGACAAAGCGAAGGAGAGAGAAAGACAGAGAGCGGTTCGCTCGCGGCGTACTTTTGCCTTCCCCGTCCTTCCCGTATAATTGGCCGCGATGGCGAGCTCGAAACCGCGAAGTGTTGTTCAACGCGTCAACATTATAATGGGCAAAAACAATCCTCGACTCTCTCGTTCCTCGGTGGCAAAACTGAGAACCAAGTCGAGCGGTTTCAATCGAATAACCCGGGGACCCGGGACCGTGGGCGATTGATCGATATCGATTGTCTTTTTGTTCGACGCGGCCGCACGGTGTTTTTCATGCGACATGCTTCGCGGAACGAGACGCTGCTGTTTGAAGAGGCTCGCTACCGTTGTCGCCGACCTTATTCCATGCAAGGAATAATTAAACTATTTAGTTGTCCCTTCAATTTCATCATTTTCAACTTCGAACGCTACATCTGCTCGGAAAGTTAACCGAAAGACCGAATATTGCAGGATGCAGGCGTAGAAAAGGAGAGTTCAAACCTAATTGATAAAGGAAAACATCTGATCGAGGTTCTAGAACTCTCCTGCGTACAAATGTGTGTGTGCGAGCGCCGCGGCATATCAAAAACAAACGTAAACGATTAATTAGTTTCCAGAATGTTCTATCGCGGAACATATAAAAGGACGCGTCCGCGCCGCATAGTGGATAAAACCGACGAAATCTGTGTCAAAATCAAAGAACTTTCGATAGAAACGAGATAGAGCCATGAAATTTTTTTTAAACGAAACATGAAACTTTGCAGATTATGGGATAATTATGGAGATTGTGGTATGAACGTTTTTTTTAAGGTTTTTGGGTTGTCAAATCATTTCAACGAGAAAATGACGATTTCACTGTTTTTATCACAAAAATCGATTTTTTGAAAAATTCTGAAGTCGTAGACAACTTTTGAAACCAGATTTCGAATCAGCGTGAAAAAATCTACGGGGAATAATGTACAGCATGTTACAAAAAAATTTTTTCCCCACGTGATATTGAAAAAACCACAATTTTCTTCATATTATGCAAGTTTAACGAATTTTTTCAAGGTTAAAAAACGTTCCTACCACAATCTCCATAATTATCACGTAATCTGCAAAGTTTCAGCTTTCGTTTAAAAAAAATTTCATGGCTCTATCTCATTTCTATCGAAAGTTCTTTGATTTTGACACAGATTTCGTCGGTTTTACCCACTGTGTGCGTCGCGGGGACAGTTTCACGTTAAAACGAACACACGACAGAGCTCGTTGATACGATACGATACGATACGATACGATACGATACGTTTCGATACGAATACGGACTACGAACACGAATTACGGTGACAGGATTATATGTTTATTCGGCGTGCGAAGCAGTTGCATTGTGTCTTGTTGCATCTTAATCGAAGTCGTGTTGCTCTCGTTAATAAAGAATAGTTATTTCAAACATCTCTACTCTTACAATATTTTGCATTTCAAAGTTTAAAATTCTCGGCACGTATCCGCAAGATAATCTTTATCGGAAAACCGTGTATTGTTTCATCGTAAATTGTACGAGTCATGGAACGTGCTTCTTTATTGCGCGGCTGACTCCGTATCGAGCGAAAAATTAATACTTACACTGCGTTGGCAATCGTTGAAGTTTCAGGCGCAAGCTTTCCGCGAAATATCGTCGCTGCTCGTTGTCGCAGAAAAACCCGAACAAGTGGAAATAACATATTCGCGTGCGCTGATCCGAAAGATACTCGAATTGCCTGTCATTAACTCGGTCCATTATTCATTAGCGAGCATTAACCGTGGTCGCGGTTAACAATTTCGAAAACTTAAAACCCGATTCGCTGCGAAAAAGAAAAACGTCGGTGATCGGTCTTGAACAATTGTAGGTTTTCCTTGTCAAAAAACGAGCGACTAATGTACCATTACCTGCACGTGATCCGAAGTAAGAATATCCTCTCGTTCTGTTTCAATTCTTACGTCGTCGCACTTTCTCGGAAAAGCGAACAGTGGAAATGGACTTGCACACATTTCCTTTAACACTAGGTTTACGGTGCTGTAGAAATAACTATTTCACGTTACTTTATAAACATACCAAGGATGTGTCTATCTAAATTTTTGGCCATTTTTCCAGTAATATATACACAAAGAAATAAATTTGGTAAATAATTCATCAGGGAAACATCTTTACAATCTTGGTCCTTTTGACGGGTTCCGTAAACCTAGTGTTAAAGACCAACAATTTCTCGAGCATGGAAAATTATCCTTTTGGACTTATTTAAAAAATCGCGTAACAAAAAAAGGAACCTCCTCTGATTTTTTCAGTAGCGTCAAAAAAGAAAGACGCGTACTCGGTGGCCACGTGACCCGAGTGTTCGCGCCAAGGGTTAAGAAGGCCCTACATCGGAACATATTCCGGAATAACATCAAAAGCGAAATAATGCTAACGCAGTGCCGTGCTTTGGATGCAAGGGGTTGTTGGAGGGTCCTCGGGTTACCTCGATTCCCTCTAAAAAGAGGAGGAAGAAAGGAAGATCCGATACACAGCGACTTGGCGAGAAGGCTACAGGGATGAAAAAGAAAATCGATCGAATAGCTTCGGTTCGGAATAAATGATATTATTTCGCAGCCACGTACAGAGCCGGATAATGGCGCGGTGAAGCAACACAGTTCTCCTCGTGATTGCCGATCGGCTTACGAGGACGAGACTTAAAAGCTCGAACGAGACTCAATTGCATAAGCCTGTAAGGCGTTAGAAGAGTCAGCCGAGCGTGCGCGTGGCACGTGATATTGCTAGGCGAGCCTCACTCGCATTTGCTCTTTCCACGCATTTGCACGCGCCCACGACGCGAACGACGATCGCTTTCGATCGTAACCAGCGATCCCCGCATCGATCTTCCCGTTTCGAACAACCGCAATTGTCGAGCTGCCGCTTTGAAAATGTTCACGGACGCTCCTTGGTCAATTTTCAATCGTTTTTATTCGTGTTTATTAGACACCGGATTTTATGCGTTCGCAACGAAAAAGAGTGCGTGTAATTTAAAACAGTAAAAACGTACGTAGAATTTAAATAGAATGTTTCATTTTACTCCAGTTTGTTGCGTTTCAGGAAGATAATTTTGATTTCGCATAAAGATCCGCTGTCTCGTTACAATACTATGACGAACTTCATACTTGTACGTCCTAATAAAGTCGATTAGATTGCAATAAAAATCGATTTAGAAGTGTGACGACTAGACTGCGGATTTTATGGATTTACGATGAAAAGGGATTACGATGCAATTTAAAACATTGGACACTTTGAAAAGATTCAGGGCCCACCAGTGTATTAGTTTCACCTTAACCAGTTAACTGCGTTCAACGTGCATACACGTCAATCCAAATCTCTATTGCGGTGCAATATCGATAACTTTTTCAAGAATGAATTGTTAATTTTTTGTCAAATAAAAATGTAATCATCGCTCGTTTTTCGTAAAATTTATAATAGAACCATTTGTCCTGCGTTCGACGCGTAGACAAGCCATTGTTTGATTTCAATTTCGCACTCCGCGAGGGATTTTTAAAACTAAATTCCGCAGTTAAGAGGTTAATAAGATGATTAAAAGGAGACAGAAATTTTCATTTGGCCGCTGTATCTTGCAATCGATGCAAACCTTTTTTTTTATTTTACATAAAGATCAGCAGTCTAGCGATGACCAGCGTTAACGGGAGCACGGAGTGGAAAATTGTGAAACGAATATGCTTTCTTCGTGACAGTAAACAGTTGGAGTCCGGAGAGCGGGTAAATAAAGCAAGATTACGTGTTACAGATTGTCTAAAAATAGTATTGCGTTAAGATCGTTGATTAGCGAAGTCGCCAACGCGTACAAAAGGATATGCAACCGGCGCGCTCCTTGCTTATCCAATATGCATCGTGGTTAATCTGGCCGCGATTGCACTCGCGCGGATCGCACAGAAACTATCGCGATAACCCGGCACCGTCGTCGCGGCGACGTGCATTTCGATTCTAACCTTTGGACCGACGACGGTTTAACAAAGAAGCGAGCACTCCGGCGAACGAGCAAGCGTATGAGAACAGCTTTGGTTCACTTTCACCTACGCGGGTTCGATGCACTCGAGAGCGCAATTGCAACGGCACGGTGTACACGTCGATGCAGGTCGACAGCGCCGCGGAAAATAATCGTCGGCTGCTCTCTCGTTTTATTAACCAACAAAATCCCCTTGACAACACTCGCATCGACCATCTCCAAACGAACGTGTAATTTCCTTGTACTTGGAAAATCGACTTGTAAATTCTACACACATTTCTGGGACACACTGTCGGACAATTCAAGAAATTATGAACATCGAACTGCGGATCTTTGTGCAAAATAAAAATTGTCCAAATCGACCGTGAAGCCGCGGCGAGTCCCCTTTTAATAATTTTAACAACGTCCTTAAAATACAGTCTTATATTTGACGCATCTATTTTCGCGGTAAACGCATTAAAACTCTTAAAAAAAGAATTTTCATGCAAATTAAAAATGTTCTACCTGAATTTCAAGAAACTGGAGTGAAATGGAAATTTATTTTCTCTAATGTTTCTATGGTTTTAAATTATATCAATTGATTTCTGTCACAAATGCATATAATCCGCCGATTAATTGTAACGTTTTAAATCGATCGAGGATGGGAAATTTTTCGCAGGCGTCTATGGGATCGGCCGGGAGGGATTCCAAAATGGTTTCCTAAGCAAACTGTACGCCCCCGAAAGGACTCGATCGAATTAATTGCATTAGCTTTGTCCAGGCCATCTGCACCGCGTGCCAGATCGATCGAGACGACGACGCAGGGCTTAATTACGATTAAGTGAGAAGCACCCGCGTCCTCTTTGTACCGATATTTGTATCGCGCCGTTGTCTGGATTAGAAGATTAATGCGCGTCTCGTGTCCCGCACCCTTTGATAAATACATTCAGCCTAATTGGAGGACTCGCGGTGATTTAGGTGCTCGATCGGTCGGATTTAATTGCGTTTAGGTGTCGCGAGCTTTAACCCGTTTCCTTCCTGCATATCGATTCCTATCCGAATCTTACCGAAATTACAGTTTCAGACATTCACACGAATGGGAACATTATTGTACCAAACTGTGAACGCACAATTAAAAATCGGGAGACAAGACCAAGTGAAAAAATCCCTGTTGAGCTTGAAATCAATTCGAAACCGAATAAATAAATTAACTAGAACTTCAATATTTTCTCTCGCAGCTGTGCACGCCTTATTTCGTAATCGTGCTCTCCAAGGATATCTGCGCACATGTGTTTAATTTTTGATATTACAGCTCCGCAATCGCATGTCTGAATTAATAATCCTTTCAACGTTACAGCCTGTGGCAAATATCAATAATAATGTATTTCGGTGGATGGAATTCTTTCGAAATGTACGTTTTATGCCGTTTAATTCGCGCATGTTCCAACTGTATAAAATTATATCGACCTGACAATTATAATCGTCCTTGTCAGCAGACGATCACTCGAGTATCGGGCTGCTAATTCGTTGCCAATATCAACTCGTTCGGTTACGAATATAACTATGTTCTAATTTTAACGATTTACTCGTGACTCATCGCGAATGCACATAACTGCAATTTCTAGAACTGCAGATCGTCGTGCGAAGTAAAAGTTGTGCCAAAACGGGAGCCAGATGGAAATCTCTTTGATTTATAACGATTTTAATCAGCTGAAAGTGATGCGTGGATTTTGCTACATTTTTGTCGTAAATGCACTTAATTTAATTTCACTTCGTCGGTGGATGAAAATTGTACTCTATATTTTATTTAAACCTTTGCACTCGAATGGCGACTCCGGGGCGGCAGTCAAAATTGTCATATCATTATTTGAAACAGTATTTAAATTATCCAATCCCTCTGCATTCTAGAAATTGCTAAAAATCCAAATGTACGAGAAGACAGGTTCAATTTCACGATAAAAATCGTCTAGATTGAAATAAATAAATAAACTAAAGAAATAAAAATATTCTTCGCGAGAGGACCGACGATATCGTCGTAGGAAAAAGTAATTTTGTCGATGGAAAGTCACTCCGAAAGTCGGCAAAGCGAGTTTCGCCAATTTACAGCGGCGTTGCACGCGCGCGATGCGTTTCGCGTGCAATTCGCGATACGGAGCGTGTTTGTCTCCCCGGTCGCCTATTATCCGAGCGAAAGCAGCTGCGCGCATCTTATCAGCGCGCCGATAACACGCAAAAATAGAAGCGAGTCGGTTTGATCGCGGGGAGAATGCTAGCGAGGAGAATCCGAACGAGGCGGACAGCTTCTGGTGTGCGTTTGACGCAGGTGCGAGAAGCCGGGTGACATGTGCACGCATCGTTATAAAATCTTATAGTCGAAACACGATCGACACTTTCGCCCCGCGCGCAATGAAAACCTGCATCTGGTTCGACATCGAGAATAACCGCTCGCGATGCTTTCAATAATTTTAACACGAAATGCGAAACAATAGCTCGCGACGCTAACAGTCTTACGTTTAGATGCGTCGAGTGTTGGGACAATTCACATCTGGTAGAGAATTTTGAAAAATTCGATGTACCGAAGATGTACCGAAAAATTCTAATTTGAAAATTCTGGCCGATTAGCGAAGAATCTAAACGCGAACGTCAGATTCAACTTTTAATTGCTCGCACGCGACGCTTACTGTCTCGAATCTTTATTTACATGAATTTATTTTGCATCGGAGCAGTTATTTTATTTGTTTAAAAAATTTATTCATCTACCAGTACCCATACCAAAGGAAAAAATCAGTTTCCTCGATGAAACAATATTCTTCTAAAATGAGAAATTTTGCTGAACTTCGTGAAACAGATCTGCAAATGTAAACTAATTTTTGTTTTTCTTTCTGTTCCAGGTGAGTGTTTCGTTGGGCCCGTTATCGACGCGTATCGACAGAAATTCTGTCCGCGTAAGTCACCAATATTTGCTATACCGATAAAGCGATAAGTCGGCGAGGAAGACAGGTATTTTTCGAGTGCCTTAAATTTTCGTTCCGCTTCACTCGACTTGCAAGCGAAGTGTGCACTCGAGGAAAGTGTGCACAGGTAATTCACGCTAGTAAATACTTGAACGCGATGAGGCGATGCTGAATTTGAATTATCTGTAGTTGTACTACAGAAGATTAGGCTGTCTAGAGAGAGACAGTATAAATAACACACTTACCCTCTTGACGCGCAAATGCTAAATGTTCAGCGCAGTCAAAAACCGTCTGAATCTTAAGTATTGTGTATTGTCGGTCCTAATTGTAAGCCAGGTGGACGAGGTCATAAAACGACCCCATCTGCCTTGCACCTTTTTCAAAAAATTTAACATCGATCCAAGCATTGGCTCCACATCTGGCGGCCAGATTTGAACCATCTTCGAGTTGTATCTTGCCAAGCATTGTTCGAGTCGGGCGTCTATCGGATTTACAGCTTGCTATTCCTCTCGCCCAATCACGCGGATTTTCCGCGTGGATCGCCCGCAGGTAAATCTGTTCCTTCGATCGAACGTTAGCGAGATGCGGCCACTCGCCCTTTGTATCGCATGTCTTCTCCAACCAATTAGCTGAGACGACCGCATCCCTCACCAATTTCGAAAAAATGCCAATCGACGAACCCGTATGGCTCATTCATTAAAGTCACGCCCTCTCCGAAGCTAAACGCTTCCTCGCATTCACCCTCGTTTTCGGTTCATCTCGAGATCTTCGACGAGTACCACCAGCCTTTCACGATCTTGTAATTTCTTGAATGGTTGAATAAATTCAGAGTTCATCCTGTTAATACTGCAAATTCATTTAAGCAACATCCTTTCCATTCAAATAAGTGGCGAGCGAGGAATCGGTCAATTCGCGTTCTCAGAAAACTGAGTTGAAGATCTACGACCTTCAGCGACGTCGTTCCAATTTTTGACGTCGCAACGCGATCGAACACCAGACGTATCAGCAAATTTATTCGTCGTTTACAAGGTCGGAGCGATCGAGAGTGAACGTTTCCAAGGATCGAGCGATCGGTTCTCGTAAAAATCGCGACAGGATCGCGGAATCAGGGTCGGGGGTTTTGTCTGCGATACCTTCGGCCAGACATTCCCGCACGTTTAGCATTTAGGGGCTGTATTTAAACTCCTGATCCTGCACGGCTGAGCGCACCGGCGCGGCACGGTCAAGCCGTGCAGCCGGCTGGGTAGCCGTGTACACGGGGTCGCGTGGGTGTTCACCGACACGTGTACATACACAGAGGCGACGTAACGCTCTGGTTTCGCTTAATTAAACTGTGTCTAGCTGGTCCAAAGCCCCGGCGTGTCGCGGCCGACAAAGGAGAGAGACTGGCTGGGCCAGCCGACAGCCACCGGTGAAGGCAGCACGTGCCTTCATTAGGACTCGACCCCGAACCCACGCCCGTATCCCCGCGTAATCCAAAATAACGGGCCGGGACTAACTTCGTTTACGAGGAACCACGGAAAACTCGGCCGCGGATCGTCCCGGCGATCACGCTGTCTTGTTTATTAAACCGGAGCACCGGTTCATGCTGCCCGATGTCCTCGCGAGCGTTGCCAATCGCTGTCTTTTCAAACACCTTTTCCGGAAACGTTTCTACACGCGTCCGTCAATAACGTCTGTCTTCGTGTCTCTTGTACGGACGCTTCTAAAGACTCGGTTATCGTGGCATCTGTTAGATTGTTTCATCCGCGCGTCCTGTTTCGTTGAACCAAAGATCCGGTCGATACCGTTCAATGTCTTCGCAATTGACGCCAAACGCTAGCTACTCCTAAAACGACCACTCGGCATGTTCTATGAAGTTGCTACATCCCTTGGGTTTCGAATTATTGGTTAACGCGGCATCTGTAAGACTGTTTCATCCGCGCGTCTTGTTTATCGAACCACAGATCCAGTTGACACTGTCCAACGTCTTCGCAGCATGTTCTGCGAATCCGCTGCGGCGCTCGAGCTTCAAATTCTTGATCAACGCGGGTCCCGTAAGATTGTTTTATCCGTACGTCTTGCGTATCAACCCAACGAACCAGTTGACGTTGTCCGTTGTCTTCTCGAACGCGAAAGCTGGCCATCGACGCAAACACAGTATCAATAGCAATTATCTTGAACAAGTCGGATATCGTCGAGGTCCCGGTCGCTTCGATTGCCGTGTATCGGACAACAATATCGCACCTGATCTCTCGGAGGGGTTGTTATTTGATTAGAGCCGAGTGGATAGCGGAGAATCGAATGGCAGCGGAGTCCTCCCCGAGAGGAAAGAAACGCTGCGGGCCGACGGGTAAAAGTCGATTAATAACACCAGGAAAACGGTATTATGGCGATAATTATTTGCGATCAAAGGGCGACAATTAATCGGCGCTCGCTTAAAATCCCGGCTCCGGAGTCCCGCGCCCGGGCGAAATTAACATCCCTGATTAATTGGACGTTCGGAGAGTGGCTCGGGAACGGCTTAGCAATTTATTACGACGGATACTCGAGTCGGGGCTGCAACTTGTACGAACTTACGCTTCGCTTAAACTTGCCCATTCGTAAAGCGAGCCCGACGGGGGTTGGAGATGCGCCCCTTTCGCACGGAGCCACGGTTCCGGTCACGAATAGACCCCGTCTCTCTCTCTCTTTCTTTCTCTAATACTCTCCACCTCTCCACCTCTCCCTCTGTACACCACGGACTCGCGAATTTGGTTTTATCTTAATTAAACGGCGTTCACTCGGTCAAGACGGCGGCTACGGACTGCGATGAACTTCCACACCGACCCCTTCGCGGAAACTTTCAACCCCCGCCCGGATTCCCGTTTAATGCCGTGTCCTCTTAATGGGATTGAAACGGTGGCGATAAAAATCGTGTCGAATTTATTTTCCGAATTTGTCGCTGCGGATTCGCCGGCCATGCCCCTCCCGCTGGATCAGCCGAGATAAAAATGTAATCGATACACGCTCCCTTCCATAAATTTCGCCGGACATTTATCTTCGACAAAACTGTGAAGAACGCGAGCTCCCGATTCTATTGTTTCGTTCCGATTGGATGCAGCTGTTATGCAAAATTAAATATACATATGTCTGCACGGCGGAGTGTAAATAAAATTAGAAAAGATGCGGTGTACAGCTTAACCAAGATCTAACAAGATTTGCTCGCGTTGTAATTTCTCGCACAGGCCGGGAAATAAAGTTTCATTTCATCCCCATTTTTATAAGATAATCTGGGAACATTGAAATTTGCATGAACCTCTGCGCGCCGGGATTCATGGATTCCATTAAAGGTGCAATTAGATTAAAAATAAGGTAGAAAGTTTTTAATAATGGACTGCGAGCTTTATGCATCCGTCGCATGAACGAACAAGCGGATCGGAATAGGAACAATCAAATCTGTAGATCGAATTAATAGACTTTGTATTTTATACCATGTCTGGCTAGATTCTGACAGAGGACATTCAACCGTGTTTCTTTCAAATAATATTCTTCATTCGTGCGAGAGACTTTCTCATTTTATACATTTTTATGAACGTTCCGAATGTGAAAGCAGTCGTTCCAAGTATTTCTGCGACGTGGAATCCTTTTATGTGTTCAAACATTGTTACATTGTAGAAGAAGTTCACTTTGCGCAATATATTTTTATATTAGAAATTAATTTATCGAAATGTTCTGCTTCCTCTTTCCTCTCTGGATTGTTCCCTTAATTATTACACGGCGGATTTTATGCGTTTATGACAAAAATGAGTAGGCGTGTTACATTATTCTCAACATATTAAATATATCAAGAAAGAAAATAAGTTTCCATTTCACTCCAGTGTGTTGCAAATCATGTAAAAATTTCTATTTTGCGTAAAGATCCGCGGCCTGGTCGTTATTATTCGAACAAAACGTGGACACGACTAGAAAAATAATATACGCGATGATAAAGAAACATAAACCTGAAGGATTCAAGAAATACCTGAAGAACGCAGCAGGGTTACTTTTCCAATTAAAGGGTTAATTTGCCTTCTAAAGAGCAGTTTACAATTTTTAAAACAGCGTCATCGTTTGACCCGACAGTGCGAAGCGTCCCTGATCAACCCTTTGCGCTCGGGCCTATTTTAACGGGGAAATTAAACATTTCTTTCGGCCAAGAAAGATTCCATTCCATATTAATTCTTTTCCCTGTACGAATATGAAATTGATATAACACCTCGCACAATACTTACATGTTTAGTAATTCATTAGATACCAACATAAATACCAACATAATTTATGGAAGGGAGTGTGTATCGATTACATTTTTATCTCGGCTGATCCAGCGGGAGGCTTGGCTTGGAAAATAAACTCGACACGATTTTTATCGCCAGCGTTATTTTTACATAGCGATGCAAACAATATTTTGAATAATGGCACGGCAATTTTTAGCGGCGCCTCAGAGTCGCCAGTCGAGTGCGAAGGGTTAAAATTTCAAAGGAGCCACCACGAAATCGGCGAAGCGCCATAATGAAACGAGAAAACGAACTCGTTGGTAGATCGTCAAGAGCGCCGACAATGGGATTCGCGCGAAATAAATACGTGGCGACCATAAATCCGTGGCGCGTCGGACAGTCTATCGCGAGAAAAATAGAAAAAGGAACGGGGCCGGCGATCAGGCTCTCGCTAAATGCTCGCGGGACACGTTCTCTCGTGGAGAGTCGATCCTCGATAAGAAGCCGCGAGCGGCATCCCGTCGCCGTTCTCGAAACGGCGCGCCGTATAAAATCCGTCCGCGTTGTCGAAAGAAGACTTATAGTCTCGCCGGTGGAAAATGTCAAAGTTAATGAACAAAGCCGTTCCCACGGAAGTGGCGCGGCCTGGAATGCCGGCGAGCAACTTATGGTGCCGACTACGAGAAAACGTAGAAGCCGATAATTAGTACATAAAAGCTGAAGCGTTACGGTAAGAGTGGATAATGTCACTCGGAGCGGAGAAAGAACGAGAGAGCGAAGAGAAAAGAAAGAGAAAGAGAGAGAGGTAGGAAGATGAAGGTAGGGAAAAGAGAAAGAGAAAGAGAGAGAGAGAAAGACACAGGGGTGAACGAACCGGAGTTGCACGCCGGCTCAAGGCGACCACTCGTTATTTGTCTTCGGCCCTGCGATTCATTTTATCCCCGGTCGGAATTATGAAGGTTCGAGTGTGCAAATAGAGCGATAGAAGTCGCCATCGAGCAATCGCAAGAACCGGGAACGTGGAACCGAAGCACTGCCGCGGAAATATTTTCGCCGGATACGTCGTCGTGGTCGTCACCGCGAGAAAACACGTAAAAACGATCGCATATCCCCCGAGGAAATTACGTTCCCGTTCAGTCTATCTCCATCTCTCCCATTCTCTCCCATTCTCTCCCATTCTCTCCCATTCTCTCCCATTCCCTCCCTTTCTCCCTTCCCGTCGTTCTGTCCCGCGTCGTTACCTGGCAAGAAGACTCGAGAGCCCGTTTACACGATGATTGTGCCAACGTAATTATATTTGTAACGATCGTCGTTCGATTTTATTGCGGACGTAACTGTACGGATATACTGGGTGTCCGACGGAACTAGCCGTCCCGCGACTTCGATCAGAGAAAAAGTATCGAACGGTGAGATTAGGTTCGTTCGCTCCAGCCACCGCGCAATGCGGCGGAATTGTGCTTCTTTCGAGAAACTAGGTTTAGGACTTGTTTTTCACCGCTGCGATCGGCGTCGCTGTTCGATCTTTAATCGTTTCTATCCCTTCTATCCTTAATTCTATACTGTTTTCGCGACACTTCGACCCGCGTCGATCAGTTCTAAAAGCGTGAAAATTCTACGAAAATGAACTTCGCTGTGCAAGAAGGAGACTCAAAACGACCTTCTTTATCCGTTCCTTGCTCGTCGGGAACTGCCTGTATTTCTTATTTTTAACAATACCAGAACGCCACGCACATTTGTTAACAAAACACGTATCGCACAAATCGATAAAAATATATCCTATGGTCGAACACATGATACGGCATGCACGCGTACGGTGAACATTCTTACAATTGCAAATTTTCAATTTTCTCATTTAACGCCAGACCGAGCTCGTTTATTTTCTTTTTGTTATTTTTCCAAATTCGTTTGCGTGCGAGGAATTAATATCGCACCTGCTACATATTTACGATGGAAGTGTAAAACTTGGAAGCTTCGCGAGTTTGACTACGTCGACTGTAAATCCCAGCTGTTCGTTTAAGCGCGATCGTAACGCATACTAAATTACCAGGGAACAGAGTTTCGGTCATTATTACAAACTCCACTTTTCACTGGAGCACCGCGTTTCAATCACCACCGACACTTTCAATCGTCGCTCAACTCCTCCTACCGAGCATACCGTCATCAATCAAATCTTCACCTATAGCGGGTCCCGCGAACCATATCGCGTCCAAAAACGACCAGCAGTAACGAACCGATACAATTTTCACGGCTAATTACTTCGCACCTCTTGTATCGATATTGCCTCCTGCAGTGCCTTTCCAACGAGAAGAATCATTCCGTTTTGGTTATTACCAAACAAATATTTCTAGACATTTGTCGAATTTCATACTCCAGCATTTTTAAACAATTTTTATAAACCATAAATGCATAGAGATCCGCAGTCGAATGGTCGAATTTGATACTCCAGCATTTCTAAAAATTTTTTATTAACCATAAATGCATAGAGATCCGCAGTCGAATCGACGAATTTGATACTCCTGAATTTTTTTTAAAATTTTATACACCATAAATGCATAGAGATCCGCAGTCGAATCGTCGAATTTGATACTCCAGCATTTAAAAAAAAATTTTATAACCATAAATGCATAGAGATCCGCAGTCGAATCGTCGAATTTGATACTCCAGCACTTTTAAACAATTTTTGTAAACCATAAATGCATAGAGATCCGCAGTTGAATCGTCGAATTTGATACTCCAGCATTTTCAAACAATTTTTATAAACCACAAATGCAGACATCCGCAGTCGAATTGACGAATTTGATACTCCAGCATTTCTAAAAAAATTTTATAAACTATGAATGCATTTAGATCCGCAGCCCAGTTGTTATCAACTGTGAAAATTGAGTTGCACGTTCTACATAGAATCTGTGCAAATTAAAGAATAGTTACATCCGAGGATCAAATTCTTAGAAGCACCGAAAAATTCATTTCTAACCGTGTGATAGATAATATCACTACTTCGTACAAAAACAATAGGAATTTAATTAAATTGTATCCCGCATCGCGTCTCTCGATAAAATCATGTACATCTTATTACACGATATTTAAGTAGTATTTGCTATAAAAAAAACTTGCCGTACAAACATTTTCCCAGGTGCGTATCAATGTCTATGAAACCACGTGTATCGACGAAGAAGTCCGTTGAAAAATAGGTCACAGGAACATTAAACAATTTTCCTGATTCGAATGAGAGAAATCTCCGGCAGGATTTGAAAGAGGTATTTTCGTCTGATCCGGAAGTTCTCGTGTAAACGCGCCCATTTCCGAGGGTTGTGTAAGGGTTAAGCCGGCTGGTTGCAAGTAGCATCGGAGTTTTCGGGCTCCGAGGCGACGGGAGGCGGCGGCAGTGTTCGTGGTCCGATCTTTGCGACGCTAATTTATTCACGGTGCGGACGCATTAAATCCTCGACCCATTCGTGCCTGAATGCCTGTGTCTTTCAGCGACTCGCTCACGGCTCTAATCGCATCAAATCCTCGATCTGCTCGTGACTTTACACTCCAAGTACCGAGAAGACTACAAGCAGGAGAGGAGGAGGGATTCTGTGCCCGAGAACACGTATTCAACGTCTGAACGCATTACCTTCCGCGCGCCGCGTTTCGACGGCTCGATACCCAGGGATCCCGTATGCAACAACCGAAAGGACTGAGAACACCGTACCGCATCGCCGTTATGTTGCTGTTGCAGTTGCAGCCGTAGTTGCAGCCGTAGTTGCAGCCGTAGTTGCAGCCGTAGTTGCAGCCGTTGCATCGACAACGCGTGTGCAGGCGCTGTACCAACTGAATCCTGCGCCAGGAGACACGCCTGCTGACTCGCTCTCTCTCGCTCTTCGAGGCGGAAGTTTCCCCTAAGCAGATGGCGGAGCGAAACTCGACGAAAACATCTTCGGGAGCAGCGCCCACCGGGAACAGAAATCCCCGGTAGTCCCGCGGTGTATGGGAGCAGCCGGCCGACTTAAATCGCTTTAGCTGACGCGGTTGATAACGAGCCGACGTATCCTCACGAGATCAGTCTCCGACGCGACGACATTGTTCGGAATGCCAGAATTATAGGCGGAAGTTCCGGCTTTTTTCATTCCATTTTGTCTGGCGACCGTGGGCTCTCCGGTAACGTCAACCCCTTGAAAATCCCGTTCCAAGGCTTTTGCGCGTACAGTACCGTACAAAATGATAGGACATTTCATGTATTTGTAAATTTCATGTAACACAATAGGATATACAGGGTGGGGCAATAACTATGTCCACTTCGAATATTGTCGTTATTTGTAATAATATGAAAAA
This sequence comes from Lasioglossum figueresi, assembly GCA_028455805.1. NCBI lineage: Eukaryota > Metazoa > Arthropoda > Insecta > Hymenoptera > Halictidae > Lasioglossum > Lasioglossum figueresi. Next base: position 15,063,293 of record CM052201.1, on the reverse strand, counting down.
ATGTTATATACAAAACTTACACGGTGTAGAGGGGGCCATATTGTGACACAAACATTTTTTGCGTGGGTGGAGGCAAAGAGAAGATTTCAAGGTCACCTTGACGAGATATCATCGAAATAATTTTCATTCTTCTTTGGATAATATCGCGTTAACTATTAGGTTCAGGGCATACGAAGGTCAATACATTTTTACTCTGAATTCGATGATCTGTCGATTCATGATACAGAAAGTAGGTATTTCGATTTAAAAAAATCAAGGTGACCTAGAAATCTCCTCTATGCATCCACCCACGCAGAAAATGTTTGTGTCACAATATGTCTCCCTCTGTACCGTGTAAGTTTTGTATACAACATTTTTTCATATTATTACAAATAACGGCAATATTTAAAGTGGTCATTGTTATTGCCCCACCCTGTATGTACATATTACACGCCCTGTATATTAGATATGTCCTTCAAAGTATCCATATAGAATTGCAAGTTTGTATCTTGTACGCGAAAGAAATTAGAGGAAGAAGCGTAAACGTGGTCTGACTTTGCTCGGTCAAATTGATGGGACGCACGTAATATTTTCTGTTATAATTTTGTTCGGTACTGTAATCCCAAAGATATTTGTTTTTCGAAGAACTTGTTCGTGCCAACGACGAGAGCTGTTCATCGCGATCCCTGAATTAAATTCCGAGTAATTATAATGGAAATGTTGTAACAGTTACCTGAACAGTGCAGAGCAGTTAACCATTTGCCGTAACATTTTCATTACAGTTACAGATTCGTGAAAGCGAATCAGAAAACCAATTCTGAACGGTGAAATTCGTTTTTGATTGCCGGAATGGGAGCTTGTGTACAGCGTAGGTGTTCAGCAATTTATCAGTGAGAAATTTTCCATGAACATGGTTGGTTTATTTGAATTTTCCTTTCAAATCAGTAATTACACATATATATACTTTGTACAATTAGTACAAAACTTACTGTACAGCGATTAAAGAGATTAAAATCTGAATCTGAATCTGCAAAGAGATTAAAAGAGTAAAGAAAATTCATAATTTTCGTATAGCTACGTTTATTTGAACGCTCAAGTATTGATTACAAACGAATCAAATTTTATTTCAGGTGAAGCGAAAGGCGACACGGTCGTACTTGTTGGACTTTGTTAAAATCTTCGTCACGGGTCTGACTCGTTAAAACGCAAGAGATTAACATTGCAAAGATTTCAGCTTGTCAGCGAGACAACGGCAGTCCAACTATGTTTGGAAAATGTTAATGTAACAATTGCGAACGCAACGCGGTGTTGCAAGATCGTAAAGGTTCTCGTGGAGTTAGTGGAAATTCCTGTAGGTGTCCTCGGTAAATTTCCCTGCAACCGTTGATAAACGTAGCAGAAACACATAAAATTGCCAGCCCCGCAGCGCGTACAATGTAGAGTGTAATTTATTTCCGGATGTAATAGTAGCTCTCCAAGTGGGATGATGTTGTGTTTGGTTCTAGTCGGTGCAAATTGGTCCGTGGAAATGTGTAGTCGCGTGAACAGTCGCGATCCGGTCACGAGAAATGTCCTATGAGCACGTAATGCTAGTCAAGTTAATTTTCAAATACACTGAGAAATACCTTGTTACACGAGAGTTACCACCGTACGATGTATCCAAACACACGTGAGCATAATTTCAAAGCTGCAGCAGCAGTTGTCGGCAACTCGCCGGGGACATCGCAGACACGTATACGCGAATTGCAAACGAAACTTTAGCGCATCGACGAACGTTCCGACGTTTTACAGGTTTTATATTTACGGGCTGGGGACAACATCCCATGAATTCGAGGGTTGAAATGAAAAATCTGCTTCGGTGAATTTCTTGACAATTAATGGCGATGGGGAACTGTTACATGGGAAAAATTGATTGCCTTTTGTTAGACGATATTGCGATATAAATAAACGTTCGAAAGATTCATCGGCGCCGCGAGAGCGGATAGAACGCCAATCGCTGGAAAATTCGAAAATATGAACGACACAACTGTTTTGCCGTCGTTAAAATAAAAATCGAATTTTCCTGTCATTTCTACAAGCGGTTGCGATTGTTCAAAAATGTATCCTTCTAGTCCGAGAGAAACAAAAACAATTGATAACTGACATTTTTCGATATTTTGTTCCGGAAAAAATGGAGCATAAAATACCAGAATGTTTTGCACAGTAATTTTCCTGATAAAAATTCGGGAAAACGGCAGATTTTTCGACGGTCTTGACACTAAAAATTGCAATTACAGACTATGGACGACGCTTCCTCGTGTCGCCGAGGAATCCTAGAAATTCCGTTTGGTTAAAAAGATCGGTTAGAGCAGCCGCGAAGCAGGTTGTCGCGAAAGCTCGGTCGCGATCAGATGGTTCGCGACCTTTGCGGAGGGTTCTCGTCACGCGAGTGCGTGTCGAAGCGTAATCGGCCGTGTAGGTACGAGAGGAGTTTCTTGAACGCGCGTGTGCGTGTCCGGGCAATAAATAGCGGCCGGCTTGATATTTTCGTGGGATTTTTTCGCGATTTATAATTTCGCTTTAGCACGTCTCGGCCGCGAGATAAAGCATCACGCGAACCGCTCCGCGAACTTCTTTTCGCGGGGGAGGGAGAATTATTCCGCGCGATTATGGCTCGCCGGGATCGCCGTGGAAATGCTTTAATAATTCATGAGGGCTTCCGGTGATTTTTCACGGAATGTTAACCCCTTGACGGGTGCCATCCACCCGGTTTCTTTTTCCCGGTCGTTCGACGCAGATCGGTTCTCTCTCTCTTTCTTTCTTCTCGCGTTCCACGCAGCTTGCGTGTGTCCGACCGCGATGCTTTTTCCTTAACTCACGCGCGGGATCGTTGCCTTTTCAAGTTCCTCAGCTATTGAACTCGTCCATTCAACCTTCCGATCCCTCGTAATCCATTTTTCCCGCCTCTGATTGCACCCTTGTTCTTTGCCGCGCGCGGAATATTTTAAAATCCCAGCGCGGAGGCGCGAAAACACCGGCCGACTCTTAATTATTAGGTGTGCAAATAGGTTCTTTCTCTTTTTCTTATCCGAATTCAAGATTTTATTACGGAAAATGTTTCCTGCGAGGAAACGAGGATGTCCAAAGTAAAGGCATTCCACCGAACCAACGCAACAATCACCGATCGGGGCTCGTTTAATTTTGTACGGGAAAGGCGTCGGTTCTTGGTTGAATCGGAATCCCGCTTTGCTCGACGAAGAATTAATTTCCTGAGGGCTGGTTGGGGGTTTGTTGTTGAGGGTGTGGTTGATTAAAACACTTTATCGTAGCGTACTTAAATTGTATAACTCTAGTTTAATACAGCACTACAAGTTGGTACAGCTGGTAGATGGTGATAGTTCGATGGTTGAGAGAGATCTGTCTTAAAATCGAAATAGAATACGGTATTTTTAAGGAAAGGGAAAATTACCGAAGAGAAGGGAAAGCTGGGAAGTTCGAGACAAACAGATGTGATGGACTGGGACCAGCGCTTGACGTAATTTCTGATAGGAAACCCTTGAAATTATGGGGAGGAGCGACGATTGTAAAATTTAAAAATTATGCACGGTTTAGAACCTGAAGTAGATGGAGTTATAAAAAGAAAAACGGCGATGTCTAACGACGACAACTGAGATGATCGGATGTGCTAAAACCGGACAAATTTGTTGCACGACAAACTGCATCGTCCGCGGGCCGTTTCGCACGCGCAAAATTCACGGTTCAATTAATTCACGCAAGATATTCTGCGAAGGTTTGCCTGCATTTTCCGCAACGAGTCCAGCATAACGTCCGTAGATCAAGGAGCTTTCCGTGACAGCCGAGTTTCCTTCGGTTCCCAAAATTTCCAGCGATACGCGAGGCAGAAAGTTGTGCAGCGGCCATAATCCACTCGGGCGCAGCAACACGTGCACCGAAATTTTCCCGGGTAATATTTCCAGAGACGAGTCTTTCACCCTGACGCCTCCCTTCGCGAAATCCTCGCTTTGCTGGCAAAAAGCGAAAAGTTTCTTGGGAAAGCACGTCCCGTGGATTAAAGACAAACTTCGGGGCCGCCGCGTTCAACGACGGTATCGGCGAATTTTGAAGTTGCCGAGTGGAATACTCTTAATTATTCCGGCCGTTGGAATCGGGCTGAGTAGGTATGGATAAGGATCGATGATCGACGGAAATATCCGCTCCACTGTAACGTCGCCGGCTTTCCAACCCCTCCGGTTTTTATTTTAACTCTTCCCATCGGTTTCCGTCGGTTTCCTTCGGCATTGTAAACTGGTTTCACGATTTACATACGTTCCTGGTCGTCACGTTTGCATTCTGCAGTATTTGATCTCGCGCCGTGTAATAATACTCTTGTACAATAGAATGCAAGCAAGTTCGAAGCTTTCGCCTCGCGTCTTGCAATAAATACGAACGTGTCGCGACGAATATTTGACGAGCGCTCTTGTCGCGCGGTTACACAGACGCGAAATTTACAATCGACGATTCGTCGGACCTCGAAGCGAGGTACTCATTAATTAAAAATTGTTCGTGCACGGTGAACGGGAAGTAATCGATTGGCCACTAGGAAGCTTCTGCGATTCGCGTTTTTGTTCATAAACTCGACGGGAGATGTCGATTCAAAATGAAACTGTGTTAACGATACCCGAGATTATTCGCATGTTACAATTTTCTGCGGTGCTCTCGATCCAAATGGACACGAAAAATACAAAATTAATGTAAACTGACACGCAACGGTGCTGTGTATGAGAAAATATTGAATTTTTAGACAACACTGGGAACTACGAAAAAATCTCGTTTTCTTTTTAAACGTTTCGGCATGATTTTGATCGATCGCCGCGTGAAATTTTCGCGTTATCAATTTCCTCGATGAAGCGTGAAACGTGCTCGTCTCCGTTGCAGCCTGTGCCATAATTCACTATTGATCAAGAAGATGGGCAGAGATACGTGTACGGTCAGAACGTTTCGGGATCTCGTTCGTAGCAGCGACACGGTGCACGTGCATTCACGATTGCACCGATGCATCGTTGCAGCGACGGGAACCGGGCAGTGGATAGAGAAACGAGTATGCAACAGGGACGGGTAGACGTATGTGCAGCAGAAGCCACGTCCTCCGTGGTGGGAGTAGGTTGTAGGAGAAGAGGGAAGAGAGAGAGAGAGAGAGAGAGAGAGAGAGAGAGAGAGAGAGAGCGAGTGAGCGAGGGGACGAGGCGGAGAGGGGGGCAGGGAGTGCAGTGAAGTTACGAGGCTGTTTACAGGCGGCTGTTAAAGCGATCTAACTCATGGCCGGCCAATGCACCCGCCGGGATTGGCTGCAGCCACGCACTTGCGACCGGCATTCGTGGCTTGTTCGATGCGACTACGCTGAAAATCGACTCGATTCCCTTTTCCCGGAGCGCATTCACCGGGAAACTCGATATGAAAAATCTGCTGCCCCCTTTGACAATTCGATGGGAAATCGTGGGCGACCATAGAAATTCGAAAACAAACGCTTTCGGGGAATAATGGCACTTCTCTTTGGCCTTTCAACGTTTTATGCAGACCGGAGTTTATCATATTCGAAGCATTCTGCTGTGATTACGTTACGCGCAATGTTTGCGAAGGTTTTTTCCCCTGTTTCCTGCAATTTCATTTTCTGAGGAGCGAAGGTGTGGCTTTCTCCCGTTCGAGAGGCGTTATCGATTCATATGTGCATCGATGTGGCAATGGGCGGCCATAGAAATTTCAAAATGAGAAACTCAGACCTATTTATGCAGTCCTATCGCGATCGAAGCGTCACAGTCGCCCGTACATAATTTTATTTACCAGCGCGATTCCCGTCGACAAAACTAGGGCTTGCTAAGTTCTGGAGGTATGCCTCGAATTTATTTTTAGCAATTAATCCTGAAGGATTTAAATTTTAGTTTTCCAATAGTCCTCCATTACGGAGGACAGAGATTACACATTTTCAAACACAATATAAAATATCTTCGTTGCCGTGAACGCGAGGGCCAATCAGACGACAAATTCAACATCGTACAGTTAGTCCGTGTACGGGAAAAGCGTCGATTCTTAATTAATTTCGTGAGGGCTGGTTGGAGGTTTGTTGTCGATGGTGTGGTTGACCAAAACACTTTGAAGCAGCATACTTAAATACTATAACTCTATTTTAATATAGCACTACAAGTTGGTACAGCTGGTAGATGGCGATAGTTCGATGGTTGAGAGAGATCTGTCTTAACGCTGAACTAGCTAAAAAATCCTGCGGGTTAAAGAAATGCGCGGGGAAATCGGTATCTTCGAGAAAAGGGGAAATCACAGAAGAGAGGGAAAGCTGGAGAGCTGGAGAAAAACAGATGTGCTGGACTGGGACTAGCGCTCGACGTAATTTCTGATGAAGAAGACCCTTGAAATTATGGGGATGAGCGACGATTGTAAAATTAAAAAATTATGCACGGTTTAGACCCTGAAGTGGACGGCGTTGTAAAGAAAAAGAAACGGCGACGGCTAACAATGACAACCGAGATGGTCGGGTGTGCTAAACCCGGACAGTCCACTTTCGGTTGACCATCGAACCAATTCTTCCTTATCGCAGTGTTCGGAACACGGGTCTCGAGTGACCGGTACTCGCAAATTGACAACAACGATTAACACGGGGCCAGGTAATTTGTTCGGTGGCGACACCGAGCAAAGAAAGAGAAAGACAGACGATCGAAGATCGTGGTACACGATGTTGTATGGAGGTCAGACGAAGCCAGTGAGCCGCTCGTCGTCGGCACGCGGGTTCCGCCCGCCACGTCAGAAATTCCCGTCGTTCCGGTTCTATCAATCTCATCATTCTTTGACATCCCCGGCGCGTTCGCTCGCTGCAACATTTTTGCCGGAGGCCGATGAGTCCGTAGGACGAGTCGTCGTCGGCACGGGGGTGGATATATACTGAAGGGGGTGGTGGTGCGGCAGGTGGCGAGCCCTTCAATCGATACCAGCGTGTGACACCAGCATTATGAAATTCCTGTCCCGCCTGTTCGACGTACCAGAGCCTGATGAATAAATACTTCGCGCGGAATTCCCGTGTCGAAGTCACCCGGCGTGGTTCGCGAAGAAGCTTCCGCGCCGGTTCCCAGGCTTGAACCAACAACGGAGACGCGAGCTGCGGCGTGGCGTAGCGTGGCGTGGCGTGGCGTGGCGTGGCGTGTCGGTAACGTTTGAACGTTGATTATTAATTCGCCACGGGGATCGAGGACACGCCGTGGGTGGCGGCACCGGGGGCAAAGAGAGACCCCAGCAAGCTGTCTGATAGTGTCTGCTCGAATATTCGACAATGCTTCGCTCGATGGGTTTGGCCCCCGTCAACTATTCCGTCTCCAGGGTACACGTTGTTTTGTTAACGTACACCGACGAGAAGCACAACACCCTTTCCGATATGTAATCAACGATTAATGAATAATCATCCGATCGCTCCGGTGAATGATTGATGCGCCGCCACTGGGACCCGACGGGAAACCTGGTTCGCTCTTGTAGGATGTGTCCGATCGGACGTGTACGAGTGTCAGCCGAATTTCGGAGCTCATTGTCCTCGGGAGCCGAGAGGATTTTCGCCTAAGGTCTCGCGACCGTGTTTTAGTTGGAGACGAGAAAGACTTTAGGGGTTTCCGGAAGAGACACTGTTAATTTAACCAATTCAACGATGTAAAGCTTGGTTTCTACAGCTAGTCCAGGCTGCAAAGGTTTTCGGAAGCGTCTCGGCACGTCTGGATCTAACGTGCCGCGGAAGATTCAACACGGTCCCCATCGACGATCTGCTACCCAGAGGATTTTCGCCTAAGGTCTCCCAGCGATACTCCAAACTTCAGTCCCGCGACCGTGTTTTAGTTAGAAGCGAGAAAGTCTTCAGGGGTTTTCGGAAGAGAAACAATTAATTTAACTAATTCAACGATGCGAAGCTTGGTTTCGATAGCTAGTCCAGGCCGCAGAGATTTTCGGACGCGTCTCGACACGTCTAGATCTAACGCGCCGCGGAAGATTCAACACGGTCCTCATCGACGATCTGCTGCCCAGAGGATTTTCGTCTAAGGTCTCCCAGCGATACTCCGTACCTCTGTCCCGGGACCTTGTTTTAATTAGAAGCGAGACAGACTCGAGGGGTTTTCGGAAGAGAAACTATTAATTTAACCAACTCGACGCTGTACAGTTTCGTTTCTACAGCTAGTCCAGGCCGCAGAGATTTTCGGAAGCGTCTCGGCACGTCCAGATCTAACGTGCCGCGGAAGATTTAACACGGTCCTCATCGACAACCTGCTACCCAGACACCCGAGCTGGGGCCCCGGCCGTGCTCAGGATCACGGAAGTCGGTTTTTACTTAACGTGGATTTTACTTTCGCTGGGCTTGCGGAGTGTTAGCCCCGGCTTAACTGGCTGTTCCGCTGAAGTCCTTTCTGAAGGGTCGGGACGGCCAGGTTCTTGAGGACGGTCTCTGCGGTCTTCCCGGGGAGCTGGGAATCTGGGATTCTGAGCGATCTATGCTTGACACAAAAGCAAATTGCGGTAGCCTCTCTTGAGATCTTGTAACTTCCATTTCAAATATTTTTTTTTCCTCTCTCCAACCAGACGTCTTCGGACCACCGACGCGGTCGAATCCGATTACCGGGATGTCTCCGAAGTAAATGTCTGATCTCTGCCGGTGAATTCTACTCCGAACTTGCCGATACCTTCAATTTTAACCTAAGCAATCTACCTTTGAGGATAATCCTTCTGGTCTGCCTTGGGGGAGCGCATTGAAAATGCGTAATTTGCACTTCAAATATTTCTTTATCTGCTTCGCAAACATCGGGCAATTTCAGGACTGTCTTTGTATTCTTTCCCGAGGTTTCCGATCCTTCGCGGCGGAAAAGCAAATTGCAGTTATCTCTCTCGAGGACTCGCAACTGCTTCAAACATTTCTTTTCCCCATTCGCGCCGCTGTTCAGCTTATTTCAACAAATTCCGAGATCTCGCACGCTCGCCGATTTAACAAGCAGTTGCTCCCCTCTCGAGAATAGTCTGTTCCCAACCATAATTCCAATTCTCGCGCTTCGAATGTTTCTTCTTTCGATCCTCTGCAAGTTATTATAAAAATATTTGTCCACAATTCGAAAGGACATTCCTACTTTGAGTTCTTGCGCCGGCCTAATTCCAGGAAACCGATCGGCTTACGAGGAGACAATCGAATAGGAGATTCCAGCGGAATTTTTTGCCGAAGGAACTGGGCAAAAATGGAACGGGAAATTCAATGACGGACACCGATTCACCGGGTTCTCCTTTAATAATTCAAACAAACCGATTGCGCGTCCCCGACGGCAACAACCCGGACCCAGTTAGACGAGGATTACTTTAGTTTTCAGACCGGGTGTTCCTTTAAGCGGCTTACCCTCGCGCGCGTCGGCATCCGCGTCTGCTACGTGCACCGTTGCGATTTCTCCGCGTTTCGCCAATCCGAATCGAACTAATTTGCGATGCTCGCCGCGTGCGCGATTTTAATGGGCGCCGTTTCGCGTTTCTAGCGTGCTGCCAGGCACCGCGAGGCGCCTGTACGTGGACAGCTTTCGACCGAACCCTGGAAATCTTCGCTGGCTCGTTCTCTTCATCTTCGATGCGCTCGTACTTTATTTCAGTCACTTCTGGCGCCTCAATAATCGATGCAGCGAATATTCTCTGTTTCTGTGAAAATACCAGATGATTGTATAAGCTACGAACACAGCTTCGTTAATCGATCACACGCGATCACCATTCTTTTCTACAATTAGAAAAGTCTCCGGCGCATTCTGGTGCAGAAAATGTAATTCCGGTTCAACGTAGAAGAAGTTGGTAACGTAAAAGCCAAGCCATTTTATTCAGAAATATTTTTATTCCCGCGCGACGAACGTCGTCTATTTCAGTTCATTGACTTTCGGAAAACGATGTCACGCGTCTCTCCGTTGAATCGCACATTACAGGACAAACAACGGCATTTGTTTACCAAACAAGAAAAGTAGTGGACACAGAGGCAGACCCGGTGAAAGCTAGCTTTATTTGCTATTTGTTGTACAAATATGAAAGTTTTCAGCTGGTTCGTCCTTACTCTGTATATTTTCACCCTCCATTTGTTGGTCGAAATGCTTGCACGTTGAAGCCATCGTTTTTATACGGTGAAGCGAATGCCGCAAACGGAGATGAAACCATTTATCTCCGTCGCCGAGGAAGCGATCTTGGCTGATTACAACCTCGAAAGGAATCAAACAGAATATACGAGGTGTGATCAAAAAGTAAGGTGACAAAATTAAGCAGCTTCGGAACAAACTTCGCCGAACACGCAAAACAGTTCTAACCTCTATGCTTCTCGCGAACAAACAAAAAATGCTATACAGCCGAAACTGTGAACATATGTTCGGGACGAGTGTACCGGCATGAGAAAAAAAAGAAAACGAAAATCGATTGCAGGTACCCCGTGAAATTCAAAAAGTCGCCTTACGTTTCGATCGCGCCTCGTATATTATAGCGAAAATGAATTTTGAAAAAAGGAAGGAGCCCGTTAGAGACGAAGACGGACAGCCAGGATATAATTTGTTTACCGAAAGCGCGGCTCGCTGTCGAATCGGTGCGGCGCGTGTCAAAGTTAGACAGCTATGGTTACTGGAGCTCTATCCACGTCATATTTGCGTAACATTTCACGGTTCGGCAACTTTTCATTTTGTCGACAGTGCCGGCAGCAGCAGGAGCGCCGGCCCGTCGAGAGGGGTTGAACTTTATATCGGGCCTCACTTTCCACCGACGAAACGGAATCTCAGATAATCGAGCATCCGCTCAGACACCGTTCGACTACGTCTCAAACAGGTTTACGCGATACGCGAAGGCTGTAATTAATTTCCGTTGCTGCAACGTGATTTAGTGGCCACCCGTGGCCGATATCACGCGCCCTCCCCGCTGCACCCTTCTTCGCCCACAGACCTAAGTACATTCAAATTAATTGCAATTATTGTAATTATGCCGAGTCAGCGCTCCGACAATGAGCCCCTCGGGGAACGGACCAACGAGGACGCTTTTCTTCGGCAAAAATTATGATCGTTTGCGCGAAGACCGCGCCGGCCGCGATTATGGTGAAATACTGCTCGTAATTTTCTTCCCTCAATATTAATATTAATTTTTCCAAACCCTCCGCCGTATAACGAAATTTATTGTGACCACCTCGCGAACTTATCTCCTCCATCTTACTCAGACTGAATATTTTAATGTTCGGCTTGTGAATTACGGGGATGGAGTTTCTTCTCGAGGCGGCGAAGACGAGAACTCCGTTTTGTTAAATAATTGGAACGGAAACAAATAACTATTTTCATTTTGCGCGCGGTACCGCTAGTTACGCAAATTCACCCTTTTGCGAATCAATTTCAACCTTTTACAAGTAAAGTATTTTTAACGCTTTACCTACCGGAAGCCTGTTAACAGGATTTTCAATAATCGTGCTGCACCAAAGGAAAGCATAGAAATTTCTTTTACGTTGCAATCTCTAATGTGAAACTACTAGACGATGTTGTTAAGGGTAAGGGTTAACTTTTGGGCCATGTACCATAGATTTTTCAAAAATATGCTATAATCACCGGTCGGTAACGTGCCAAGTAAATTTTTCTGAGAAGAATCTAAAGGTCAAATGTACAAATCAAATGTAACGATGTGCATCGAATACTCGTATTTCAAAGTAATTACAAGCCAGCGGATCGTTATGGAAAATAAAAATTGTTTACCTAGAGGGATGAAATCGACGTTTATGTTATTCCTACTTCTCGCAACCGATGCAGAACATTTTTATTTTGCAATAAAAATCCGCAGTTAAATCGAAGAGATAAAAGTGAGTGCGCTTTCGTTGCGAGCACCCGCGAAGGATAGTTTAGACTGCCGAATAATTTCGCCGGTAGATTCTGAACGAGTAAAATTTGTTCTGGGAACAGTAACGGAAGATTAATGAGTCCGAACGCCTTGAATATGCGCGGTAAATGATTCGCGCCGGGTTTACGTGCACGCCATGCGAGCTTTACGGTCGGAATCAATTGAAACTAAATTGCCGTCATTTCTTTTACGGGGATATTCTCGTTCGGCGGATTAACGAATGGATCGCGGAACGCTCTACGTGATCCAATCGATATAACGAATTTTAGATTTAATTTTCTTCCGTTCCGATTCGAAAGCAATAGAGTATCTAGCTTGATTTTTCATTATAGTACGGGTCGGGCCGGGTCGGGTTCCCCAACGCACGCTCGTGTCCCGACTCTTTATTTCGGCGGGAATATTGTTTGCCGAGGTATTGCAAATTTCGAACACGTCATCGGGTTATTGATCCAGGCATAAAATATTCAATTTTCGAACCAGCGACGCCGGGCATCCAATTTTCGGAGATGAACGTTGATCAAAACTTCAGCTGCACCTTTTTCCGTCCGGGATCAATAACCCGCCCACGGATGGAATTTTCAAGTTCCGACACTTCGCGCGTCCGATCTCATCTTCTTTTTTTAATTAATTAACACTAGGTTTACGGAGCTCTAGAAATAACTATTTCACATTATTTGATAAACGTAACAAGCATGTGTCTTTCCAAAGTTTTTAGGTTAGGTTAGGAGCTCTAGAAATAATTATTTCACATTATTTGATAAACGTAACAAGAATGTGTCTTTCCAAAGTTTTTAGGTTAGGTTAGGAGCTCTAGAAATAATTATTTCACATTATTTGATAAACGTAACAAGCATTTATCTATCCAAATTTTTTAGGTTAGGTTAGGAACTCTAGAAATAACTATTTCACATTATTTGATAAACGTAACAAGCGTGTGTCTATCCAAATTTTTGGCCATTTTTCCAATATTATATACCCAAAGAAATGAATTTGGTAAATAATTCCTCAGGGAAGCATTTTTACCATCTTAATAATTGCAAATTAAGAATATTGGAACCCGTCATTTTGACGGGTCCCGTAAACCAAGTGTTAATCGTGTCAACGACATCGTCTCGATCATCATCGACATAGAACTAGACACAATTTTTCCATTCTGGACATCGTAAGAACCATCCGAGCGGTTTATCGCGAAGTTCGTTAATTAAATTACAATGCGGAGGTGTCGAATTAGCAGATGCTCCAGAGAATCGCGAATACGAAACTGCAGTCAATTGTTGAAAAGTGAGTCGTTGGAGAAATAACGAGGCACGTTCAGAAGTAGTTGTTTATTCAGCCCTGGAAGAAGAATCGTCCCCGACAATTCTCGACAACATTTAAAACCGAAGCTCAAAGGGTATGGCTAAATATTTCATAGAAAAAAATAAAATTATTCGAATATGCAGTGAATTGTTCAGAAATGAGAAATTACTGGCGGCTCCATTTATTCGGCACCGAAGGCAGGATGGTTCCCCAGAACTCTGGAAAAATTGAAACGAAAGCTGGAACGAGCTATATCGCTAAATATTTAATATAAAAGGCCGAAGGACGGTCTACACAACATCGTATAATAAAATCACCGCTAGTCCACCTGAATTCCTGCGAACCGCATTCGCCGAGCTGAAGAACGCTAATAAAAATTACACAAATCACTAAATTAACCGAAAAAGGACCGGCGGAAATTGTTTTACACAGTCGGGGGTCAGCGAATCGGTCTCGCTCGCGAAATTCGCCGGTAAAAATCCGCAAGCCACCCTTCACAAAATCCAAACCTGAATCACGTACGCCCTCGGCCCCGCTTCTATTCAAACAAACCCCACCAATTACCGCGAAAAATCAGAGAAATAAAAGCCCGAAAGGATGCGCGCGTAAATCTTCCAAACGTAAGCTCCGACGAAAAAAAATAAAAGAACGGAGAGAGAGAACGGACAGGAGCGTACGCATACAGGGTGTGTCGGAACGCGTGGCACAGGTTGGCGCGATCGTGTGTGAAAGACCAGTGAAGAAAAATGTTACATCGACAGTTATTAAAATTGTTCTCGAACAAACATGACATGGGAAACAGGAATTGAGGGGTTATCCGAAAGATGACAACAAGCTGTGACAAATAATGGGAATTATATCATCGAATGCTGTTAAACAAATACAGTCGTGGACAAAATTGAGTGGACAGAACATAAATTCTGAATAATCTCTATTTTCATATGTTGTGTTATAAATTTATTTGAGATGTTTAACATGAAAAATGTTTGTACGCGACGAAAGAATGTATTCAGCATGTGAAAGTATAAATATAATGTTTCTGTTAATATTTATACGTATTCGTTTGTATGGGTGTCTTTGAGACCGTGGACAAAATTAAGTGGACGAAGAGGACATTCTGTGTTGGGCCGGTGTCATTCGTCCTCAGTAAACATTGAACTTTTGTTTAAGCAAGATTAGAAGTCTCGCGACGATTAGAAGCACTAATTTTAATTAAGAGGTTACAATACCAACTCCCAATAACTTATTTTCGAAATATTCGTAAAGTGTCCACTTAATTTCGTCCACCAAAAATTGTATACAATTTTGATTAATGACAATACATTCTATTATATTAATTGTTATTATTGATATCGTTGATTTCATTGAAGTACGCTTCGTTAACTTAAATGTTCCATACAATTCTGGTCTATTAAAATTATGTTTCAAATTGCATTGATTTTTTCTTGATCGTTAAATCTGTCCACTTAATTTTGTCCGCGACTGTATTTTTATCAATTATAATAATAAAGAACAACTTGGATCCGCGAACCCCCGCATGGAACTCGAAACATCAATCGAAAATAAAGCGTCCGGCGAGAGCGAGCTGAAGAAAAACCGTGAAGAGCCGGTAAATCAAGGTGCAAGTCGTTCCGTCACCGAGGAAGAGAGGTTCCGGCCCAAGTGCACGGTCTGCACGGAGCGATTTATTTTCTGCGTGGGTAATAAGTCCGTGGCGAACGTGCGTCACGTGTGCCAAACACGCGCCATTGCAGGCATTTAATTATAAGTTTATGCCCGGTTTATTGTTCCGTCGTGGAAAATGGAGGCGACGGGCGAGCTTGTCGTAGACGACGACGGCGACGACGACGGTGTCGTCCACCAACCGGCTCGAAGACGGTTAGGGTAGGGGATACAGGAGGGTTGTAGACCACCAGGGGGTGGTTTGGGGTTGCGTCGAAAGAGCCCACCAAGACGTCGACGTCGACGTCGACGCAGACGTCCCAGCGGGTGCACACAGGGGCCCGTGTATACTGGGGCGCGTTTGCACGTACGTTTTACGAGAAACAATAAGCCGGCTCCGGCTTAATGACGTCATCAAACGGTATTATGTCTCGCGGGCCGCAGAGTGGACGATTTCCGCCCCTGGATAGATGCATTCGCGGCTGGCTGCCGACGGTGTTACGCGCCGGTGTTATGCGCCGGCATTTAGGGACCCGGGGCTACGTTTAAGGGTCTCCGAAAGCCAAAAGAGGAGAGAAAAAAAACTCATTTCGCGAGCCGTTTACCTCGACGTCCGGTCGACCGCTTCGACCCGCGAGATCCGCGGGAATTTTTATTTCGTCTCCATTTTCTCGTTTACTCCCCCTCGTCCAACTCCTGTTTCTCTGTACAGGGCGTCTCCGGACGAATGGTAAAGTAATAACATACTCAACGCATCCGACCGGTGATTATTGCATAATTTTGAAAAATCCATGGTACGGTAAAGTCGAGATTACTGTCCTGTGTCAACACCGGGTTCTAAGTCCGGTGCCTACTCATTCCACTGGCGGCGACGATTCATCTCGGCTCGGGTATATCGGTGTAAACGCCACGCATCGACTCGAATGAATCGAAATGTTCAACTTTCTTAATTTTCATTATTTTTTTTTATGAAATTTCACTATCGTATTTCTGGCATTTTTCTGATTAATATAAGACCAAACGCGATATAATTCCAATTGTATTTAATGGTTAAATCGACGATTCAAGTTTCGGTCGCAAGGAAGGACAGTTCGCTCTGTCCTTCTGTATGTTCGGCTTCTCCTTTGAATTTCATTCTGACCTTCTCTATGTTCGGACTCTCCTTTGAAGTAACAAAAAGACGATCGCAACACCAAGATTACTGTCCACCAAAAATACGGCTGTTGAACAGTAATCTCGACTTTACTGTGCATGGCTAAACACTTTTTAATGAAACCTTCAATATCGACAGCAATTTTCATTGCGAGCTAACAAGTTACCCACGATAACGTGATCTAATAGTTTCATTTAAGATTGCATTCTAAAAGGAAATTTCTATGCTTTCTTTTGGTACAGCACAATTATTGAAAATCCTATTAACAGGCTTCCGGTGTGTACAGTGTTGAGACTTTGTCTATTATCTGATAACGATATAGTAAGACTTTGCAAAACTATGTAAAAAGAACAAGACGTATCAAAGTGAACAATGTGAAAGTATCCTTTCCGCTGCACGGTCTCGTTTCAGCGAACGTCGAAACGGATCGAACACTTCGGATGCTATAAATTCGCGGTGGCCCTGTCCTACACCTCGGAATCATGCGGATCGGTCGCAATCCTCCGATACTTAGATAGAAAATATTGATATCGAATATCGTTAGCATAGTCGTTGAATTCCCGGGGCAAGCAACGATTGGGTCCGCCCGGAACGAAGGGGGTGCGGATTCCGCAAACCCACCCCCCGACCGGTCGTTTCTTCGTTTCAAACAGTCGCCGCAGGATATTCCGGGAGGGAAATAATTCCCGCGCGTTTCCTGCTTTCGTATTCCGAGTGTATGTTTATCGCGCGCGATTCGTTCGGCTAATGGCCCGTGATAGCCGCGATAATCGGGATCTTATCGCTTTTTCCGGCCGCTTTCGCGGGGCAGCTTCGTTTGCGCGCTCGAAGTGCGGTCGGTCCTCGAATTCCTTACGGGGTGCCATGGGGATTCCTCCTAACTCTCTATCTATTTCTCTCTCCTACTTCTGCCAGCAACCACGTTTTCTTCCATTTCTTCCGTTCTCGGCCTCAATTTTGTCCTCCGTTTACGGGCTTCCAGCGAAGCTTACCGGGCGAGATTCCGCTCCATTCATCGTGCACCCTACGTGACACGAAAAACGGATGCCAGGAAAGCTTTCGGGTAATTCGAACCACTCCCCCCACCACCATCTTTCCAACCCCCACCGAGCGGACCGAGCGACGAATTACGAGCGCGTTAAAGTTTCGAATTGGTCAACCTATACACGACGCTCCTACCCTGATAGCCAGTTATCGCGAGAATGGGCCCCTGGCTCGAGACATTAACGGGAATTCCGCTGTAATATGTTCGAGAGATCGATTTTTTACACAAATCATAAAGATTCCCCCCCTTGGACGCGAGAACAACGATGCTCGACGTGTTTTTCTCCAAGTAGTTGTGTTATACACTTTCTCTGGGGCTTGCAACTGCAATTTTAACGTTGTCTTTTATGTGCCTTGTAATTCTTGTCCGAGCTGTAATCATTCTAACCTCGTCGTCGATCAGAATATTTATTTGAATGAAAAAACTTTCTCAATCGTTTCAAATATTTTGCGAAATCAAATACGGTAGGTGTAGAGAAATAAAATTATTCGAATACGAAGTTGCAGTGAATTGTTGAAGAATGGGAAATTACTGTTGGCTCCATTCCCATTGGCTCCCAGAAGGGTATTATTCGAACAAAGAAATGTTTGCAATCGTTTCAAATATTTTGTGAATTCAAATGCAATAAAATGTTTAAAAAAAAATGTCTTCAGCGTATAACGAACAACGCATTAATTGTTCCGTGTTCGTTTTTGAAAACCGAAGCTCGAAGGGTGTTATTCGAATGAAGAAATGTTTTGCATCGTTTCAAATATATTGTGAAATCAAATACAATAAAATGTTTAAAAAAAAATGTCTTCAGCGTATAACGAACAACGCATTCATTGTTCCGTGTTCGTTTCTGTTGCAGGAGAGCGCACCTCAGAAATTGCCTGGAAAAGCTGAAGGTTTTGGTACCGTTAGGTCCTGAAACCTCAAGACACACTACGCTGGGTCTCCTGACAAAGGCCAAGCGTTTTATCAAGGTAGGTGCTCATTCGTCCTCGTGATCGCCTTAATATCGGGTTTTGTGACGTCCTGTGGAAGTTTATCATTCATTCCTAACAGATTCCTTAGTCGGCGAGCCTGTAAAACCTTTTTGTCCGATCCTATTTAATTGATTCCGTTCGCTCGTTTGAGCCTGAATTATAGTTCGATTAACATCGACCACTTACAATTACTGTCAGATCCACATTCTCCGTAGAAATCTTCCCCAGAGAAGGCGCTATCTCTCGCAGAATATCGTATCTCCTGTTCACACGTATACCAAGTCACTCTCAAGCCGTCGCGCATCTCCGACTTGGATTCGTTTGAAATTCACGGACCGGCGTTCCCAAAATCCTCGCTTGCCATCAGGAATCTCGGTCGGTTCCCGGTTTCCCTGACGAAGACGTCGACTGGTCCGTCTTTTCGCAAAGAGAGAAACGTCCGTCGATCCAAGGAAACGGTCGCTAAGTAACTTTGCTCCTTTTTCCGCGGTTACGTACGCGGAAGTTGGCGGTCGGAACTCGTTGTACAGGACGCGGACGGATCAGAGATACAACGTCGTCGGGGTCCGTAAAAGTCTACGGAAGCGTTGGAACGACGACGGTGGCCGGGGGTTTCTTGGTTGGGGGTAGGGTCGTTTGAATATTTCATGGGTTTCTCGTGAAGTCGCGGTTCGCGGGAACAAACCGACAAGAAAGAAGAAGAAGAAGAAGAAGAAGAAGTAGCAGTAGAAGACGAAGTGGAAGCAGCGACGTCGGTCGCCGCGGCGAGACGCGCGTACACACGGTGCTACAAGAACAAGAAGAAAGAAGGAGGCGGTGGTTTGAGGGTTCGAGGGCGGAGGAGAGATTTCTGACCGCGGAAAACGGGTCGGGTAATTAGCAAGAAAGATGGCGGAAAAGATGGCCGAGTGTGAAAAGAATCGCGGTCGAGCACAGCCGGTGGAAACACCGCCGCAGAGGGAAGGAAGAAGCGGCGGTGGCTGGAAAACAGAAAGAAAGAAAGTCCAGGGGCGGACAAATAAAGTATTACCGGGGACGACCGCCTGCTACACGCCGTCGTCTACACCACCGCGAAATACGAATGATCCTCTATCTTTCTCCCTCCTTTTCTAGCCTTGACGCGCCCCGTCTCTTTTTTTTTCGCAACCCCTTCATGGTCGCAATTCAACCCCCACGCCGGCTGAAAGTAGAAGTCGACTTTCCCGGTGTTCGCCGGGGCTCCTCGTTCTTTCTCCGGCGGACTCTTTCTTCTTCCTTCCCTTCCGATCCTCCGACTTTAATTTTTCCTTCGGCCGACTTCTTTCCAGCCCCGACACGCTTCATTTCCTCCTCCAGTTCTTCCTCTCCATCGCGGCCCTCGACATCGCCACCTCCGACCCTCTCTCTTTCTCTCTCTCTCCCTCCCTCCATATCTTCCCTCTCTTTCCGTTCTTTATTCGCCGCGAGTCATTCGTTCCTTCTTCCTCACCCACCCCCAGTTTCCCTCTCTCGCTGCCTCTCTTTTTTCTCTGTCGCTCCCGGCTTGCTTTGACTTTTCGTTCCGCTCCCTCCCGCCATCGTCCCCTTTTTTCATTGGCTAGCCGCTGGCTGACGATAAATCGCCATGCGCCCGTTAATGAGCGGCCGCTTTTAGACGACTCTAATTAGTCGAACTCGTCGTCGCCCCGACTCGAACTTTCGAGGAGTCTCGATAGGGCGGATTTTAATGTCAGCGCGCGGGCTCGTGATATGTCAGCGATGCGATGGGATGGGCGGATGGCTGGTTGGTTGGTTGTCGGGACAGTGGGGGGAGGGGGGTCGGATTCTCTTTTTTCCGCGGTGAATGTACTTTTCCAGATTCATCGATCATCGGGATTTTTTCGAGTCTCGTTTCCTCGATACGTTTTTCGACTTTCACAGCGACGATGGGTATATCGGTATCCACAGGTTCTTTTTATAGATGCAGATCCTGGTAGATCGTCGTGGATCCTCAGGTTCTTTTTATAGACGCAGATCCCGTAGGAAGTTAAAACGATCCTGGTTGGATCATCGTGCATCCTCATCCACGGTAAAAACATTTCGACTTCAACGCATCCGGAACTCCCGTTCTCCGATCGGCTTCGAACGTCGCGCAGCTCGTTTCTCCGGGCAATGGCGTGATTCTAAAGACTATCCCGAACAAAACTCTCCGGTGAAGGACAAAGATCCAGCGTAATAGTCGTCCCGGCCCCGTGCTCCACTCTCTTTGGGAGAGCGAAACAAGCAACGATAGTTTCTCGGGGAAAGATTGCGTTCTCGAAGGATCGTGTTTGGCGTGTTTGGCGAAACGTTGCCGAAGTCTGGTAGCGCGAGGGTAGAGCTGTGAATCCCTTGCACATCGGTGGCCGTCGGAAAATTGCCGCAGCGTAATCTAGTTTTCCTCGATGCCACGAGACGATCTCTCTCTCTCTCTCTCTCTCTCTCTCTCTCGCTCTCTCACTCTCTCTCTTCTACAAACACGCACAAATCGCACACACATGGAGACCTCGGAAGGGCGCGATGAGAATGAGCGGCGAAATGAGAATGGGGGACACAAGGCAATCTTGCGGCTGGTATCTAATGCAGGCACGTAATGTACAGGTACCTGCAGATCGGATTGATATATACCGAGAGAGTCTCCCACGCGGACCCTGCATGCATGGACGAACGGTGGATACGCGTCGGTGCACGCCGCTCTGTAAACCGTGCAGCCTAGAACGTAGACAAACACGCGGCCAGCATAGACAGAGGAGAGCCACACGCTCACGCATGCACGCTACCACACGCACCTACGCACGCAGTCTCTGCACGCTATTGTGCCAGCCAGCCTGTAATTTACTAACTACGCATCCATTGTCTGCCGCTATTCTCTGTTTGCCGCGACACCTTAGCCTGCCTTTCTGACGACCCACGAGAGCCTCTCGCGATCCTGCTCCCTCGACTATCCGATTCGCTTATCTCTCTCTCTCTCTCTCTCTCTCTCTCTCTCTCTCTCTCTCTCTCT
>CM052201.1:14984482-15042200 GCA_028455805.1 Lasioglossum figueresi | reverse complement strand
TCTCTCTCTCTCTCTCTCTCTCTCTCTCTCTCTCTCTCTCTCGTTGATTGTCAATTCATGTGTCTTCTTGGTACCCTCCGTAGTCAAACGCCGTCAGCTTCAACCCCTGCGAAAAACGATTGCTTTTGCTTCACACGTAATTAATAGACTGCGGATTTATTAGAAACGTCAATGTGAAATTCTGTGCGAATCTCGTACGAAAGTGTTGCTTTCAACGCGTCGAGCGCCACGCGAATTCTTTACACTAGGTTTACGGAGCTGTAGAAATAACTATTTCACGTTACAGTGTTTTATCGATAAATGTCCCAAATGTCTGGCCGATAATTGTCCCAAAACTATCCCCATTCCTGCGGGGTGTACCCCCTTGAGGGGCCGAGAAGCTAAGACTAAAACTTCTTTATTTTTCATTATTTTTTTTATGGGACTTTCACCAACGTATTCGTGACATTTTTCTCATGCAAATGATACCAAATATGATATAATTCCCATGATATTTACTTGTGTAATGAACGATGGTAATTTCGAACGCGAGGAAGAACAAACTCTCCTTCTTTGCGTCGAAACCTTTCATCGTTCGATACGCGAGTAAATATAATTGGAATTATATCGCATTTGGTATCATTTTAATTAAAAAAATTACACGTTGGTTAAAGTCCCGTAAAAAAATAATGAAAAATAAAGAAGTTTTATTAGCGGATTAGTCGTGTTTACACTTCTCGCGCGACCGAAGCTTCTCGAGCTACGCTGTCCTTTTCTACGTTCGGCAAAAGTCAAAGAACAGTATCCCTGGCGGATAATTGTCCCTGGGCAGACCCGTGTTTGGGACAATTATCGATAAAATACTGTACTTTATAAACATAACAAGGATGTGTCTATCGAATATTTTACATTGTCAGTCACCGGTGGTTGACGCGGCCTGAACGAAAAGTTACCGTCAGTCACCGGTGACAAAATTAACCGAATCACCTAAAAACGACTTGAGGCAATAATCTAATTTTTCTATATTTTTTACTTAGACCACTTTCATGTATACAGTTAACGCTAAACGAATTCCATATAATGTTGAAATTACAAGCACTATCTAACGGTTCATCTTTGACACGATATCGTAAAAATATCATTGAACTAATTTTTCTTGAATTTTGCGCTTGTCAGACCACTTTTTCCGTTGAAACGAAAAAATTGGAGAACAACTGCGGCCGTATAAACGCTCGAACGATGAAAATAGGGTTGGTCGGGGGTGAGAATCGGAACGGCGTTGAGCATTGCGCTAAATAAAGGACCGGAAGTGATACGGGAGGGAAGATAAGGGGAAACGAATCGCGGAAAGATAAATAGTGTGAGATGAAAGAGGGTTGGGGGTGGAGCGAGCGAAGATACGGTGGAAACGATAGGGGGAGGCTTAATCTTTTCTCACGAGGAAAATAATAAAGGAGCTCCAGGAGGGTGGGTTAAGTAACAGCCTAGACGTGACGGAGGCACACGGGGACCGGAATCAGGAGGGAAAAAATGTTTTAACGAATCATTGTGCGTCTGGTCTCGGTGTACAGAATGCAACAGGTTTAGACTTCGTGTAAACTACTTTGAGATTTTTCACGGTCGCCCTCGTGGACATGGAGAAATGGAACGTTAATGTTGCAATAGCAAAACAGACTTCACTTTTACCAGTGGATGCGCTGGAACTTCGCCGGCGTTCGTTCACATACATAATTCCCGCAGCACGTTTTTGCGTATAGACGCGGTTCTCGTTTCCAAATGCGTGTTTATAGACCGTGCTAGCTTGGATCTCAGTTTGTTCGGTCACGTAGACGCGCTGGGAGCGAGGAACGTTGAAAGTTTCGGAAAATTCGGGAAATTGAGGATCCCGTGATCGCGAGCGACCTTTTCGTTTCAATTTTTGTTCTCGAGGAAACTGCGCGTATACCGTTTACCATTATTTCTGAATAAATTTGACGTACATTTCATTTTTTTTAGCGTTCATACACCTTTCCTTTAAATATCTCGAAACAGGAAATATATCGTTGTTAGACCACTTTCACAATTATGGGCACGTATGTGTATAATTTTTCTTTCGTCCTGCTCAATAAAAGTCGGCTTTCAAGAGACTCGATTGACGTACAAATGTAGAATTTAATAGCGAACCGTGTTCGTAATAGAATTGGACTGTTTGGCCAGTACGGTTATAAAACGGTTTCTGAACGTTTCCAACAAAATTTGGGACACCGACGCGGAATTTAATCTCGAAACACGGTGGGTTGCCTGTTTCGCAATTGAAATTTTAGTTAGTTATTAAGAATTATATGAATATTAATATCAAATTTATTACCGATACGAAACATCAACTACCTCTAAAATGTATTTTAAATTTCGTTGTCGATATACAATATTTGTAGAATATATTATTTATTAAAATATACCGATATAAAGGATCGACCATGCCCAAAAGTTTATTCGAGAAGTTACATTTTTCTCTCGAATTTTTGTTCTCCGAACGCCACTTTTATGCGACACGGAGCCGCGTTAATGCATCGACGCGTTATAGAGCTATCAAGCGCGGTGCACTGGTGCATCGGTGCATCTCGGAAGAAGGAAAGCCCAGATCACGTTAAGGAACAGGGCCAATGGCGGACTTCCGCCTTGGGAACGATGTTGCGGACCTGTGCCGCTCGACACGGTACGATCTTAAGTATTTTATAAAAGCCGTTCCTGAATAGCGCAGTAAACCGTAATGAATTTTAAGGGGGTTGCGAACCCCCGGTCACGAAACTGCCGATGTTTATGCAAATGGGATGGTTTACGGGCTGACTTACCGGATGGGCGACAAAACAAAATCACTCGAGCTGATAACACTTAACAGAATATAAAATGCTGCTTACCTCGACAAATTTGTCATTGTAAATTCATCGCATGGTCTAACGAAACGTCGTTTTTGATCGACAGCTTTAATTCGCGAGCCTGGCAAATCCGGTTTTGAATAAATGTTTATACATAGACGGAAAGCTTTTAAGAGCGGTCAGCACTCGGGTCCCGGAGTTTCAGTTTTTAAGAGAGTTTATAGCGGGTCTAGCGCGAGTGGCTAGAGCCGAGTGCACAGAGAATTTTCGAGTGTATTTAGAGCGGATTCGTCGGAGAACGGAAGTTCCAGTGTTCACAGTTGTTCGTAATTATCTGTTCGCCCGTATCGCAGCGGCGTATTAATTAGGAGAAAGTATTCTAGTGTTTGGGGGGGGGGGGGGGGGGGGGGGGGGGAGTGACTGGGAACTAAAGCAATACCGTTAGAATTTATTGTCAAGCACGAACAACTGCGAACCTGCAACGATATACCGTATTCGATTCCCATAATCCTGCGGAGGATTATCTTAATCGATACACAGCGAGAAAATACGCGAACTCTCTCATAAAATCTACAATTTATACTACGTTCACCGCTAAACTAATATGTATATAACTTCAGTAAAATACTGGAAAAATTTATCTAGTTGAAAAAAGAAACAGAGAAGATTTGTTACAGCGACTATTCTCTTATCCTCCCTGCAGTGTACGATTCGGTACGCGATTTCCAATATTTATGGTACACGTGAAAATGAGAAAATACGAAATACGATATACAGGGTGTCCCATTTAAGTTGAGATCGTAAAAAATCTCGAAGACGTGTGATTTAAAAGAAACAAACTGACACGTGTCGTTTAGTGTTTCGAGGAGTAAAGAGGGGAACGGTATCAGTTTATTACTTGGGTGGCGTTTTCAAGGTCATTTGTAGGTCAACTTTGTTTTCTCAAATGGAAACCTATATTTATTATTACGGGATCTTATTGTACGCAATAAGACCAGCAATTTTCGTAGGATACTATTTTTTATCTGCGCATTAGTTTCGGAGACATTTAAAGGGAAGTAGAGCTATATAAAAGAGATATATATAAAAAATTCGAAATTACGTATGCAACAGCCTAGGACCACGAAACAAGTCGCAGATAATGCGTTAAGTATTCGAATCGAATGGATTCGACGAGTCGACGGAAAACAGGAGACCGAAATTGCGTGCGGGGAAGAAGGGCGTGCGAGACAAAAAGCCGGGGGGTGAAAAAGGGGAGCCAGCGGCCACGATGAATCGGTTGAGTTCGATCGATTCGTTCGTGCCATTTCCTCGAGCGATCACCTCGACCCTAGGTCGATGGATTGATTGAAACGGTCCGCGTCGGGCGGAATTAAATGAGCAAGGTGGACGTGGAGCAACAATCCGTGAAAGGGAACACGGCCGATGACGTTTCAGGGGGTTGCTCGAGGGACGCGGGAGAGGGTGGAAACGATAGGACACTGGATCTCCTCCTTGGGAACATTTCCGGGCAAGAAGAGCGAAATGGATTGCGGAGGAAGCGTGCGTCGTCTGCTCGATTTAAAGAAGTAATTTGCCGCAGCGAAATCAGGTTGCCGGATCTGCCGGAAGGGGGAAAGGACTTCTCTTTCGACGAACGAGCATAAATTTTTTCGACCGGCATCCACCCTCGCCGAGGGAGAGGAGGTAGGGAGGGAGATTCGTTTCGGGGGATATTTAATGTTCGGGAACGGGCAGTGTCGCTTAGCGACAATTGCGTTTAATTGCCGGGAAAATGTAGCCGGCCCCCGTCGCACTCTTTCCATTATTATCCGCGACACGTTTATCGAGGCTCCGTGACGACCGTTTGGATCGTTCGAGCGATCGCTCTGGACCCCCTCCGATCGTGACGGTCTTTAACGATTTTTATTTATTTACCGACGAACGATGCAATTTGAAACAGCGAATTCTGACGCGACGTAGACGAACCGGTGGAAGGGACTGATGCCGAGCTCGTCATTTTATTGTACGCCTCACGCTCTCCCCACCGGAAACTTTTAGTTGCCGAAAGAAGCGTCCTGTATAATGTATTAGGTCGTTTTCTCGAGGGAATTGTTCTATGATCCTCTGCGATATTTCTGGCGAAAAGAACCCAGACTCGTAGAATTTCTGTTGTTTCGCCGAACTCTGGAACACAAGAGACTGGAAGGACGCGAAAAAAAATTAGTTCCCGGGTTGTCCTAACATCGGATTTCCCCGTGTCAGCCGTCAGAAGGGTCGCCGATAGGCGGCGATGCACACGTGTGCGTCATGTGCATCCCTCGCCCCTTGGTTTGTGCCCGATCGGCTCTCGGTATCGCGTCGGCCACGTCGAGGACGACACGCACATGCATATTGCACCAGGCTACATAACCCAGAAACGAACGCCCACGAATGCGGCTGGTTCGCATGCACTCGCACGACCAGCCGGCAGCGATGCAACGAGTAATGAATATTCCGTTTCTGCGTGGGGTTGCGTCGGACGCGAGCGCGCGCGCGCAGTAGAATTCTGTTTATCCGGTAGCCCGTATCAAAGAACCTTCGCCATAACCGTTGATCCGGCAGAAAACATGCTTGGATTCTTGTCGGTTCGGTGATTCTTTTTTTTCCTGCTCTCACTTTTTCTCTCTCTCTCTCTCTCTCTCTCTCTCTCTCTTTCGTTCTCGCTTCGCACGGGACCCGCGATTTACGCCTAATGGCTCGCAATTATCGCATATTTATTGCGCTCTCCGCGTGCGTGCACGTGAGGTGGATTTAATTATTTTACGTACGTAATTCCGTACCGAAGGTGGTAAGTATTTGATAAACGAGGGACTGTGGCAAGTAATTGCTCTACAGTTCATAAATATTTATGTTATATTATATATATATGTATTTATGTTAATCCAGTTTATGCAAACGAAATAGTTTTCATCTTATTTCTCTATTTTTTTCGAATACGAACCGTATCGCGAGACATCCTGTACACCATATTTTATATATTTTATATAGAAATGAGATGAAAACTATTTTGTTTGCATAAACTGGATTAACATAAATATGTGCTACACGCTGGCGGACGTTCCGCGGAGAAAAGTTAAGTCCTGTGAATCATGTTTATCCTCGAGACGCGACGTTACCGAGGTTCTCGCATCGATGACGAGACATTTTTCTCACTATAATATTTAAACGATCTGACCGATAAAGGGCATTATTTCTGATCGATGTTATTGCCGCTTTACGTATCCGTTACACGGGGACGGCCGGTTTACGTTCAACATATTGTTGTTCGGTCTTTCCTTCTTGTTTACCCCTGTTTACCTGTTCACCGTGGCGCGCCCCGGAGGAATATTTATATTTTGTTTGACAATTATAAATAGTATCTGCTCGCTTTGGCATTCTAACGCGGATTTCAGGCCGTCGCTTTATCGTATACGGTTCAGGAATTGGACACGGTGAACTTTCGTTCAGGAACGAGATGCGGTTAACATTTCTTCCCGGAGAAACATCCAAATGAAATTTTCTTGTAGGAAAGTCACGTCAACCTGCTTTCTGTGACCGAAAAACTATTGTAGTCTTGTTTCAAGGTTTAATTTTATTATATGTTGCCCAAAACATCCGTTAAAATTGCTTGGCACGAACCAAACGAGATGCCGACATCATCGGCAACTTCTCTAATGGTAATTCGACGATTCCCCAACGCTATTTTCTTCGATTCTTGTCGACGTGCTGGGGCGTCCAGGCCGAGCTTCGTCGTTAACATCTTCTCGGCCTTCTTGGAAGAGCTTGTACCACTTGTAAAAATTTTTTTGATTCGGAGTACACTCACCGTATGCCACTGTCAACATTTCAACTGTTTTGGAGCACTCAATTCCATTTTTTACAGAAAATTTGATGCAAATCCTTTGATCCATTTTTCTCGACAGCAGAAAATCGCCGAACACGCAAAACGCTTCTGACCTTTATGCTTCTCGCGAACAAACAAAAAATGCTGTATAAACTGCGAACATATGTTCGGGACGAGTGTACCAGCACAAGAAAAAAAAGAAAACGAAAAATCGACTGTAGGTATCCCGCGAAATTCGTAAAGTCACCTTACCGTTTGATCACACCTCGTATACTTGGGAGTAGTATTTTTTTCTTTTCTCGAAGTACTTACAGAGAGTTCGAATTCCATCGATCAAGGTTCGAACCTGTTTGCGAGGTGCATGATCCCATCCCTACCAAGGGGTAAAAGTTACCAGCTCTCTGGCAGTATGACGCAAGCACGACAGAGACGGAACGCGTTGACGTGACCGGGCAGTCCGAGAAGGTAGAGCGGGGAGACAAGTCTCATTGTCAATCCGGCGACTCTGGTTTCGTCGTCGGTGTCTGAGGCACAGTTTATCGCTCGGTTTTCGAGCGGATTCCGTTGCGAGGTGACATAATAAACATTGAAATTTAATGCCGCAGCTGCGCGAACGATTCGTATTCCGCGGGCCACGTTGCGGTCGTACGTCGCATCAGGCTTTATTGGCCAGTGGGACATATACGTACGGTCCACCTTGCATTCAAGCAGGATACGACGGTACGTGGAATATAAACTCGCATTATTCGATCGGGGAATACGCTGGGATGTATAATGCCAGCTCGCGCCACCGCTCGGCTCCGCTCGGCTCCGCTCCGCGTCCGCATTTTATTTACATTATTCAGACACCGCCTAATGCGCTCTCCGCCGTCGTATATACGCGAGTAATATAATTGCAGGAAGCACACTCGCATCGCACGGCATTATCATTCCGTTTCCACGTAAGTCGTCGGGCCACCGGTTGCCCGTTTACCCGCCGCGTCTACTTTTACTTCGGCATCTTCCTCGCTCTCTTCTCCGCGACCCCAGCTACCGGAGAAACGCTAACCCCGACGCGCACAGGTGAACAGAACTCCCATCGGCGAATAGGCAACGCGACTCGACCTTTGATCCATCAAACAGGGTCCCGGGAAAATGGAATTTCAGAAGAACCGATGAACAGTATGTTTGTACGACTATCTAACGAGTGATGTAACCAAAAATCATGTACAGATATTATTAGCGGTAAGTTTTACGAGAAATGTGTAATAATTTGTTGTCTACGAAGCGCTCAGAGTACAAGAAATAGAGTTGTGTTAATTTCAATGTGCGCGGTATACGAATCTATACAAGTTTGATCGCAATGCTGTAAATTTCAATAAACAGCGATGGCAAGAGTCGAAACGACGCGCGCATTCGAATTTCCAAGACACAAGCGGCTCCCCGAAGAAACCTCGTCGTTCACGGTGCCATTATCGCTTAAGAGGATCACGCATCCTTAAAAACGGGCCACTTTCGAGCACAGATTAGAAAGGGAAATGAGAGTAACGCGCAAATATCAGCGAAGGGGCTAATTAAGACTAATTACACTTTTAACCTTCTTTCTACCTGCACAATTAAGGCTCGGGTAAACTTTAGAGGGCGATTCTGAGGCCCCCCCGATCTCGGACTGTTCTCCGAAAACCGTAAATTTTTATTCGCGTAACAATAGAATTATTAAAATTAACTTTTCTAGATTCCAGGTACAGATTTTGTAGGTCGTAGATTTTCTGTCTGATGGGTTTTGTAATTTTCTGGAGCCGAGATACCTTTGTTTCGCAGTTCGGTCCGACGATTTTTTTACGAACTCTTCTCGGTTCTAATCGTTCAGCTATGCTGTATTATCCATCGTCCTATTCCTGCCCCATTCCAGTCTCTTATCGCGGACAGAGAGATCTCTGTCCTCACTTTTTATCCGTCCCTCTTATTCCAAGACGTTCTCTTCTTCCGAATAGAAGAAGTGATTACAGGGGACTACTGTGTAGTGTTCTGGAAGGGTGTCATAAATCGCAGACTGCTTCCCCATACCCCTTAACAGCTTCCCCCATCGCGTCGCCATCGCTCTTCCTACTGTCCTTATTTACATGCCTGCTTCTTTCGTCTTCTTCGCTCGTTTTCATTCTACCATAAAAAACGGCTCAGAACTGCAACGCCACATTCGCTAAATACGAGAGAAACATTCGAAGAAACATTCGGAGAAACATTCGGAGAAACGTTTTCCAGTTGCAAACGATTTTTCTGAGCAGTCGATATTTTTAGTCGTTTCTGTTTCGACAAGAATGAATGCGCGTGACAAGATTGTCGACGTTATTAGAATTTCATTACCTTATTTCTGACTTGTTAAATTTACACTGTCCAACAAATTTCAACTTTGTTTGGTTATTTCGATTCCCACTACGCGATTCTTATAGTTTTTCGCGTTGATTCCGAATCTGACCTTGATTTTTCTCCTATACGTAGAGTTTTTGAGAAAATTGAGTTTTAAAAAGACACATTTTTCAACTTTGAACAATTATTGTGATGTTATTATAAAACGCGACGGGACACGTCGCGGCGAACGCCCGTTCGCAACTCGTGTCGGGCGACGATATTTTGCTTTCCGGATCGAAAAAAACGTCGAGGTTGGAAATTTGAAAGGGTGGTTTCTCAAGATGAAAGTCCGCTCTATCGCGTGATGTAGTTCGATTTTCCGCTGGACCCTTATTTTTTATATAAATTGGAAAATATCCTCAAAAATGCGTGCAAAAGTGGTGTCTCTCCGTCTTTAACCGTTGTTTAAACATGTTTAAACGATCATAATGAATTAATATTGGACATCGCTGTATTCGGGAAAGTCTACAGAATCTTTCGCCGTAAAGAACAATTCAATATCTTTTATAATAACATCATAATAATTGTTCAAAGTTGAAAAATGTGTCTTTTTTAACTCAATTTTCTCAAAAACTCTACGTATAGGAGAAAGATCAAGGCCAGATTCGGAATCAGCGCGAGAAACTCTATAAGAATCGCATAGTGGGAATCGAAATAATTTTTGGCTGTTGGACAGTGTTATTGATAGAGGAAAGAGATATACATTTTCCATATTCAGAATCAGTAGAAACAGTAAGAAGCAGAAATTATATTCAGAAGCAACGCTTTAGATAGAAATAATAATACGGCAAAGCCAATGTAAAACGTTAAAGGTAAAAGGGTATGACAACGAATGACGATAATAAATGATATTCGAGAAAGAATGTCCGACAGTGAGGGAAATTGAAAGAGGAAGTTCCAGCGATTGTTGCTGTACAATTAGCAAACTTTTTAGTAGGTTCTACATGAACTTTAATTAATTTTGTATTGCGCGAGCTCATTCTTCTTCCGGGGCTGAAGAAATACGGGACACTGTGCTTGACGTGATACTCCCCGAACTGAAATTGTAGTCTTCGTGTTTACGTATTCCCCGGAGTAACTTTCTTCTCTTTCAGAGAACTTTTTTCATAAAATTTGTATAACTTTCGCCCGGGAAGCTCCGTCACACAATGAAACCGGCTTGCGTACCGCCAGGTGAGAGTAAACGTAACAGAATCAACTGAAAAATACATCGCAGAGGCGTGACCGTGTTGAACCGCAGCGAATAAAACGCGGAAGTCGGAAATTATAAGTTAAATTATTCGCATGACATTTGAAGTGTTTCAAATATTCAACGTGCCAGCGAGAATTATTAATACATGACTCGCGTATAACGCGCTCTCATTTCAATCCCGGGATCGCAATGAATCTTAAATAATGCATCTTCCATCAATCATTTTCAAGTTGTGTTT
Source organism: Lasioglossum figueresi (assembly GCA_028455805.1). Taxonomy (NCBI): domain Eukaryota; kingdom Metazoa; phylum Arthropoda; class Insecta; order Hymenoptera; family Halictidae; genus Lasioglossum; species Lasioglossum figueresi. The sequence continues at coordinate 15,031,704 of CM052201.1, read as the reverse complement.
AAACAGGCTGCGAAAGACTGCTGTTTTAAACAGCTGGCGGCGCAAGTCGTCGTTCTCAGAAGTTCCTTATTTCTGTCAAATTAATCGAGAAACATTTAAGATACGTTCTAAGATGTTTAACAATTAGACTGCGGAGGATCTTTATGCAAAATACAAAATTGTCTGCGACGATTGCAAGAAATAGCAAACCAAACGGAACGTTATTTCTTTCCTTCATCATTTTAACACATTACCGACCGGTGAATTATCGCATAATTTTGAAAAATCTATGGTACCTGGCTAAGAACTTTTTAACGGATCCTTCAATAGCAACAGCAATTTTCAAGCCGCTCTCAATAACGTCATCTAATAGTTTCATTTGAGATATAGCAATGCAAAGAAACATTTCCATGCTTTCTTTTGGTACATCATAATTATTGAAAATTCCATTAATAGGCTTCCGGTAGGTGAAGTGTTGATTGATGCTCAATTTTTTTATCGATAATTAAGGTAATAGAAGTAGCAAAATGCTTTATCTATTTGAAATGTTTAGCTTCGTATAGTTAATTCTTTTTGCTGGATCGTGCAATGTACACGTAAAAAATGAACGAGAAACTCGGAATAAAATGTTCGAACGATATCTAAAAATTTGTTATACCGACGCGTCTGTTCGTGGCGTACCGTCTCTACTTCGCGCAGCCACGAATGCACGCGCATCAGCAAACTTTCGAAGTCGATTATCTCGGAAACGAAACGCCGCGCGAAAAATTTTATTCCACAATTCCCATTTATTTCTGCATGCAGAGTACCCTCTGTTCGGGTTTACCGCATACGTTCGCGCTGCACTCGCCTAATCAACTTTACCAGTTTTATTTAACGCTGCGATCGGATCGGGTCCAAATTTTCTGCTGCAGTTTTAATTTTCCTGCAACTTTTCAGCAATTCGATTAATTACGCTCTTAGCTTCTTTTAACACTTTACCTACCGGAAGCCTGTTAATAGGATTTTCAATAATTGCGCTGTACCAAAAGAAACCATAGGGATTTTCTTTTACATTGCAGTCTTAACCAGTTAACTGCGTTCGACCTGTATACGCGTCAATCAAAATCTCTATTGCGGTGCGATAACAATAATCTTTTGAAGAGTGAATTGTTAATTTTTTATCAAATAAAAATGTAATCCTTCCTCGTTTTACGTAAAATTTATAATAGGACACGTTGCCCTGCGTTCGACGCGTATAATCGTCATTGGTTGATTTTAATTCCGCACTCTGTGGGGTATTTTTAAAATTAAATTCCGCAGTTAAGATGTTAAATGAATCTATTAGATGACGTTATTGAGGGTGACCTGTTAGTTTACAATGAAAATTGCTGTTGCTGGTCAAGGTTTAGCCATGTACCATAGATTTTTCAAAACGATGCAACAATCACCGGTCGGTAACGTGTTAATCGATAATCTGATACACGTTCATAAAACAATGTATTTTCTATATATTTTCAGCAAAACCAAACACCCCTGAAATCGATTTGAATAAATCGTATGAAAATATTCTACTAAAATTCATCGATAAAATTGAATTTCGCCAAAATGTATTATTAATATAAAATTTCACTGTATAATATTGAGCCATGCACGAACTTGAGCGTAGAAAAAGCGCGCGATGCCCGAGTGAAATTCTCTTTCAGCCACGGTCGTCCATTTCTTAAGAGGGTGAAGTGTGGGAAAATTAAAATGTAAAACGTGTTAGCAGGGTTTTAAGAGGAACAGTGGATTGCTTACTAGCGTAGCTCGTACTATGTAAATGAAAAGTCGTTCGAGAGTTAAAGTGAATTCAGCAGCGAGCCTCGAGTGAAATGCTTGTCGATTACGCGCCGGAAGAAAGAAAACAGCGTTCTCCACTTCTTGCCGCGCTACTCCGGTGACGCAATGGGAAGCCGCCTAATCGCGGCTATGCAATCGACGAGTCTTGGTTATTTCGCGTTTGGCCTTCTACGCCGGAACTGGTCGGCCTCCTCTTTCGCGAATTGCGAAACGAGAGACCTGGATGGACCTTAATGTGGAAATCAATTCCTTCATCAGCGGTGCGCCGTAACAGCGTAACTTCAATCACGAAATTTAGGGAAGCTTTTCGCACTTTTGGTTGTTTCCAATCATCTCCGAACAATTGGATAAAAACTTCTTTAACACACTACGTTTCCTCCACTTTCTACATAACTGTTTTGTTTATGTACACCGACGATATCCACGAGGAGACGCACAGGCAGCGCTAACACAACAAGTCTTTTCCGTCTACCTGTATTTTACTGCAGACCTTTCCACATGTTTAAAAGGACCCGCTGGAAACCAAGGGATTCGTACGATTTGTACATTAAATATAATAAAGTATATACAAGGGTGTTCATTTGAAAACTTTCCAGCCGAAAGACAGACAACATAAACGAAAGATCAATAGACGACAATTTTGTTTTCAAACGGTACATGCTGGTACAACTGGAAAACGTCAACGATTTGCGTCGCAGAATTGTACAGGAATGTAGAGCTATACCAACAGATACCTTCAAAAATGTTCGTTCAGAATTTGAAAATCGTCTGTATTATCGTTTCGAAAACAACGGAGATCATTTTGAAAATTTGTTATAGTTATAAAGAAACTACAAACTTTCTCGCAGTACAAGTACGACTCGCTCTACTTCCCTTTAAATATCTCCGAAACTAGTGCGCAGATAGAAAAAAGTATCCTACGAAAATTGTTGGTCTTATTACGTAGAATAAGATCCCGTAATAAAATTTGAACATTTGAAAAAACAAAGTTGAAAAAGAAAACCAAAATTATCCATGACATAAACATGAAAAATCAACTAAATATCTTAAGAAATATTGAACCTACAAAAAACTGTTTCAAACAAAAGTTGTGCATCTTTTTACGTAGAATGTGATTTCGAAATAAAAAATATGAATTTATGATTAAAAGGACAAAATGACCTTGAAATAACCTTGAAAACGTCCACGCATTAAAAAACTCGCAGTGCCATCCGACTCTCCGCTCGAAACACTAAAGGACATCTGTCAGTTTGTTTTTTTAAATCACGCGTCTTCGAGATTTTTTACGATCTCAACTTAAATGGAACACCCTGTATATCGGAATAGATCTATTCCTCGCTTCCAAATAACCAACATGTTTATATAAAATGACTACTTTAAAGTAAAATAAATATTTGCTGGTGTAGTCGTCAGCTTCGTTTGTGCTCGAAACAGTACATTTAAAGTTTTGAGTTGGATTAAAAGTTAAAATTCTTTCGACTCCGTAGGATAATGCCTTTAAATTGTCGCTCGTTTAATGGCGTAGTCGTGGCCGCCATCGAAGATCGATACTCGCTCGATTCGTGGCCACGGGGAGGAAGAATGTCCTGCGATCCGAACACGAATCAATAACGAGGATCGTGATCGGCTTCTCTTAATTCACGATCGCGTGATCCGTCGCCTTAATTACCGCGCAAGCTCTCGATCACTCCGGATGCACGGTACGTCGTGTCTTCTTTAATTGAATCTAGTCGAACCTGGTCTCCGATGACGCTGGCCACACTTCGACCGGATCTCGTAGTTCAGCCTCGACGTTCTCTCTGCTTCCTCGCAAAAATGGCCTAACCTTCGTACGGTTCGCTCAAACGTAGCTCATTTTATTTCTTGAATATCGTGTCGGCGTTATCTTGGCCTCAATATTTGCCCTACCCTAAGCGTAATGCAAAAAATGCTAAAATTGAAGCTTCGACATTTCATCGCGATTATTCCGATTTTAGAAAACTCGCGTACATGTAGGAAAAATTTGATTATTACAACTATTCAAAGTCGTCCGATGAAGTTGGATCGATGCGAATGCCCTAAGCTTCGTAATCCAGTATAATAAATAATGAAATTGTAAAAATAAAATCTGAATAAAATGAAACTGCCTGTTTGCGAACTTGAGAATAGCTCTCGCAATTGAAATAGATATTGATTTGAATGGAACTATAGCGACGACGGTCTTCTAACGCGACGCCAACAGAAATATTTCGCCACGCGTGTCTGGCGTTCGCGCAATTATCGTCGCGCATCGATTCGTCTTATTGAAAACGTGCTCGTCCGTGAAGTTGTATAACTTCAATTCCCGGAGTAGCCGCGGGTCAACTCTCTAAATCCACTAACAACGAGCCTTTATTGTTTTGTTATGCGCGTACATCGAACGCCTAATTTTATCAGGAACTTACATTGAACGAATACACGGAAATTCGAGACGCGGCGAAGGGTTAAAAAGAAAAAATCGGCTCGGCAACGGCTCCAGCCATAAATGCATTATGCAACGGTCATTATTGTACGTCGGATATTTTCCGTGTGCACGATCGCGGCAACTCGCAATTAAAACTGGTCCAGCCGGAAGGATTTAAAAGTTCTGCTCGCGGACAAAGGCTGGACTTTCTCAAGCAGCCTGGAGGAAAATAATATTTCCGGAGGCTCATCAGGGGCTAACGAATGTTTCGCAGAGAAAGAGAGGGAGAGGGAGAGAGGGAGAGAGTCGGGTTAAATTATTTAAAGTTGGAGTCCGCGGATCCATCGGTAATCCGCGTGGGCGGTCCACGGTTCGCCCCGGTAATCCTGCAATTTTTCGCCGTGCGGAACCGTGTTCCGTGCGCCCTGCGAAACTGTTCCGAGTTCATCGAATTAATTTCCAAGGACGGCCAGACGCGCAAACAAAGATAGAAGGAAAAAGCTCCGGCAACGGCGCGGTTGAATATCGGATTCTTTCCCTCCGATGGAAAAGCCTCTGTCCTCCGTACTCTGTCTCGCATAATTTAACATAAACGCATTAAGAAATCCTCGATTCGGGGAGCTTTGCCGCGCGGACTGGATTACCCCGTATCTGTTTTTCAGTGTACGAGAGCCGAACGGATGCGAGGGGTCGAGCGGATTAAACGTTGAAGATTAAACGACCGGTAATCCAGGCCCGACCCGCGTCGAATTTATACCGAAAGTTATTTCGCAAAAATCCGCGAGCTGATCGGCCTTCGACGAGATCACGAGTGAAAGTCCGCTCGATTGATCCACTAAAGTGTGCTACGTTAATTTATCGCATCGGAACCCGGAGACGTCGAGTTTGTTTTATTAAGCCTTGAGAGTCTCTTGGCTGCAGTGGATCGCGAATGTACGAACACGCAGTGATTCGAGATTGGGAACGATCGAAGGATTTTAATTCCGGGGCCATCGTGGATCCCGATCAATTGCCAGCTCTTCCCGGTCAAAAGCGCTGGATAAAAGATCGCTCCAGGCCGCGATCGCCCTGAAAAGTACTATTTTTACGTTTGCGAGACGTAATTCGCATTACAGTATTTTATCGATAAATGTCCCAAATGTCTGGCCGCTAAATGTCACGAAGTTATCCCCACCACTGCGGGGGTGTACCCCCTTGAGGGGCCATGAACTTACCATGACATCGTACGGCTCGGGTATATCGGTGAGACCACACTAATCCGAATTTCATACTTCTTTATTTTTAATTATTTTTTTATGGGACTTTGACCAACATATTTGTGAGATTTTTCTAATAAAAATCATATCAAATATCATATAATTCCGATGATATTCGCCTGTGTAACGGACGACTAAAGTTTTCGACGCAAGGAGGTTCAGCGTATGGGAAGTTCTTTGCGTCGCAAAACTTTCTTCGTACATCACACAAGTAAATATCATCGGAATACTTTTTTTTGGTTCTTTGACTAACATATTCGTGACATATTTCTAATAATTCCAAATTATATTTACTTGTGCAACGAACGATGAAAGTTTTCGACGCGAAGTACAGCGTACGGGAAAGAAATCGACGCGGCGCAGTTCAAAGAACTTCCCATAGCTGTTCTTCCTTGCGTTCGAAATTTTCATCGTTCGTTACACGCGTAAATATCATCGGAATTATATCATATTTGGTATTATTTTGAATTAGAAAAACGCCACGAATATGTTGGTAAAAGTTCCATAAAAAGAAATAACGAAAGATAAAGAAGTTTGACGTCGGATTAGCTATGTTTACACTTCTCGGCGACCGAGGCCTCTCGAGCTCGGCTGTCCTTCTCTACGTTCGGCAAAAGTCAAAGAATAGAATCCCTGGCGTATAATTGTCCCTGGGCAGACTCGCGTTGGGGACAATTATCGATAAAATACTGTACTATTCTGAAGCATAAAGCCGCTCGTGTAGTTATTTCCATAACGCAATGCAAATTGCGCCTCGTAAACGTAAAAATAGGAGTTTTGAGAGCGACCGCAGCCTAGATCGACCGTTCATCTAGCATTTTGACTACTGAAAATCTTTGCATTATCGAGCTCGAGCTCGGCTGTCCTTCTCTACGTTCGGCAAAAGTCAAAGAACAGAATCCCTGGCGTATAATTGTCCCTGGGAAGACCCGTGTTGGAGACAATTATCGATAAAATACTGTACTATTCTGAAGCATAAAACCGCTCGTGTAGCTATTTCCATAACGCAATGCAAATTGCGCCGCGTAAACGTAAAAATAGGAGATTTGAGCGCGACCGCAGCCTAGATTGATCGTTTATCTAGCATTTTGACTACCGAAAACCTTTGCATTATCGAGAAATGAGAAGGCGCGTCCCGCACCGTTGCAAACCTAGAACCGAGTCTACCCCTTTAACCCTTTGCGCTCGGAGCTATTTTAACTTGAAGATCGATCGTTTCTTCCGACCTACAATATTTCCATTCCGTACGATTTTTTAACTTTGATAGACATGAAATTGATGGGATACCTCGCACAACACTTAACCGTTTAGTAATTGGTCGGACACCGTCGTGTCTAACAATGTAAACAATATTTTAAATAATGGTACAGCAATTTTTAGTGACGCCTCAGAGGCGCCACTCGAGTGCTACGGGTTAATAGACAGCCTCTTCCGTAAGGGAGAAAAGAATCCGATCCCGAAATCCCTCGCAGGTCGGCGTCGAGCCGGACACGGATTCCCTGGGCCGTGTATCCCAGAGCCCCAGGCGTTCGCCTGGACCGTACAGGATTCCGAGAGCTGTGGTATCGATCCGGCAGTGAGAGAGCCGTAGGACGATGCAACGTAACGCATCGCATCGCATCGCATCGCATCCTATCGTAGGCACGTGCACACACGTGCACGCACCCACACAGACACGCAATAATACGCACATATATCTCGCTCTCTGTTGCAGAACCTGGAGGAGCGTGAGCGCAAACACGCCGTGCACAAGGAACAGCTGTCTCGCGAGCAAAGGTTCCTCAGGCGACGGCTGGAGCAGCTGACGAGCCAGACGGGCCTGCACGGGCTCCACGAGCTCCACGGGCTCCACGGGCTGAGCACGAGCGCTCCGACCGGCTCCTCCTGCGGAGCTGGTTCCGCAGTTGCAGCCGCAGCCACCGCGGCCCTCCTATCGAAACGACGCAGCGTTTCCGAGTGCTCGCTCGGAACAGCCTCTTCCACCAGCTCCACGGCCAGCTCCAGGAACTCCGACAGGTCTGCGGGCAGTCCATCCGTCTCGGAGTCCGGTGAGTACTTTCTGTCCTGTTCTTTCTTCCGTGCAAAGCGGGCAACGCCGATGATACTCGTCGGCCAAGGTCAGCCTGACTCGCTGGCTAACTGCTCGCGCCACCTCAAGGATTGGGTCCTTCGATTACAGTCTGCCCCACGCGAGCGTGTCGACGATATTTCTGTAAATATTTGTGGGAATTAATTGGAATTAATTAGACAGAAGTTACTGAAACAACGTCTGTAATATTATATGTAGCGTACAATGCTATTCGCGAGCACCGCGTAAACTGCCACCATTGCAACCCTATGGTTAGAGAGAATCGGTCGACGACCTGAATAGCTCAATTGGAAGAATCGTCAGTCGTGAAGCGAGAGGCCTCTTCTCGAAAAATAGACCGCACGATATTCTCTTACGCGGTTCTACCAGAAATTTCGATGCTACAATCCCTGAAAATGTGGGAAATAAATCATTAATATACACGAGCCACAAACAACTGTTTTGAGCTACCGAAAACATAATCCTTTGCGGTCCAACGTTCATTCGAGAACCTGTTACAAAATATTTCAATTATATCCCTACACGAATGTAACCTTAAAAACCTACTCGTTTCGGACAGTTAAGAAATAATACATTTGTTATTATATATGAATATGTAATTGTTGCATTCTTCGTGAATAGACTGGAAATATTTATGCTAAACAAAGTTCCCTAATTTCCATGGCGATGGAAATATTTCAGCGATTAAATGTGTGAGCACAGGTCCAACTCGTTACGACTCCTACCGCTCGCCTCGACGCGGAAAACAACTCTGCTCGTTCGCCCATCGGTATTTTCCGATGAGCCCTTCCGTCCCCTTTAGCTTTCCCAGAGACCTTCGGACTTTCCCGACGGCCCAAACGCTTCCTCTTTATGGCCCATGCAGGCCCCGCGCAGACCTCACGTTCAGGGCCGAATTAAGCCAGCGCGGGGCTCGTAGCAAATGTTACGCGGGTGCCCTAGGTTTTGCATGATAATAAAACAAAACACAACGAAGGACCTTTTTTTAGCAGAAATATCTGTAATAGTAGCCAGGGCTTTTTCTGCTGCAAGCGCGGGCCCCCGGAAGAGCGCGGGATCCGTAGCATTTGCTACTTCTGCTACCGGGCTTAATCCGGCTCTGCTCGCGTTCGGTTCCTAAAAATTACGCTTCCCGGGGATGATCGTAAATCCTAAAACATGAGTCTAGGCTCGGCGACGGTTGTGACGAATTTACGATGCTGCATATTCATATGTTTGGTTAAGGGTGCGTGGGAGCGAACATACTGTACCACCATCGGCGTAAAGGTGAACTAAGAAACAAAGATAGAGAGGCAGATATGTTTCTCGCAGGAGAGACAAAGAAACAGCTTGTTTTTTTCGATAACTTTACTCCCGTTTTCTGAAGCGAAGAAGCAATGTTTTTGTTGTGCTCTTTGCGTTGAAATATTCTTTGTATTATTTCGGAGGGGCTCTCGGAGCCCTTTTTTTGCAATTTGTCTCTTGAAACTTTGTAAACAATAAAGTTACAATAGCGCACGTTTTTGTAGCATAAATTTTGTTCACACTTTTCTCAAAAAAGAGCTCTGAGAGCCCCTCCGAAATAATACGAAGAATATTTCAACGCAAAGAGCATAACAAAAATATTGCTTCTTCGCTTCGGGAAATGAAGAAACAGAAATAAAGTCATCGAAGAAAGAAGCTGTTTCGTATTCTCTGTCTTTGTTTCTCCTGCGAGAAACATATATGCCTCTCTATCTTCGTTTCTTAGTTCACCTTTACGCCGACGGTGGTATAGTGGTAAAGTTCGGTCCATCTAGCGTCGAGTAGCCGTAGCTCGAACTGACGTTAACTATAACCTCTAAAGTAAGGTTAACTTCTTAGTTTTGACGTCTTTCGATAAAATTCAATAGATAAAAATACACGCTTGCACCAATAACATCGTTTTTCTCTGCATTAAAAATGTCGGAATTGGAGCCAACCAATCGTCATTTGCGCGAAGCGTTACTCTTTTTTTTCAATCGGTAGAAAACTGCAGCTGAAGCTCGTCGAACGATTGTGAACGTTCATGGCGATAGTGCTGTTTCCGATAAAACATGTACAGATGTACATGAGTTTTTTATTTTGGTAATACGTTTCCCTCTCAGCCTGCTCTTCGTTACGGACTACACATTTTCTATGGGGTTTGCATCAGGGGATTGGGATGGCCAAGGTACTGTTATGCCGTGAAGAAGGAAAGGATGGATTCTCTCGAGAAATAGTCCTTCTTCTTCTTGGTAACTTGAAGTTTTATTGGGTAGGTCACGCCAACAGATTGTTAACGGAAAAATCACGCTTTACAGGAAAATATAAGTCTTTACAAATTGAGTTTACGAAGTGGGTCCTGCTCGATGAGAGGATTCCTTATGTATGTTCTGTACAAGGACCTTTGATCTATGCTAAAATGTGTCCACTGGACACGTAACTCTGCCATTCCTAGTCCAGCCGAACATCTTAGTCAGCTTTTGGGTCAGAATCTTACCAGAAAGGGTGATGTGGCATAACAGTGCTACGGTGATGGCGTTTACAGCTGCATCCATCTCGGAAAGCTCTGTTCCTTTCGCCGTCAGAAACAAAACTGACAAATATTCAGCCAAGGCGCATTACAGACATCCGCGTTTGTTTACATTATCGTTATCTCCCCCTCATCGGGTGACAGGTTTCGAAGATATCGCCGACACGCTCTTGCGGGAACAGACTGTAGCTGTTGCTATCTCGGTCTCCGTTCTCGAGATACTCGTACAAAACTCTACTGTACCAGCTGGAAGTTGGCTACCCTATGTTCGACGAGTGTCCTATGTTTGGCTACTCGTTTTCCTAGCTAACATTGAGACATTAACTCCGGAGTTGGCTGCTCGAGCCACTCGACCGGGAGAACTCCTTTACTCTGTTCTTTCTGGCACTAGGTCTCGGTTTTCCAGACACTCGTCCGCCTTACAATGTTTATTAGAAGTTCCATGTTTAGGCTGTTTCCTCAGCTCTTTGATGATATCCGAGTCGAAGACGCGCGCAACCTTGGAGACTTGGACGCTTCTTGTTATTCTATTAATAGCGGTTAATTTGGTGTAAACAGACGTCGTCCTTTAGCTACTCGGATCTGAAAGGGATCCCGTGTTTAGATCCCTTTTGGGCTCTTTGATACCGCCCAAGTTCAAGACATTGACCGGTTGGTTGGCTACTTCCGTCTTCTAAGAGCACAGGCTAGGCTGTCTCTTGTTACGTTATTGTTAGCGTACGCTTGGATTTTAGAGACATTCGCAGCTGCGAGTTGCGTTCTAGATACTCTTCGATGTCGACAACAGAATGAACACGGTAGAACAGATTCGTATAAACAATAAGCAATCGAACATATACATGTTACGTCATTTCAAATAACTAATTACTAGACTGCAACTACACGTTGCGGATCTTTATGCAAAATAAAAATGTTCCGCATCGATTGTGGGAAGCAGGAGAGAAATAATACAATAATACAATATTCTTCAAATTTTATAATCGGTTTACTGCGTTTTATATTTCTCCCAGCCAATTTCCCCGTGAACGCATAAAAATCAGCGGTCTACCAACTACCGTGTCTCTAGAACTGTCACTTGGTAGAACAGCTCTATCGCTCCAGAACAAGCGTTGCAACATTTTAATGAAATGCCGTTGGATTTAATTGCATTCGCTTATCTCCTTCGCGAACGGTGAAGCGGATTTATCGGAAAGGGCACAATAGGAGCTTCACCCCAGCAGACTCTACACACAATGGTCACTTAAAAATGTCACGCGTGTTATGAAACAGTCGGTATTACGGCGGAGAGAGTACGTAACAAACGAGATTATCGTTAATGGTAGAACTCGGGAGGATTTAAACCCGGAGAGTAGAATTAAATGAATTATAGCCGCCTCGTATTCATTCAAATGTAATAGGATTATATGTAGAACACTGGGCTGGCAGGAGGGGAACGGAAACAGAGGATGCGTCGGCGTCGGTAGAAAGTTCATAGATACATACTTTATGGGATGAATAAATTCCAGACGATGATAACGATTTACGGAGGAAAGTCGAGCTAAACTCCTTTAAACGGACGGGATGATCCTACAATTTAGATGGATAAACAGAGACTCGCTCGAACACACTTTAATCGAAATATCGCGCATACAATTCGGTAGGCGAGATGTTGCAGTAAGCGCAAACCTTCGTTTCCATGACTGTACAATATAAATGCTAGCCGCTATAAAATTATTTGTGTACATGGATAAATTAGAGCAGCCGGATTGATCTTCATTTGCGAAGAGTTTCAGAATCACGAGTACGCTGCAACATTTTTAACCCTTGCGTAGCCAACTGCATTTTACTGCATTTCTTTCAGCAACTCGTCAATGTTCCTCTAAACATATTACCAAATTTCAAATATATCAATTTATAGTTTTAAAATGAAAATTTGCGCAAATATGTTGCATACAAAATGTTTTACATAATCTACATGTACATTTTGGTTGGCCGCGCGAAGGTTAAAATAAGGTAACACGTTTTGTCCCTGGAGAAATGGAGTTGAAAGGCCAAAGTAATTTTGGAGACGGTTGAAGAGAATAAAAATGAAAGGTGGGTGTCCAGGCGATGGCGAAAAAGGGTCAGGAAAAGATCCAGTTTCGGTGTGCGAAGCGTAACGTTCTCCTCGAGCGTAGGATCGCGTGAAACGGAACGATTCGGTGGCGCTAATCTCGCATCTGGGGACCGAAGAGCGATCTCGTTGAGAACGGTGGGCGGCCATTGCGCCACGGCGTTCTACTCGCGATCATATTTATCGATCGTCGGTGGCGGCATGGTAGCGCGCGGTCATGTGAACGCGGCGTTAACTTCGGCCGTGTCACGGCCCGCACTTTGGTCGTTGCACCGCCACCGGTGCGCGACGCTGCGAATTCAGACGGCGGCGTTCTAATCCGAGATTTCTCTGCCGATGAAACGGCAAGGTTCGGCTGAGTCAGCTCGTTAGAAACAGGACCTACTCCCGAACATCCTATATAAATACCCCGGCGCTCGGGTAAAATTGGAGTAATCCGCGAATTATGAGTCAACTGTTGCGGAGCGACGCTGTTACACCGTTTGTTTTAACCTCGCGACGCTGCGTCGCGTCGCCCGTAGTCGGTATTGGATACGGGTGGTTGAATAAACTGACGACTGCGTATTCTCTTAGAAACTCTAGTTTATTAGACTAACAATGAGCTCGGAAGGACGTCGTATCGAATCGAAGGCTAGACTCGGAACGATGAGAAAACCAAAAGAGGAACTTCGGTAAAGTCCGTTGCTCGCTTGAGACACACTGCCGGACAAAATGATAGGACATTCGATGTATTTGTATATCTCGTATAACGCAATAGGATATACGTACATATTACACGCCCTGTATATTAGATATGTCCTTCAAAGTATCCATATAGAATTGCAAGTTTGTATCTTGTACGCGAAAGAAATTAGTGGAAGAAGCGTAAACATGGGCTGACTTTGCTCGGTCAAATTGATTTGTCGCATGTAATATTTTCTGTTATTATGTACTCTGGCAGTAATATGTCAGGAGTGACTAGAAGCAGACGTGCAAATTTTTCAGTTATCTACAACATTTGCGCCGTTAAAGTTAAAATGGGTCGGGATTCTAACGTCGGACATTTTATTTGATCTATTAGAAAGTACACCTTCAAGTCTGCACAGTCATCCGGCGTGGAAAATTGTTGTTTCCAATTGTTCCTATGTCTTCGTTCCGTTAAGTTCGCATTTTAAAATCGCCTCGAATGTTCAGACTTGCAAAGTGATCTGATTCCCATCGCGTCGGCAATGCGACGTCTTACAAAACTCATCGTCGCGGAGTTCACATGTAAGTACACGCGCAGCGTCGTCGTCGTCGTCGTCGTCGTCGTCGTCGTCCAATTAAAAGTGTGATTAAGCGTCAAAGTTTAGGAGGCGTTCGCGAGGCGTCGAATGTATTCGCAGTCTGAATTTCCAGTGGCGTCGTCGGTGGCTAATATCGCTGTAACTTTCTTTTCTAATTACCGAGGGGAGTTGCAGTGAACGCGCGCGCGCGCTCGCGGTCCATTTAAGTATTCTCTGTGTACAAATGTCTCCGGTAATCAGCGATCACCGTATCCCGAGAAGGCCCGCGCAAAATTCCACGGGACACAACCTATCTCGCGGAGGAAGTTGAATCCTTGCATATCAATATTTAATTTAACTTTATAATTAGCTAGAGTCTCTTCTCTCTCTCTCTCTCTCTCTCTCTCTCTCTCTCTCTCTCTCTCTCTCTCTCTCTCTGTTCATTTAAGAACACCGGAATCGATACCACTCCGGACGGTGCAGAGCCGTGGAAGTCCCATCGAAACCGGGTTTATCGTCGGGCTGGAACAAGAGGAACGTTATTCCAGGACATCCGGTTCTTTTCTGCTTTTCTCTCCTAATTTTCGCTCTGCTAAATTATACATTAAACATCCAAAACGCGTCTACGCCGTGTAATTTTCGTGTCACTTTCGTTACGCTTCCATTACGTGCTCGTTGTTTTCGAGAAAAACATTATTTTGCTTTCTCTTCTCGTCACCTCAGCATTTGCTTGCTCTAATCTGCAACTCCTTTACAAAACAAACAGCCTGCACAATATTTTCAGCGAACATCTTTTGTTCTGATCTTTTCAAAAGCGGAGAATTCAGGTCCGAGCTTCGGTTTTGTAATACCGTCCATCTTTCTAATAATACGTTTATAGAAAACGCAAGAACATTCCAGCGTTCAATCTGAAGCTTAACGAAACGATTGAAATAAATAATGGACTAGATACGCGATGATGCTTCTACGAAAAATCTCTTCTCCGTACGGGCCCATTTGCGTTCCAATGGTTCACGGCTACCGCTTGGCAGCATCGTGGCAATCTCGCAAACCAAGCGTTCCGCGGACTGCGGGGGATGATTTCAGCCGTTTCGGACGGTTCCTCGAGGTTCCCCGGAAATCAACTTTCCCGATCCAGTCCCTCGGACGAGCCGGGGCGAGTAACTTGTATTTTCACACCCGGTAGATTTGGACAATTGTCCCGCGACGTTCCCACGCGCGCGCGCGGTTTGACGAAATTCACCGGCGCGGACATTTTTACGATTCCTCAGCAGAATCGTTGCGTATTACCGCGAATTTCCTCGCTGTCGCGGAACCGTCTGACTCAGCCCGTTAGCAAACTTCCGGTTCGTTCTCTGTCGCTTATGAAGTTCTGCTTCGTAAGACGACGACGCCGACGACGACGGTGGAAAAGGAGAAAGGGAAGTTGAAAGGGGTTGGAGGAAGTTGGAGCGCGTGGAGGCCAACCGATAAAAAGTTGTACGCGACGACGTGTCCCGGCGACGATCGACGATCGCCAACTCGAGGATCCCTCCCGTTGATCCGTCCCCGTGATTCCGTGAGATGAAGTTCGCGGACGCGTGTCTCATCTTCCGCTTCTTTCGTCCGTCTTCGTCTTCTTCGTCGTCTTCTTCGTCTTCGTCTTCTTTGGCTCCGTACACTTACACCGGGAGAAGAATTTGGCTCGATGTCGTTGAACCCGGCGAAGTTATCTCCGGCGAAAAATGTCGCGATAAAACTTGACGAATTTTTGAAGTTTATTTGTTTTTCTCGGCCACGCTCGCTTCTACCCTTTTCAGAACTTATCGGACAGCTCTGCGTTGCTCGATACAATTAGGCGGACCGCTGTTTTTCCCTTCCCACGGACGTGCGCTGGCTCGCAAATTTTTTGGCCGCGTGCTTGTTTACCGAAAAACACCGATGACATGTCGAGATTTCGAGCTTCTCCCTTTGAAAGATTGTAGACCGGGCAGATAGGGTTTGCTGCTCGCTTTTTCGGTCCGTAATCTCTACGCTGTAACGCGCTCTCGGTAGTGTAATCTACGCTAGCTAACCAACGCGTTCAACGATTATAATAATTCGCTAACTACACCGGCTGGAGCGATGCAATAAACTATGCCATAAACGAGTAATTAAGATCGCACAAAATTTCAAGAAATTCAGCCACGAATTATTATAATTTTCACACAATATCGTCACAGTTAGAATCGTCGTGCAAATAAATAACGTATGAATAATAAACATCAAGTTCCAACGGCCAGCTATTTTCATCGCGTACGCGCGAAGCTACCTAATAATCATAAATAAAGAAGTTAGTCCCTAAGATAACGGGAACGTTGAAATAATTCTTCTCGTGCGCGCAAGGGTAGAATTAAGAAAAATCTTTTTTTCCGCGCAGTTTCTTAAGCCGGAGCCGTGTCTCTTAATCTTCGGCAATGAAAATTTAGTGTCTCTCCAGGGGTGCGTTCTCGCGGCCGGAATCGATAAGACGTTGAAATGACCTGCATGTCGAAGAAGAGGAGGGGACGAGTGGGAGGCAGAGCGGGTGGAAGGAAAAAAAATGATAACTTTTCAACGCGGGTTTCTATCGCGAAGCGAGTTTCGGATAACGCGTCCCGCAGGGAGGAATAAAATGCATCCTATCGGGTCGCGGAGTTTACGAGGTACCTTCGAGAGAAAGATACCGAACCTCCTATCGAATTTTGCCTGATTTCAATCTGAACGCTGCGAATGTAACGGAGCACGGCGAAACCAATGAAGATCGAGCCGGGACGATAAGTTGCCGAACGCTTCGAGGAGCGCTTAAAGTTTCCGCGATCCTTTTCTTTCCCGTGACACGGACATAAGAAGAAAGAAAGAGAAAGAGAGAGGAAATCGTGCGCCTTCTCTTCACGAGCATCCGCTGGTACCTTCGATCGGGGTCGTGTCGCCTCGCATCGACATTTGAAATATGCTATCGTAAATTAGATTCAACCTTTACAGTCAATTTTCTTGTCGGTTACGCTTACCGATGATCGGCGTCGCACGCACTTAGGCGATCCCCGACGATCGTTGCACCGGGATCTTGTGAATCGCGCTTCTACGCCATTGTTCGAACCTTTTTATCTTTTATCGCTCGCTCTGCGGACACCTCGAGGAATCGGTGACGGTTTTACCTCGTATTTTTACGTACTTTATGTGTCGACGTATGAAGCGTCCAAATACCGTAATTCGTATACCGAACTTCTCTATGTAGGTAACCACGTCTAGTTGAAAGTAAAATTCGCGTTCAGGAAATAACACGCTTAAAATGTAGTTGAAAACTTAACGAGATACAGTATTAACAATGTTCGAGGTAAAGTACTATCGTTACACGCGAATTTTCCGAGATCTGTTAGGTTCGAGCGATTTTTAGATCTCTCTAGTTCGAGCGATTTCTTAGAACTGACTTTCGGTGTGGCGTCATGCATAACTGTTTCTAAGTAAATACATATAAATCTCACGTTCGGTCCGATCAGAGACCGAACAACGAAGTCTACTTTATTCCTCTAACCTTCGTTATCGATAAATAAAATTTTTACTATCGCTTATACGCATCGGCGAACCATAGAAAATTCAAAGGAAATTATACAAATTAGTTCGTAATTTCAAAAAATGAACCGCACAAGACGACAATGTTTCCAGCATCGAAAGATATTGTTAAGAGCTGCGATCAATAATGTCGACGTTCGCAAACAGTAGCGAAGAGCTTGATGTTTCAAGAAGTACACGATGGTGGGTCTGATGGCCCTCGTGAGCAAGATGGCGTCCGTTTCCCGTAGTATCGTTATTAAAGCGCGAGCATCCGATGATCGACTCGTCTCCTTGTATCCCGGTGCACGTCCCGGAAATGCATTCGCCGGTTCATGATATATTGCGAGGTTCGCTGAGAAGAGGTACGGGGGCAAAGAAAAAGGAGGTCGGGGGTCCGGCTACGGGGTTAAGGGCTGCGACGTGGACGAAACGCGGGCGAACGTTAAAATTGATGATCCCACGGGAATATCTCGGGCGAAGCACTTATCATAAGTCACGCGTGCCACGCCGGCGATTTTTCGAATTCCTTCAGGAGTTTCACGCGAATTCCTCGCGTTTCTGGCTCCTCGCGCGATCGCCGCTCTGCTCGGGACGCACCGGAAGCCGGCGATTAATATAAAAGACTGCGAATGTTTATGCAATTTTCAATTTCTCCAGACAAACTTTAAGAAAGTACCAAATCAAATTCTATATTCATTGGTAACAGCATTCGTAGATCCAAAATGAATGAAAATCGTACTAGATTCTGTTGAATTTAACCAGTTAACTGCGTTCGACGTGTATACACGTCAATCAACATCTCTATCGCGGTGCAATAACAATAATCTTTTGAAGAACGAATTGTTAATTTTTTATCGAATAAAAATGTAATTCTTCCTCGTTTTTCGTAAAATTTATAATGGGACACGTTGCCCTGCGTTCTACGTGTATACTCATCGTCATTGGTTAATTTTAATTCCGCACTCTGTGGGGGATTTTTAAAATTAAATTCCGCAGTTAAGAGATTAATACTTCAGCACTCTTTTTAATTGCGAATATTTTAATCCATCTTCGAATACGTCAAGAGTTAGACATACGAATTAGTAAAAAAGTTGAAAGCCATTTCATTTTCTCGAGGGGAAAGCGAAAGCCAATCTTTTACCATATCGAATAAGTTTGATGACATTTGATTCCACGATATTAGCAAAAAAATTGAGTTATACAACTTTTTACGACTTTGTTTGAAATTGATGGAATTCTCGCAGAGAAACGAGCGTGTGTGTCTTTGCGATCAGCTTGGAAAGTTTCTATTTTGCTTGAATATCCACGGCGTAGAGATGAGACTTAGCAAACAGTGAAATCGCGTCCACGATTCGTTATAAGCGCGCGTACGGTCCCGTTTGCTATAGCTGCAGGGAGGCGCTATTATTTCAGTAGAATAGATCGGCGGAGAGGAGGCAGCAATTTGTAGAGTCAGCTAAGAGATATCTTGCCGACCGCAGACCGCTCGTTTCGTCCGCTTTAATAATCAACACGGTTGTCAGTAAGTTATCGAGAAGTCGATGGAGAATTTAACGAGGAAACTAACGACGTCGTTCGTATTATACGATACGGGTCGTTTCGTTTTCTTGTCCCCTCCCCTGCCGTCTCTCGCCGGATCCAGGGGCCGAATCGGGGTGGAATCGGAATTGGAGCGTGTAATCGCGAAACAACCGTCTTCTGGCTGGGTTTCCGGTGCATGTGCAACGCGCAGATGCGGTTCCGGCAGCGCGGGCTGAGCTCGCGTCTTTCGAATCGGCGGGTTCGCCATGGTCAACGACTCGGACGAGATTCCGAGCCACTCGACGTGTTCGGAACTGCTTCGAATTAGTCGCGTGTACGAAATTCCTTATCTTATCCGGAATAATTAACGGGCTTGAATTTTATTACGTACCGGGTGACCGAAACAGCTGTTTCCCTTAACGTACAGGACACGCGGCTCGTTTGTCCGAATTCTTAAAGAGCTGTACACTCGTTGTTCGTATTCGAACAATCGAATAAAACTGTATTCAATTCCGATTCCTCTGCATCTATAAATTATAGAATCGTAGAAGCAACACGGACGTTCATTTCTTCGTTGGATGATTGTAAGCAGATCAAAAAGAATGCAACAGCACTTTTAAATCACACAAATATTTTCTCCATTTCGCACGAAATCCGCTGTCCATTTAAATACTACGCGATCTGAATTTTCACGGAAGATTGAATGTTCATAATTATAAATCACGAAAACAAAAATGTCGTGCGTGAGCAGATCAGAATTAGTGCAACAGCATTTTGTAAATCCCACAAATATTATCTCTATTTCGCACAAAATCCGCTGTCCAGTTATATACAACGCGATCTGAATTTTCACGAAAGATTAAATGCTCATAATTATAAATCACGGAATCAAAAATGTCGTACGTGAGCAGATCAGAAATAGTGCAACAGCATTTTTAAATCCTACAAATATCTTCTCTATCTCGCATGAAATCCGCTGTCCATGCACTACGCACTCTGAATTTTCACAGAAGATTAAATGTTCATTATTATACGATAACAAAAACGAGCGACGAAATTATACATGGTTTTAAAATCATTATTCCGACGTCGGAAAGATGAACGATTCTAAATATTAATTGTGCGTGGGACGATGTAAGAGGATGATCGAACTCGAAAAGAATGACTCGACGACGCGACGGTTAGCGCGCGAGTAATGATTCTCCGCGGGAACATTCGTCGAAAGTCATTAGCGGCACAATTAACGGGCCGCTTTGACCACAATCGGAAATAGGACACGTCGGGATAGAAACGAAGGGAAGGAACGAACGGAACTCACTGGAAACGAGCCGCACCCGCGGGTATAAACCTCGAATTACCTTCGAGCCTCGCCGTAGATACACTTAAGCTACGCGAGTTTCCGGCACGAAATTATTTTATAACTCCCGGCGAACTTTCCGAGGTTCTCTTCTACTTCGTCGCCCACGTTCATCCTCCTGATTCCACCCTGCAGGTTCTTTTCTTCGTCCCTGCACTGTATTTGGGTCACCGGTTCTCTTTTTCATTCAGTATTTTCCACGTTCCGTCTATACGACCGGTTCATTAGAAACGATTGTTTCGCATCTGCAAATTCGAATCTTCCTTCGAAGAAACAGAATTATCGTGGGCGAGACATTTTAACCTTACCAGTTCTTTAATCGTTCATCAAAAATATTTTATTACACCATTCTGTGCAATATGCAATCAGAAGAGAGCGCGATCAAGAATTTTTTCCTGTATCATTTTGAAATTTTCAACTTCGCTCTCCACAAATTCTGACGAAAATTAAGTCTTTGGGACTCGAATTAATTTCAATTCGGAAATCAAGACATTCCTCGTGCAACAGTCGAACCTTTTACAATTTCTAAATTGTTTCGAATAATGGGAATGGCAATTTTCAAAGGGTTAATCGACGACTTCGCCGACCGTAGATTCTGATTAAAGAACGACATTTTATTTCTACAAGATACTCGACTGTTCCGGTTCTCTGTAGATTAACTTTCGGCCGGCTGAGTTACGAAAGTTTTTAATCGCTAATTACTCGGTCCAGTCTCCCCGGATTGCAATTTGATTGTGCGTCTCTTTCTTTCCAACGGGTGGCAATATAATTTTTGCCCGAACGATTCGCTGAATCTTCGCAAGCAGATCCGTGTCCTAACCGGCAGGAAATTTGATTCACACGATCGTCTACAGATTAATAATTCCGTGTTAGTGAAGTTCCTCTCGAAGTTCTTAATCAGCGGACTCTTAGAGAGCGCGCCGGTCTTCTCCGGGACAGTAATAACTCTTCTTCCATAACTTCACTCGGGGATAGAAGTATTCCCATAAATAAGGGATGAAAGCATCGTTTGAAACCGTCCAACTTTCGGTGGAAACTGTTGAGGAACTCGGAAATTTACAATTAAAAGAACATCTTCGTCTTCG
Organism: Lasioglossum figueresi; assembly: GCA_028455805.1. Taxonomy (NCBI): domain Eukaryota; kingdom Metazoa; phylum Arthropoda; class Insecta; order Hymenoptera; family Halictidae; genus Lasioglossum; species Lasioglossum figueresi. The sequence goes on along the minus strand of CM052201.1, from coordinate 15,010,774 downwards.
TCGTGTCTTACTTCTTCATCGGGAATCTTCTCGCCGTGCACTTCGCCGCTCGCCGGGATTCCGGGATCGCAAGGTCCACTGATAAAACTCAATGCATACTTCCATCAATGAACTCGTGCTTCCGGTACGAAACAGCTATAACGATGGTCTATTGAACGGGGCCCGAGTCGGCGCAGATAAACAAAACATCAGCGTGCGGAGCACGCGATAGATCCCGTGGTTCCATCTATTGTCTCTGTCCGACTAATCCGATCGCTTTCCGGCTGAATAGTCGTTTCCTGCTTTTGTTCACACCTCGTTGCTCCAGCCACGCAAACAATTCATTTTTCCGAACTTTCATTCAATTTAGCCATCATCCGAAACGTCCTCTATCGCTGCCATATCACGTCTATAATCCTGCAGGTTGCTCGAAGGTCAAATTCATTTTATACACACGTTCGTTATTAAACAGCCGGATTTTCTGTGTTTGCGACAACAATGAAGTAGGTGTAATCTGAAACTGAAGAATTTTAACGAGTTTGACTCGCGACGAACAGTTGAAACGTAATCTGATAAATGTGAATGTTACGTCTTTACTTTTAAGACGAAATAATATTCAGTTATTTCGCAGTCAATATTTTAGCGTTGAAGTAAATGTAGGTGTGGTTACAGTAGATACAAATTTTCTGTTTTCATCAGTGAAATTATTAAAGACAAGGAAGTTGTAATTATTGTAACCGTGGAGAAGATCGTACGGCAAGGGGTGAAACATATTAAGAAAGAAAATAAATGTCAGTTTCACTCCAGATTGTTGCGATTCAGGTAGAAAATTTGTATTTCGCATAAAAATCGAGGAACGAAATTACTTTCTGTACGACCCAATATAATAGGAGCTAAAAATTTTCATCAAAATCTTTCAAAATGTATTTCATTTAATAATTTTACTGATTATCACGAATTTATCAAAATCATTGCAGGAAGAGAGGCATATTTTAAAATAAATGTCAGTTTCACTCCAGATTGTTGCGATTCAGGTATAAAATTATTTCGCATAAAAATCGAAAACCGAAATTACTTTCTGAACGACCTAATATAATACGAGATAAAAATTTTCTTCAAAATCCTTCAAAATGTATTTCATTCAACAATTTTAACGATTATCACGAATTTATCAAAATCATTGCAGGAAGACATATTTTAAAATAAATGCCAGTTTCATTCCAGATTGTTGCGATTCAGGCAAAAAATTTGTATTTCGCATAAAAATCGAAAAACGAAATTACTTTCTGTACGACCCAATATAATACGAGATAAAAATTTTCTTCAAAATCTTTCAAAATGTATTTCATTTAATAATTTTACTGATTATCACGAATTTATCAAAGTCATTGCAGGAAGAGAGACATATTTTTAAAGTATCCAGTATCTTGTACGTTTTCAGAATATGAAATGCTGAGCGAACCGCAATTAGTACAATTAAAGTGTAAAACAGTCGAAGTATCGGACGATCTTTCGCGCGAGTACACATATCAGCGTAGCGTGCGAAGGGTTAAACATCGCCATTGTTGGATGCGGCCCTTTAAAACTGCGGCGGCGTGATTGCAATCATTTTGAGAGGTTGCGGCAACGTTACCGTTGTTCCCGGCGTAATTGACAATGTTCTCGCGAGGAGGTCGCGCGCAGTCGCCTAATCCTTGTTGTTTTACGATTCCTCATCAGCGAGGAGGGTCAGAGAAGCGAGGAGGCTCGGTCGACTCGCTTCCGCGAAAGGAGTTTCCATTATTCCCGGTGATAATTTACTTCCCGCTATTCCGCACCTTATTAGCGTTATCTTCTCGACTAGGCCGCCGGCACGCAACGTGGCCACAGTTCATTAACCCTTTGACCGTGCAATTGTTTTCAGTGGAAAGCACTGTTGCGTTCTCTTCGCCGCACCGCGCGGTTGCGCTTGTTCGCCTTAGAAATCTTCGTTCGGTGGAACTGTACCGCGATTATTCGGTCGCGAGCCTAATTGCAACGTTCCCACGTTGCGCGCGGTTATTCCGGAGTCCTTCGAAAAATATTACGACGGGATCGCACACGACATTTCGTCGCTTAATCTTTTGAGAACGAATCAGGATCGTTAATTCCTCGAGGCTCAAACAAAATATTTAATTGTTTAAATAACACAATGTTACTGCACGGCTTCCTTTAAACGTAACACGTTTGTAGAAAGTTATAGACGTTACTAGAACTTGCAGGTCATCTGTACAGTAAATGCCAGTTCCTCTGGACCAATATATGTTTTCATCCCGAAAATCCTCCAGGATCGAGTGCTAAAATTAAATTAGTGTTATTTAAGTTCCTCAAATGATGGATCTCGACCGCAAAATAAAAGTTGTCCGCATCGATTGCAACGACAACCGCGTGTAATGAATTGAAAAATATTTATTGCAGCGAATAGATAGATAGATTATAAAGGATATTAAAGTCGCGTTTCCAGTAAAATCGACGCCACAGAATTTGGACGGTTAGGTTCAAAGAATTCCGCCGGTGGAGTTCGAGGAACGAATCCCTGACCGCCGAAAGAACGCATGGGGGTGGTAGTCGTAGGGGTGGGTTCGCATAAGCGACAACGGGCGAAACTTCCGCGATCGACGGACAAGGCAAGGCGTTTCCCCACGGGGCGCTGCTGGTTCGCTCATTTTTGCCGGGCTTCAATCCTTTCAGAGGCTTTAGCGATATACATCACCCTAACACGATTAACCCTCAAATTTTGCCCTAAAGGGATTACGTAGGCACGACGGAAGGAGGCTTCGGCCGCACGTGCCGCGCGCGTTTCGGGCTAACGACACTTGGACCGTCGCAGCCAACTTTTGCATATTACGAAAACAGAAACGGCGCGGTCATTAAACGGCCGTTTACAACGAACTTTCTCCGTTCCCGGCGACGAAAACTAGAATATGATGGCGCGAGCCCGGGCGCGATAACTTCCGTCGGCGTTCCTTTTGTATTCTGTTTCCTCCAGCAAGGATATTCGCTATTCTTCCTTTAACGCGCTCCCTCGAACGACAAAAGACGCGCGGAATCGATGCTATTTGCCTTACGAAACGAAAACGTTAAACGCTTTCTCGATCCCCTTAACATCAGCTTTTCGGTACGTCCCGTACAATGTAAAATTTAATCCGCAACAATGGACATGCGTTTTATTAACCCTTAGCACTCGAGTGGCGCCTCTGAGGCGCTATTAAAAATTGCTGTACTATTATTTAAAATATAGTTTACATTATTATAGATATGTACGTATCTAACCAATCGCTAAACTATTATATCAATTTCATATCTACCAAATTTAAAAAATCATAGAGAATGGAAATGATTCTCGGTCAGAAGAAACGTTTAAGTTTACAACTTTAAGTTTACAACGAACGCTTATTCAATATTTCTTTTAATACTCCCGCAAAAATGAAAATTATATTTATATAATAATGTCAAGATTATGTCCGACTCAGATTTCATACAATATTTATTATCCAATGAAACAGTTCTCGAAAATGTCTCACGAAAAGAATCGTTTTAATATTATTTCCTTATCCTGCATTTATAAAATCGTCGCAATGTTCGCAACGAAACGAAGAAAACCGGCGGAATCTCGAATATCGAGGAATGTTTTAAAACAAACAAACTTTGCGCCCGCAGCGTTCGCGAAGATAATGGGAATCGGGTGCTCGGTTTTCAACGACGTGTTTATAGACAGCGTAGTATCGGTTGCGAATAAGACGGGGGCATTCGCAAGTTCTACCGATTTTCACAGCAAATCGTCTTCCTCCGCGATTCCGCATTACTTTCGCTTTCCGGTCTCGCATCCCTGGAACCGTAAACGCGTCCCCCGCCATCTCCCGAGGGAATTGCAACGTAATCGAGCCGATATCCTATCCGGATCGAATGTGCCCGCCCCTCGAGCACGGTTTAATCGACTGACATCGATTGTTTCTGCTCGGAGCGGTCGGTTTTCCTCCGGAGTGCGGGATCCTCGAGCAGACTCGATTTTTCTTTTCGATTCAATCGCGAGCGAATTTAATATTTCGCTGGTATATATATTCTCAGACTGTTCGCCACGGAACCGGTCGCCTGTGTCTCTGAAAGTCGCCTGAATAATATTTTTCTACCGGTTCCTCCACCGCGCCGCCATTCCTTTATCGAACTACCGCGGCCAAGCAAAAATATATTCGAATCGATATTAATCTTCAGGACCGCTGCTTTATTTATCCATTTCTTCGAACATATTTTACCCCTGCATTATATTCCTGACGCAACTCTCTCGGTCAAAATGGATTTTATTATTGCAGAAGATTGTTCGCCGCGACTGCGTTTCGTTTTAATTAAAAAATTGAAGATCTCTGGATCGAGAAGCGTAAAGTAAAAATGGGTCAAGCGTTACGCCTGCATTATATTTCGCATGCATTAGATTGGCAACTGTGTTTCGTTTTAATTAAAAAATTGAAGACCTCCGAATCGAGACATTGTAAAGGAAGCACATTCGAAGCGTAAAGCAAAAATGGGTCAAGCGTTCTGCCGAGATCTGTTGTGCAAGTATTTTTGGGGGAGGTCGAAGGGTACGGATTCGCGGATGAGAAGGAGCGTTTAGTATTCGACATTTCGAGCGATCGATCGTTTCAACTCGGAACAATATCGCCTCGAAAATTCCAGGATCCCATTTGCCTGGTTCTCCCCCCCCCCCCCCCGAAAACTAAAATTATTACGCCGCCAGCAAATTGGCTGTTCGCGCAGCTAATTGCAAGTAGCTAGCAACAATGAGGCAACGTGACGTGCGGCATTACGTCAATAGCTGGCTCTTAATTATGACCCGCGAGCACCTCCATTCGATCTCATTCAAAGCAGATTGTGAGCGGGTCCCTTGGCAATCCTGCCTCTCTGCCCTCTTCCTCTCTTTGTCAGTTCCGGCGTCTGTGCCTCTGTGTGTCTGTAGGCGTGCGTTTCCTCTCTCTTCCTCGCTCTGTCGCGTGTATATCTTCGACGAGGGGAATTATGTCCTCGCGGCCGATGTCGGTCCCTTGATCGAAGGTTTCGCGCGGAACGAGGGGTTTACGACGACGACGATGTATACTGGGAAATTTCTGGTCCTATACAGACCTGTACTTGTTAACGGGACCCGAAGTTTTCCATTGTTTAATGGCTCAACGTGCGCGTGCTTCAACTAAACCTGCCCCGCGTTATTAGCAGCCATTTTGTTCCATGGGCTCTTCCCGTCTTTGCCAGAGATCCCGTTCTTGTAGAATTTTTAAAAATTGCCGTACCATTGTTCGAAATATTGTTTGCATTGCTATATATGTTGGTATCTAATGAATTACAAACATTTAAGTATCGTGTGAGGTATTATATCAATTTCATATTCGTGCAGAGGAAAGAATTAATATGGAATGGAATTATTCTAGGTCGAAAGAAATGTTTAATTTTCCAGTTAAAATAGATCCGAAATAAATTGCACTGTAGGAGGGTTGATTCTGGGCCTAACTGTGCCTCGCGAAACCTTGAAATAATTTCGAGAAACCGTCCCTTGCTACTTTCGCCGTCCATTTTCTCGGATCCGTCAGGTGTCGAGCGGAACCACCCCAGGCGTCGGGTAGTCTCCTCGACAGAATTGCGTCGTGATCGAATTGACATTCAATCTGGATCGAGAGCGGCTCAGCGAAGTTTACACTGGATCCGATCCAGCCACGGGATTCGGTTCGAGAGTCGCCGGTACAAACGCGATCGGGAAACCCGTTACGGGTACACCGATAACGAGTGTGTTCCCTTCGTCGCCTGTACACTAACCTCCTTCTCCTCCTCCTCCTCCTTCTGCACCCCCACACACCCCTACATCCACACCATCCCTCACAGGACCGTTCCTTTTCTTATCCGAGCGTTGTTTCTTCGAGAGACTTTCCCCATTGTTCAGCCACTCGAGATGCAATGACGCGTGCGAATCACGCGTACAGCAACGCCTCGATCCGCCTACTGTTTACACGAATCGGCCGATCGACAAGATCCACGGATAATAAATAGACTGGCTGTTTGCACGACCGACTACGATCTGCCCGGACGCGCAATCTTATCGAGTCCCTTTTGCCCCTCAATTTCAGTCTTCGAAACTATTAGATTGCAAGCAATGTTCTGCCGCATTTTAACCGGTTAACCGCGTTCAACGTGTGTACACGTCAATCCAAATCAACCAATTTTCACTAATTTTCAAGAATACCTCGTTTTTCGTAAAATTTATAATAGAACCATTCGCCCTGCGTTCGACGCGTAGACGCGCCGTTGTTTGATTTTAATTCCGAACTCTGTGAGGGATTTTTAAAACTAAATTCCGCAGTTAAGAGGTTAAAGAAAACATTTGAAACGATTTATAAAAATATATACTTAATATTATTCGGTGATACGATTTCTCAATGACTCACCTTATTTTCGCTTATTTAAAATACGACAGAACTTTCCCTCCAACCGAATAATTTGCCAAAGTAATGGGTCCACGATTAATCGTGTAACTTTGTCTTAAATTTAAGTCTTTCGCTTGTCGCATCGGGTTCTGGCGACTATTAATCCTCGAAATGAAAAGAATTAGATACATCGGCGCGATACAGTCCCATAAAGTAAAAGAATTAATGCGCGATGGCGAGCACGAATGACGAATTAACTTGTCATCCCCAGTTAAAAGGTAAGGGTGGCACACATTCGCTCGCGTGGCTGCTCGTTCGTCAGATCTAGATCCTCCAGGTCATCGCCCGTTTCGTTTCCTTCAGCATAATTCGATTGGCATTTTAAAACACTTGAAAAAAAGAAACAGTTGTAATTATTTTATAATATGAAATCCTAATGTGTTGTCCAGCATGATGGCATATTAAATGATGACTTTCTCGCTAATGCGAGAGCTAGTTCTAAACATTTTAAAATAGTTTCATGTGAAACAAACAATGCTGTCGCGAATACAATGGGGACAATAGGGTCGTAAGCTGCCAATGTATGCTTCAATTATGCAATAAACGGTGAAGTTTTTCTTCGAAGGAAACGCTTTTGTCAGAAGTGTCATTCATATGCCTGACAACTACGACCTATGTTCCTTAGAAAACCTAAACTTTCCACTCGCTTCTCCGACGTTGACTGACGTACTTTCTCTGGAATAATTAATAGTGCTTTAGAATATCAACTTGCACCGTGTACACATGCTGCGCTGCAAATAAATAATTTTAGACTCCGTTTGGACCTTCGTCGTATCTATACTGCAGAATTTTAGAGCAACTATCGAATTGTTCTCCTCGGTGTTGGTTTCGGCTCTAAAAAATTCAATTAGACACCGACACTTAACTTTTAGTTGCTCGCATGTAGCATTTGCGATCCCAGAACTTCAAATTAAGTGTTTCAAGCGTAAACAAAGGTGTCGACTAAACTAGCAAAAATTTATCTTGCATCGAGCTAGTTATCCTGATAATCCAGTAACCTAATCCAGCAACTGATGGTTAATACGTTGGGATACTTGCCAAAATTGTCTGAATTAGCAAACGTTTAAAAAACATTTCGGTCGAAAAAATAAGAAAGCGTTATGGCTCGTTCTCCGACGAGTGATTTTCCATTCTGGTTAAAAAGCCTCTCCCGTTATTCGCCGACAAAGAATTCGATAAATCGTGCGTGTCGCTTACGCAACCGATATTTCCCACCATTTTCCCACCGTAAAACGCAGAGAAATATTCGCAGCTATTTTCCCGTCGAACCTTTTGCCCTCTTCTTCTTCTATTTTTCTGTTCGTAGAAACTCTATTCAGATCTCCGATCCACGCACCATTCAAACGAACGTTTCTCCTACCGGGATTTTTATTCATTCCTTCGGCTCGCACACTACATTCAACTAACCCATGCTCCACCTGCACCGCGATAATATTCAACCGGTGAACTTTCACCTCGACGGTGCGGCGTGTGACGTACACGCTGCTTCAATTATGCTTATCTGCCGCAGCCGGACACTTACGGTTCGCTGCGATTAGAATCATTTACAGTAATATATGCAGATAGTTCCAGATGATTCTTGCCGGCGGCAGCTCGGAGCGCCTACCGGTGAAAGCGGCGCGAATCATTTGCATTAATTGCAACGTCTCTATTACTCTAAGGGAATAGAAAATGCATGCGCGCTATAACTATGCGGCGGCATGATCAACGCTTAAAAACATGCCCCGCGATTTAACCGGTTTAAATATGCATCAGGCTGTTTCACGAATCGCGCAGCATTTCAACCGCACGAAAATACTGGGTTCGAAAGAAAGTAATTTCGATATTTTCTCGGTATTTGTAAAACTTCTGATTCTTATTGGAAAAAACTGATCCAAGTGCGATTCCAAGTAAACGTCATTGGTGAATTTTTTGCCATTCAAAGAGTTTTGTAAACTTCGAAATAAATGGTAATCCGATGGAGCAAAATCCTTGCTGTATGGTGGATATGAAATACTGGGTTGACAAGAAAGTAATTTCGGTATTTGTAAAACTTCTGATTCTTATTGGAAAAAACTGATCCAAGTGCGATTCCAAGCAAACGTCATTAGTGAATGTTTTGCCATTCAAAGAGTTTTGTAAACTTCGAAATAAATGGTAATCCGATGGTGCAATTTCCGGGCTGTATGGTGGATTTGAAATACTGGGTTGACAAGAAAGTAATTTCGGTATTTTCTTGGTATTTATAAAACTTCTAATCCTTGTTAACAAAAAACTGATCCAAGTGCGATTCCAGGTAATCGACATTAGTGAATGTTTTGCCATTTAAAGAGTTTTGTAAACTTCGAAATAAATGGTAATCCGATGGAGCAAAATCCTTGCTGTATGGTGGATATGAAATACTGGGTTGACAAGAAAGTAATATCGGTATTTATAAAACTTCTGATCCTTGTTGACAAAAAAACTGATCCAAGTGCGATTTCAAGTAAACGTCATTGGTGAATGTTTTGTCATTCAAAGAGTTTTGGAAACTTCGAAATAAATAGTAATCCGATGCAGCAAAATCCTTGCTGTATGGTGGATATGAAATACTGGGTTGACAAGAAAGTAATTTCGGTGTTTGTAAAACTTCTGATTCTTATTGGAAAAAACTGATCCAAGTGCGATTCCAGGTAATCGTCATTGGTTAATGTTTTGCCATTCAAAGAGTTTTGGAAACTTCGAAATAAATGGTAATCCGATGTTGCTATATCCTCGCTGTATGGTGGATATGATATCACTTGCCAACCAAGCTCCAATAATTTTTCACCGGTTACCAAAGATGTGTATGGTGTACCGTTATCATAGTGGAATACGTGAAAAATTATTGGAGCTTGAAAATGAAAAATCTTTTTTAAAACTGGCTCTTATTTCACCTTAACACTTTACCTACCGGAAGCCTATTAATAGGATTTTCAATAATAACGGTGCTGTACCAAAAGAAAGCAGAGAACTGAGAACAGAGAAGTGACTTGTTAATTAAAAAGTGTTTAGCCATATACCACAGATTTTTCAAAATTATGCAATAACCACCGGTCGGTAACGTGTTAAAATACCGAAATTACTTTCTTCCCAACCCACTACTTCTCGAGGTACTTTTCAACCAAAATAAAATTGTATCTCATCGTTGTTCAAGTAAAAAGATAAAGAAACAATCTAGAATAACGACCGCGTGAAATTCGTTCCGAGATTCCCAAGATGGATCTATTAGGACAAAAATCGGCATGCAGCGTTGATCTAATTTGTCCCGGATCAGAATCGCCGAAGAACTCGACGACGCATTCTTCGAGTCGGATCTAGTTTGACGGATTTCTGTCTGGCTCCGTGGCAGCGATCAGTCCTCTAACCCTCTGGATCGTTCCCCTGCCAGCACGATTCTCACTAGGTGGATCATGATCGAGTCTGGCGATTGAGGGATCAGATGGGACAGAGACTGGCGCGAGGGGGAGGGGCAGGTGGGGCTAATCAGTGCAATCATGAGATTAGCGTGGTGTAGGGGAGAGAAAGCAAAGGCAGACACGTAGCGTTTCACAGGAAAGGGGGAGCACTTCGGTAAAAGGAGTGGGGAACAGGTTGTGGATAGGAGGATGAGGATGAACAGGAGGTGGTTCACGGGAGAGGGGTTCGTATATCGATTCGATATTCCGGACCTCAAGAGGCTCGCTTTGATGCATAATCACTTTGGTCTCGCGTATCCGATCGACTGAGGAGTCCGAGACGCTAGCTACCATTCCTCGGCTAACATTTCCTCTTTAAAATCGCTGTCGAACAAGCTCGAACTTCTGTCTCCGACGGCGTCCATTTTTCCCCGATAAATTAATTTGTTGGAATCGAGCGATTGCTATTTCGAGCGGTCTATATTCGCGAATCAGCCAGCAGTTTATGCACAGATTAATTTCAAGCCGGCGTTGGTAAGCTGGGAATATGTATCGAAAGTGGTAAGCAAATACATTGTAGTACAGAAATAAATACCTTCTTCATGAATATAAGATTAGGCATTGCTCAAGAGGCTTGTCATTTTTCAGTGCAAAAACGCAGATCCACCGAAATTAAAATTTTAAATACACTCAGGCCCGACTCGCTGTTAAGAATTGAGTCCAGGCGTTCGTTGTTTAATGATTGTAATAAGCTAGAAAAAGTACAGCAGTGTTTTCCTACATGACAAAATCGACAGTGTACAAATTATATTATCGTATATGAAACAAAATGGAAAACTTCCGAAAGCGATTGAAGTCGAGCGAGCGTGTGCAGACGTTTTCCCCCAGACGGTAGATCGTAGAATAGCTCGGGGAATCTGGCGAAGGCAGGGTAGAACAACGCGACAATTTGTCGCCAGGGAGAAAGGTTCGTGGACTGTGTCGGAGCGTCGGTGTTCGAGATCCGGTAGAATTTAGGAATTGAGTCCAGACGTTCGTTTTTTAAACATTGTAATAAGCTCGAAAGAGTACAGCAGTATTTTCCTAAATGACAAAATCGACAGTGTACAAATTATATTATCGTGGACGAAAGAAATTGGAAAACTTCCCGCAGCGATTGAAGTCGAGCGAGCGTGTGCAGACGTTTTCCCCCAGACGATAGATCGTAGAATAGCTCGGGGAATCTGGCGAAGGCAAGGTAGAACAACGCGACAATTTGTCGCCAGGGAGAAAGGTTCGTGGACGGTGTCGGAGCGTCGGTGTTCGAGATCCGGTAGAATTTAAGTCTTGAAAACAGAGAGGAATGAAAGATTCAGGCATCCCTCTCGGCCGGTGTTCCTGTGGAATTCACGGCGCGCCGTGCCGGGCCGGGTTGAAATTGAAACGGAACGAATCGTTCCAGTTGTTGCGCTTAATCGGGGACGACGAATACGGCGTCGTCGACGGCCGTTAAATTCCGGGATTCGGCCGCGTCTCGGCGGGCGACTCGCGCCGGCTTTAAAATTACATTCCCTTATCTCCCGACATACTTGGGGCCTGTGCAACTTTTATCCTTCATTACGTGACTCCGAAAGGATGCATGAAAAATTCACGGACCGTGGCCCCAGCCGAAGCACGGGAGAAACGGTCTGCGGTAGACCGGGACAGCCATAGGCTCGGAATTAATTCTCTCTGTCGCGTGCACGCCCACTAGTCTGCTCTGCCTCTGCGGAAGCGGGTGTTCTGGGTAACTCGAACCCGCGCCGCAGTATCCGACCGCCTTTTAACACGTCCCCGACCGTGGAATTACGTCTTATGGCGTCCGCGCCCGGGCAATCCTGGATTTCTCAAATATTTATCCGATTAGTCAGAAATGAACGGCAACGGGAGCTTGCCGAATGCGTGCCGGACACCGAAATCGTCCCCGTGAATTAATTCGTTATCGCATTCGAGCTGCTATCCGAACTAATTGGGGACGAGTTGGTTCCGGATAATCGCGCGCACCTTACTTATTATTCATAACCGGACTGCGGATCTTCGCGCGTTTATGGGTTCTAAAAATTTCAAGAGATACTGGAATATCAAATTCCACGGGATTTAATACGACTTTTGTTAACTTCGGATCCGTAAAGGCCGTAAAGGCTGCTACCACTGAAAATAAGATTTTCTATGTTTTCCCTGTTTCTTGAAATTCGCCTGCAGAAATTAAAAGTTGTACGAACATCCGCGGATTTTTATTTGTTTCGGAAATAAGATTTTATTTTATGCCGGTTTCTTCAGATTTGTCCGTAGAAATTGAAAATCGCGTGAACGTCGGAACTGAAATCAGGATGGAATACATGCGTATTTCCTGAATTCTTCGAATTTCCACGAAACGATTTGAACAAGTTCCCCGGAGAGGTAGTAAAGCTAGAGAGAGATTAATTAGAGAAAGTGGAGGACTGTGTTAAAGCTCTAATCACTTTGGCCAGTGGGAGGTGGCCGGCGTGAAAAAGAGGCTGAAAAAATTCGCATAAACGGCGGAACATTTGTAAACAGGAGCGGCTGTTCCAGGGTAGCCGGAGATTTTTCCCCGGCGTGTCAAAGAGACGCCACGCCGGGCACGGTAAAAAACCCGGGGCTAAAAACGGGGAGGAAAAACAACGGTACGTGACAAATGGGTGATCAATAACAGGCAGAGTACGTGTAGGGAGCATTGTTGACCGAATGAAGCACCGCGAGACAACGAGAGCAACGTGTACGATAATCGATGAGTGCATTGCATTCACCTTGCAGAATGGAAAACCTTCGAAACGGGGACGCGATAAATCACCGTCCACCCCTAAAAGTTAATTCCGCGGCGGGGATCGTCCCCTGCGAGGCACTAACGCGAAATCCTTCGACGATACGGTGCTTATCTGTCGCGTAGTAACTCGGGGAATGCGATTCCTGCTTCGATTTTATTCGATTTGCTTCCGTGTCCTACGGTTAAGTGATTCCTCCCGCTTCGAACCCGGGCGTTCCAAGACCTTTGAAAATAAACGGGAATTATTCTTGGTGCTTCGGCTATCCGGCTAACTGGAATCGGGATCGATCATTTTACAACCCTGAAACATCGGTGGCTTGCTATGTCAGAAATTTTTGTTAAAAAAGTTGCTCGAACGACGAGTCTAATAATTCTTACATCGTCGTTAAAAATATCTGTTGCGTTACTAAACTTTCCATTCCATAAACTACCGAACGTATTTAATATTTCGATAAACCACCGAAAGTTCGATTCTTATCTGCGACTTCGTTATCCGCACGCTCGTTTCCCGAAAACGTAATTGTATCCCCGCGGAGGAATCCCCAACTGTTCCATCGGGCGAGACAGAGTTTGATACACTCCGAGTCTTCCTGTCCAGAAATTACAGCTATCGGACTGGTCCGGGGGTAGTTCTACCTTTAATTGTTCGGCTGGAAGGGACGTAGTTTGATACACTTCCGCTGCGTGTCCACATCAGGCTTCGCTGTTACGAGTTTCCGCGTTCCGAACGGAAACTGTAGTTACGGGGCGAACAAATTTCGCTTTCACCATTTTTCTAGACAAACTACAATTTCTAACGCAACCACGCCGGCGAGTGGAAACAGGACACCCTGTACACAGAGTTAATTGTCGGTATATAAATACCCTGCGCGGACTTCTGTTGGAAAGGGTTAAAGGTTAATCCGGACAAAGAGCCGTGAAACCGGCGCTTGTCGCGTGGATACGCAGCGTTAGGTGGTTCCCGGGTTAGGAATCCGAAAGATCATCCGGGACCGGGCCGGTGACATTTATACCTGAGCTAATTATCCTGTGCCAGAAGCGGATCCTTTCTTCTCCGAGGCTCGACAATAGGTTCGGGATCGTGAAAGCGAGCCGAGCCGCGCGTAACGATGCTTCTCCGGCCGCCTCCGATACGATGAAACTCAACGCTGATGTCGCCGTCGTCGTCCTCGTCCTCGTCGCCGTCGCCGTCGCGCGCGCATTTACGTCGACGTTAGTGTTTTACCCGGGTAACAAAGCCGTACAGACGACCGACGACATCGCCGCCGTCGTCGTCGTCGACGACAGGACGCGCAAAAAGAACGAGGGGAATCGGATATGCCCGTAATCGATACACGGGGGCCACCGAACGCTCTCTGCCTCGTGTACGTGGCCGCAAGAAGAGAGATGCGCCCTGTCGACGGGGATGAATTAACCGCGGTTCGGGGAAATCGATGCTCGTCCTCTCTCCCTTTCTCTCTCTTTTTCTGTCGCTCTCTTCAAGCCGGGAAACGAGACGAGCATCGCTTCAATATTTGAAGGACTTCGTTCTCACCCGAAATTTCCTAGGACCCGGTCTTCCGTCTTACAAAAATCGTACAATTTTCAGAAGCGGACCGAATCTTCGCCATTCGCGATCTCAAAATCAAAGTGAAATGACATTTCTCACCCGAAATTTCCTAGGCCTTGGTCTTTTACTTTACAATCATCGTACAGTTTTCAGAAGATGACCGAATCTTCGCCATTCGCGATCTCAAAATCAAAGTAAATAACTTTTCTCACCCGAAACTTCCTAGGCCCAGTTCTTTTATTTTACAATAATCGTACAATTTTCAGGAGCTGACCGAATCTTCGCCAGTCGTGATCTCAAAATAAAAGTGAATGATTTTTCTCACCCGAAATTTCCTAGGCCCCCTTCTTTTATTTTACAACCATTGTACAATTTTCAGAAGCTGACCGAATCTTCGACGGTCGCGATCTCAAAATCAAAGTAAATGACTTTTCTCACCTGAAATTTCCTAGGCCCAGTTATTTTATTTTACAATAATCGTACAAATTTCAGAAGCTGACCGAATCTTCGCAATTCGCGATCTCAAAATAAAAGTAAATGACTTTTCTCACATCTGTCACTCCTGGCTTGGTTACTTAAAATCGTGCTGGTAATTAGTAGACTGCGGATCTTTATGCATTTATGGCTTCTAAAAATGTCGAGAAATGCTAGAATATAATATTCCGTAGAGTTTACTTTAATTTCGAACATTATCTACAATGATTGATACGAATCCTTTGCGCAAAACTGAGAATACACCGAAAAAGTTCATCTTGGAAATCGAGTAGAAAATGTTTAATTTTGCAGAAATATTATCGATCGTTGTACACGGTAATCGTTGTTACATGACGTTGGTGTTCCTTTTTTACGAAATACTGATCAGGAGGTTATATATAAATTTCCTATAGGTGCACGATAAAAATAGACGTATGACAAAGATGAATTTCCGTTCACGAAGAAGCTAATTAAAATGCATTGAGAGGAAACGATAAAAGTACGACGTGCATACGGTACAGTGTTGCGGCGAGAGTCACGGCTAGAGACAAAAAGTAGGTGCAACGAAAAGCAGGGTGCATAATGGTTATTAACACCTTAGCAGCGATGCTTTCAACGTTGAGTGCAATTAAATGGACACTTTGTGGCAGAGAACATTGCAACCCAGCACACGTAACAGAATTATTGAGATGTATATACACACTCCGGTTTGGCGAGTCAATGACATCGAGCGTACTTGTGCGTTGCATATTTAATAAAGTGCAGCTCGCTAGGTTAGATAAATCAACATCGGTTTGTTTATAGAAACCGTTTCAACAATATTCTCCACGTAAATACTAATTGTATGTATACATACAATCACAGAACACGAATCGCAGTTCGCGCACGCTTTCCTCTTTACATTTCAAAAGTTTTGTGCATTGATTTCAAAACAAGAGCTAACGGAATAGAAAAACACACGCTACATGCACTCGTTCTTCTCTCAGAAAAAAATAGCAATTGAAGAAAGAATGAAAAATTAACAAGGATGTACGTTTCTCAGAGATTCGATCAGACAATTGGAAACTTTCAAAGATCGACGATCCCGGCCAAAAGACGTTTATCAACTTGAATTTAATCGCTCGAGAGGCTCCGGTCAAATTAACCAAACAGATTCCTCCGATTAACGCGTAGATTCTCGTATCCGGCGATTTTTTTCCGCGACGCACAAAGGGAGTCATAGAATGCCGGGGTGGAAGGGAAGGAGCGCAAAGAGCACACACAGGAAGTATCGATTACCGTGGCGTGTTTCTATCTCGGGAGAGCGGGATTCCTCGGGAAGAGGAATACCAGAAGTATTCGTTTAACAGTTGACGCCATGCCCCTCGTCGTCCTTCGCCCCCGTTCGCCCTCGCATTTATCCCATTGAACGTTCCCCGGGTCGTTTCGTCGCTCTCGCATTTGACGTAGACCGCATTCCGGCGGCGCGTAACACACAGCTGCAACGGCATCAACCGTAGCGGCAGTCGCAACAGCAGCAGCAGCAACAACAACAACAACAACGTTGAAGGTGCGGTGGTGGTGGTAGAAACGGTGAAAATACCGGCGCGTCTCGTAGTTCTCGTTGTCGGCGTCGCGTAATGGACACGACTGTCAACGGGGCGTCGTTTTCACGGCGAAACGACGCGACGCGACGCCGTCGTCGGTGTGTTCGTCTCCCGGTGCCAGTAGCATCCAGGGTTTCGGAGCTTACAAAACGGTTCCGCGAGAGACGGCTCTATTGCTCGCGGGGGCGGAGAGAAAATTGAAAAGGAAGAAGTGGCGAGCGACGGATAGCGCGTTCGAGATACGCGAAAGAGCGGTTGGGGATACGGTGGAAGGATGATAGACCGGTCCTGAGGGTGGGTCGACCCGCTGAGAATTCGAGGGAGAATCCTCCGAGTGATTGATTAGCTCGGAAGGGAAGATACAAGGAGAGAGACTGAGAGAGATATAGACGATCCGCGAGGGTGGAATGGAAAATGCTGCGACTGTGAGACGATGACGATGTGCAGATGATAATTGGCAGACTTTGGGATCGGCGAGATTGAGACGCGCCGAGCGACCGAGATCGCGGGGATGATTGATCGAGCTTGATTCGCTGGGAACGGGAGAGCTGACTTGCTGTGGCGGGACTTGCGAGCGAGCTGGAGAGATTGAGCGGACGTTGAAGGTGTGATTTGTGTGCGCATCTTCTTCGTACACGTCGAAGCATTACCGTAGAACCTGTGAAACCTCGATGTTTAAACATTGACAACATAGCGGGAGTCCAGCCGAGGCAAAGACCCGAGAAGGAGAATCCCGTTCACCCGGATGGTCACAGATAAACGTCCAGGAAACGTCGAAGGAGGAAGAAGCAGAAGACTCGGCAGCGAACAATCAAGAACGTTCCTGTCGGAAGGGGCGAGTCGAATGAAATCAAAGCGAGAGGCAGCGCAACGAACGCAAAAGAACGAGTCGCCCATGAGAATCCCAAAGCCCAGATGCATAATAGAGGACGTCCGAGAATAGATGACGCATGCAAATGCGCTCTCGGTCGGGGTCCGAGCCATCGGGGAACGTTTCACGGAACCGGCTGGCGAACACGCGAAACGCGGGAGACGGACAAAAAGAGAGCGAAACGGATTTATTAAAAAATCCAACGAGGAAGAAAAAAAATAGTAGGGCAGATAAGGAACAGAGAGAGACAGAGAGAGAAATACTATCCGGCGGATAGATATAGTTCCGGTATAGAGATATAGGGCGGTCGAGGGTGCAGCGTGGGGGTGGAGAAAGGGGTCCAGGCTGAAAACAGTAGGAAACATTTCGCGAAACCACCCCCGCCCGTCGTTTCCCCCCCGTTCCATGCCATTGGCTGCGTGCAAAGTGATTAAAAACATGGAAACGGGCAACTCTCACACCCCCCACACCATCCCCTCGTCGGTTTCCTCTTCCATGGCTCTGCTCTATCGGCCTTCCTGTGCTCCAACCCCTGTTTTCGGTCCGGCCGGGATGGCCACCGCAAATGCCCGAGGGATTTGCTGCTCTCGGAGTATTTTATCCCTTCGGAGACAGAAATGGTGGATGGGGGACGCCCGGGGGAGGAGATCGCACCGGGAGGACGCGGGGGCCGGAGGCGGACAGATAGACCCGTGGCTTGGATATTCGAGTTTTCCATGGCAAACCAGGCCGGCGGATTTTTCCTCGCTCGTACCACTTCCACGAAAACGATCTTCCTTCCGGTGATCCGGACCCCGTTCGCGCCGATTTAATGTTTTAACGCGTTACCGACCGGCGATGATTTATGCTTGTTTGTGGGTCACGCGATTCGATCCGATTTTTGTTGGGCTGAACACGTTTTGGAGTTTCGCAACGCTTTAGTTACAATTTTTAAGCAGTTTTAGCACTTCTTAACGCCTCTGGACTTTAATCTTTTTTTACATTGAAAAGAACCATCGAATTGAACCTGTTTTCTCATTTAAGAGTTGAGCTTTTTATAATTTATAGAATACAGACGAATTTTATGATATTAAATCTGTTTCGAATAGTGGTATGGCAATTTTTACTGTCATCGTTCGAGTGCGAAGCGGAGACAATCAATCGGCGGTGGGGGTGTGCGAGAACCCGAAATATTGGGAACCCGATTGCCGGGAGGACTCGGGAAGAGTCGAGTCGAGTCGGGCCGGGTCGGGTTCCCGAAAGAATCGGATTTCCCGAAAATCTCGAGATTCTCGATGAATCGAGTTTCCCAAAAGTTTCGAGAATACGACATATGACACTTTTGAAAAGACTGAAATGATGGACAACATTCTTGCAATGAAAAGAATTTTGTATAATAATTCAATATTGTATCGGAGATATATAAAATATATATATATATATCATTTCGATCATCCGGATAAATTCAAGAATCCCTATTTTTTCGGAAAACCCGATAAATTCAAGAATAAATTCGAGGATCTCGAAATTTTCGGGTATCCGATAAATTCAAGAATAAATTCGAGAATCTCGAAATTTTCGGGTATCCGTCCCGATCCCGAAAAAATGTCGTGTTTCCGACCCGAGCCGATATTTCGGGTTCTCGCACACCCCTGATCGGCGGACAAAATAATTTTTCAACCACGCGCGAACATGGAAAATATTTGGGAGGACGCGAGGTGTTTGCTCGTCGAGACAGGAAGGAGTGATAAAAGAAATGGGGGTTGCGTCTGTGAATGAAGAGGGCACAGGAAGAAATTGTTTGAGGAAAACTATATTCGAAGATTTGCTCCCTCGAGGGGAATAGGATTACGTCCGGGGAACGTCGATGAGAATCGTGGACGTGACAAGCGCATGCATGCCCGCTTAAAAAGACACATTACACGTCATTCTCGGCGCGGTGCGGCGCGTTACGATATCCCGATGCAGAGGAGAAACTTTTCCACTGTATTCTCATCTGCGGAATCGCGATGCTGCTCCCATGGGCAATCAACGGCACGGTTCACCAGACCAACCGACAGATGGAATAGATTCCCTCCGCGAGACGCCTACCTCGCAAACCGAGAGAACAACCTCGATCCTCTTCGCCTAGACGCTATTCTATTCGCCTGTCATCGTTGCGCGCACGTTATTACGCGAAACATATGAGGAAAAAAGGAAACGGACAGCTGGCAACTCGAACGACGGTTTTCCATACGAGCTGTGATCAAAAAGAAACCGGACCCTGTCAGCTTCTCCGCGACGCGCCACATAAATTCTGATAGCTTCGCTCGACACTTCCCTCGTGTACCGATCTGTCAATTTTCATCGAGCCGCACACCTTTACGCAACAGAAAAATTGTCTTCGGTTCCGAGGCATTCTTAAATTCTTTGACTCCCATTGCTTTAAATTGCACTCGTGTTTCTCGTAAATAAGAAACGCAGTCTATCGATCACTTATCTTTCTGAACATTTTCAAAAGATACCAGAATATAAAATTTCACAGATTTTTATACGATGTTTACTTATCTCGGATCTATAAAGGCTACTACCACCGAATATAAGATTCTATTTGTTTCCACTTTCTTGAAATTTGGCTGCAAAATTAAAAAATTAAAAACACAAAATATATTATATATTAACACTTTACCTACCGAAAATATTTGTTGCATTATTAAATTTGTATTTAATATTTTAATAAACTGCTGGAAGTATTGTACGAGGTATTATATCAGTTTTATATCGATAAAACTAAGAAAATCATATAAAATGGAAATATTTTAGGCCAGAAGAAAGATTTGGTTTTCAAAAATTAGAATAGATTTTCGATTCGATTTTCAATGATTGCGCTGTGCCAAAAGAAAGCATAGCAATTTTCTTTTACATTGCAATCTTAAATGAAACTATTAGACGACGTTACCGAGTGTAACTTGATAGTTCACAATGAAAATTGCTATTGCTATTGCTATTGCTATTTCATTAAAAAGTGTTTAGCCGCGTAGCATAGATTTTTCAAAATTATGCAATAATCACCGGTCGATAATGTGTTAAGAGATATAATAAATTTTGATTTCGCTCCAGTTTGTTGGAATTCAGGACGAAAATGTTTCTTTTGCATAAAGATCGGCAAACTTTATCTTCGCCAGGAAACAACGGTTTCTTTTGGATCACACCTCGTATATCGTACCCCTTTGTGGCAGTTTCACGAGGATTATATGCGTGGATACGGATTTCCTCGGATTAGTGTTCGCTGACCTACCCGGATTAAAGAGAGTCGCTGCAATTGATTGCTGATTACTTGGTATTTGTAGGAGGCAATCGATACGGTTGATGCATCGATTGCTCGATGTATAGTTGATGAGTTTTGCTTATGAACAATTTGTGTATCGATTTTATCGGACGGCTGTAATCGGGAATGCGAAGGACGCTGCAGTTAGCGAGCGATTTCTGTTTGGTTCTGTGAACGTGCCGAGCATACCGATTTCTTCTGACAAGAATGGAAAAAGAAATGTTTCTCTCGACAATTTATTCCTGATAGAAAACAGAAATTCTACGAGCATGGATAACAGCTAGATATCGTAGAACAAAATGCCGTTAAACTTATTCTAAATGGTAAAAAAATTGACTTTCAACGACCTAATATTCGGCAGTCGCGGTTAACGATAAAATATCGAGGATATTTCGTTCCATTTCACGGTGACCGAATAAACACGTTCGGGAGAATCTCTTTCCCCGATCGGGAAGCCGGGACGCAACTTTCCGCATTAATATTCCGTCAGGGTAGAGACGAAATAAAAATTTACGGTATCGGATGTTATACTTTTCCGAGCGTTTTGAGGCGGATCTCATCGCAAAGCAGCAGCTCTCGGTCGTCCGTCCGTTCTGGTATCGCCTTGCACAACCGGCCAGGCAAAAAGGAAAAACCGGGAGAGAGAGCCGACCCCTCGTGGGATTTTAAAATGCTGGAATAGTTCCTCCTTGCCAGTTTCCCAACTTTAACTGTCCGACTCTCTTCCTACGGTGTCTGGGCAACGGGAATACGTCGTTCCACCCACCTGTGTATTCTATCGTCCGCCTCTGAGGTTACAAATACACCGACCCCCGCGCTTCCAACGTGCTTGGTTTAACGATATGATAATCGTAATCGCGTTCCTCCTGTCCCTTCTCAAGTATTTCCGCGAATGTGCAGTTCAGAAGTAATTTCAATTCGGATTTTAATTTTACGCGGTGGCACAGACATCGGTTGGCATCGTTGTATCTGAAAATTCAGCTTGAAAATTTCGAAAACACGCGGTCAGCGTGTCTGACCATGAACAACGAATTCTACTTTCTGCATATACACTCTTCTTCACAAATTTCAATCCACAAGTAATTTATTTTGACATTATTTGTGATAAACGTTTGATTATCAACCTTTTTCCTGTATCGTCAAATTTTTCTGGATGATTTTGTTTGAAAGCAAAATAAATATTAACGGAGTTTCAATTCGAAGTTTTGGTTCTATTTGCCGGACACAAGAACAATAAAGTGTTTCACAGTTTCTCAGCGCTTTCTATAATCGCAAACGAAAAATTGCGTTGTCTCGGGGTATAAGGTTTCCAAAATAAAAATTAGCCATCGGATTCGTCTGAAAAATTAAGTTTGTCTTCAAACCCCTTTTTACAATTCGTTGCGTTAATAAAAAGAATCTGCATCTTAATATTTTTATACCTGCAATGGTTAAAAACTGGAATTGTCTCTAGCAGATTGTCTTCGAATTCGAAGGCACAAATATTTACATAAAAAGACTTTCGCGTGCGAACATTTTTGCTGAAGAAGTCGTTCGGATCGTGCATGGCGCTTCAGATAAGGGCGGAGAGTGCGAACACGAGATACTTTTCGAGGAATGATATTCTAGAGTAGGAAAATCGTACTTCCTGAATATTTGAAAGAAATTGAAAAATTTAGGAAGCCGGTTATTTTAGGAGCTAAGGATGGGGGGATATTCTGCTTATTCCGACGGGCTCTGAAAAATATTATCTCTTCGCTCTGCAAATCCGTCATGCGTCACCCAGTAAACCGTGACCTATGCACATCCTGGGGCGTGTAGCCCAATGGATCGCATTACTGGAACTTGAATATTTTAAGCACGCACCGAGATAACCCTATCGCGAGCCACTCGTTTTCCTTTAGAGATGTTATTGCTTGTGGAAGAATACGTGAACCGAAAATTCGGATTTTAAACAAACCGTTTTAATCTGTTACATTCTAGAAGAAATAAATATCTTGAACTTCGAGAAACAATGGTTATAGTACCTGTTCGTCGCACTCTTATCAACCGTACATTACAAGTCTGAATCAATCGATGCGGAACAGCCATTACGACTATAAGTATGTGTACCTTTTTTCTTGACAATTGAAAAATTTATAACAGTTTTCAAACTGGGACATAATGTGTTTTCATAGAGCAGACCTAGGATACACACAGATGGCGAGATATGCTTGTCGGATACACTCTTTTAAATTACATGTTACCAGTCTGAAGTAATCGATATCGGATAGACTACTGTGCATAATCGTCGGTACACCGTGGACTTTTGTTCAAAATAAAGATGTTCCGAATCGATCGTGGAAACAGAAGCTAGACGAAAATGTTTTTCAGTTTGAAGGCATATAGCATGATCCTGTAAGGAAACAAAATTACAGTGGTAATAACAAGTATGAAACCAATTAAAGTGTATCCAAAACATTTATTGTACCGTGAATACATTTATAAATCGACCCTAAAATTAAACTAGTTATTAGCCATTTTAATAAGATTTAAATAGCTGCTCAAATCTGCGAAGAAAGAATCTCTCGTATGGCTACCGTTTCTTGCAATTGACAAATACGATTTTCATTTTGGACGAAGAAGCACACCGAAATGATCGAGACCGTCGAAGAGCACGGTTTCCGACGATCGAAACAGCGTAACCGACTCGAAGCTGTGCTCGTCGATCGATATCGCGTCGGTGAAAAATGTCTGGAGTCGAATTCGTCTCGAATATCCTTTATGCATCCGCGTAGGAACGTCCGGCGGGGATCGATCGATCGCGCGGGCAGCTTGGTCGCCGTTCGATGAACAAAAGCTAATGGCTCCGGTGTTGACGTAGGCAGCGGCGTTTAATGGATCGTGTCGAGGTTCGCAATGAAAACAACTGTCCAATAAAAGTAGGCGAGGAGAACGACGGAGCTCGGTGCAGCGCGGAGGGGGAGGAAATCGAAAGAGGGAAAGAGAGAGAAAGAGGCTTTACAGTGCTACGGCAAATGGAATCGCCATTACTATGTGACGACGCAAAACCACCACCGGGTTCGAACTCGAACACCCCGCTGATTCCACGCACTACTTAACCCCCCACCCCCTCTTTAAAGAATATTTCACCGGTAACCACGGCGCCGTTTAAGCGCCCTTAAAATCTGCTCGATCACGGGATCCACACGATTCCACAACCCTTCGACAATATTCCCATCGGCGAACGTTTACACGCCGCTCCAAGTATTTACTGCAACCCCATCGGCTTCATGGGGGAGCTCGACCATTTTCACAAGTTTTAATGTCGATCGTTCTGCGGCGGTGAACCGTCGCGCAAGATCGTCTTGATCCCGCGTTAAGGTTTACCGACGACATTCCGGAGGCGAGGACAAAAATTAGGTAGCGGCACTTGGCTCTCGCGAGCTCGGCGATTTTGATGATTTTATTATGGCTACGGTTGCTTCCTCCAATCTTTACGCGCCTATTTTACTTTACGGGCTTTCGAACCTTCGTCTTTCAGATTATATCATCGATCCCTCGAGCGGAAAATTACAATGTAGATTTCATTCTTGCTCGAACGTGAACAAAATTTTCTACTTGAAATTTAATCTTGAATCTTGAATCTTTGTTTCGTTCCGCGACGAAACAGACGTTTTATTATGTACAAAACATTTTTCTCATTATTTTCCGAGTATTGTTGAAATTCGTACGCGAATGCATAACTGTCGAACGAAAATTTTAGCTGTAAGCGAATGCGTAGAAATAGAATTGTATCATTTCTCCGCGCAAACTTGACCGCGATAGACAGATTGCAAATGTTCAACTCGCTCGCGAGAGGACGAAGATCGAGTAATTCCGCTCGAGGACGCTTTCTAATCTGAAAACGGGCATAAAGAGCAATCGGCGGAGCATTAGAGCCCCGGGGAAACTCTATCGCCTTTGCGGGGAGGCGTCGTCGCGTGGAACTTTTACGAGCATAATCGCGGAATTAGAGAATGCCCGTAATTACGCTCGCGTTTCCCAGCGACTGTCTCTCCCGCGGAACGCGGACCGTCGCCGCCGCGCCGCGCGCCGTTCCGTCGACTTTCTACGCGCCGGAACGAGCGACTTTTACGATCGGCCATTATGGCGAACGGCATTTACTGTTTTTAATCTTGCCCCGACTTAGCACTCGTTCGCCTTCGCCAGATCATCGTCGTAAAGGAAACCTACGCTGCCAGAGCGGAATTCTATTTTTCTTCTGAATTTCCATTCCCGGGTCCTGAAGCACCCTCCTCAACCTTGCACGACCTTGCAAAACTGCAACGGGTCGATGAACTTGTCTCGAACTTACAATTTAACCCAAAATTGTTAACCCAAAACAGTTTTAATATTAGCAAATTCGTCTGTATTCTATAAATTGTAAACAGCTCAACCGTTGTACGAGCAAACAGGTTCAATTCGATGTGCAGAATGTAAAACAGATTACATAGCGTAAGAAATAGCCTAAGGACATGCGGACAACCAATCGACAACGATAGACGTGTTGTTTCGTCAGGGCCGTTCGTTTCGATCCGATCTTCTTCTCGCGATACGTTATTTTCGACTCTCTGTTAGTACAAATTCAGTAATAAATAAGGCTGTCTGTCGATACGCACACACGCACGCATACATCACACCCGTACTTCAACCCTATAATAGATTAAAAATTATCTTAAAGAAACATCGATAAGAATATCTGAAGAGAACCCAGCATTTTTATTGGGTAAAGACACGAAATTGATGAGGATTTTCGGAGACTTCGAATTAAGTGTCTACAAGTAAATTGAAAATAATTTTCACCGGTGCGAAAGGAGAGTTGAAAATGGATTCCACGAGCAGCCACGCGTCGGCTGCATGCGTCGAAGCGAGGAGTAAAGCCGCGCGAGAGTCCAGAATAATCGAGTTTCGGAAACGCGTGACGAAGAGGGGCTTGAAGGAGCAATTTCTTAAATTGTCGACGCACAGGTTCACGGGATCCGCGCAGCGTGTTCCATTAATTGCACTCTACGTCGGCAAGCTGCAACGAAAACAACGGGAGCCGCGTTCCTAAGTAATGGGCCGACGTTCACCGTTCAAAGCTTTTTCCCGGGGCGGCTGTTCAGAAATCCGTTTCGGCGCGGAGGCCCGCGCGTCGAGATTTCAAGAAGAATTGAAGGTGCGTAGAAGTACGAGAAAGTAGAGACAGAGACAGGAAGATGGAAAGAGAGAAGAGGAGAGAGAGAGATCGAGAGAGAGAGTTCTCACGAGCCGCAGGATGCGAATATTCCTTTGTGAGGAGCGTTCCCGTCTTTCTCGACCCCTTTTCCACCGCTCACGGTTCCTTCAATACCCAACCACCCTCACCTCTCCGTCTCGCTTCTTGTTACACATTTCTTTTCTTCCTTTTTCTCTTCCTACCCCCTCCCCTATTTTTACTTCTCTCTTTTAACCTTTTCATCTGCTTCCGCGAGAGTGCATCTCGCCGCCCCCGTGTAGTTATTGCAATCCGAATAAATGACTGCCGGCGACTCTCTTTCTCCTTCCTCTGTCTTGCTCCCGCTTTTTCACTCCTATATCTCCCGGATTCTGCTCCGGGCGATAGTTCGCGAGCTTGCGAGATGTACAAATCGTTTCGGGGAGAAAGGATTCGCGGCTCAGAATGGAATCCCTCGATCAACTTTATTTTCCGGGGGGGAAGAAAATCGCAGCTGCGATTGACTATTTACTACCTCTCGTATGTTTTGCAGTGCCCTGCGGGGCTCCGCGATCGGTCGACAGAAGTGGGGGAGCTCGAAATTTCAGGTTTTCGAGGAGGTATTCACAGCGATCAAATAATAGGCCCACCGTGCGAGAAAATATATTTCTACTTATCCTAATTTTCAAAC
>CM052201.1:14973624-14984382 GCA_028455805.1 Lasioglossum figueresi | reverse complement strand
AATGTGTCTTTGATTCTTAAATGTTAAATCGCGGATTCCGATCCCCCGTTTTCCCAGGTTCGACCGCGCGATCCAGAAAAGTGCGTTCCCTTTCACCAATGTTTGTCTTTGATTTTTAAATCTTAAATCGTGGATTCCGATTCCTCATCGATTCGCACGGCTCCCCATTTTGTCAGGTTCGACAGCGCGACCCAGAAAGTGCGCTCCCTTTCACCAAAATCTCCATTTAAAAAGTGATTCGATGTTTGCTGATTGCACAATTATGTTATTCAACAATTTGTACAGAAATTCTGAGCTGTATGCACGTGTATATCCAAACGTATTGAATTGTACAGGGCGATTCTGGCAACTGGGACTAAACGATAGAGGAAAAGATCATACGTCGTAACACGTCCTAACTACCTATGACCTTGTTTTTTACGTCATGCACCGATCTTTCGAAATGTCAATACTTCACGAGATATTTGCGTCAGAAACATGCTTCGCCACCAGAAGTATCCAAACTCTCGATATGAATTGTACGAACCAACGTCGTGTTTGCTCTGACACAAAATGTCTCGAGTATCACGCGAAGTATTGACATTTCGTCCATTCGTGTTCGCATAAAAAAAAAGGGTCATAGGAAATTAGGACGTATGTCGTATCTATTTTTACTTTAAAAAACAGTTAAATATTGTTATCTCCGGAAGGGAACACGACGAAGATTTCGAAAAATGGATATTTTGAAGCGCGGAGGTGATCGGGGGTATGATGAGACAACTCGAAACAATTTTTACTTAAAAGAACAGTTAAATATTGTTATTTCCTGAAGGGAACTCGACGAATATTTCGAAAAATGAATATTTTGATGCGCGGAGGTGATCGGGGTTATGATGAGACAACTCGAAACAATTTTTACTTAAAAGAACAGTTAAATATTGTTATTTCTGGAAGGGAACACAACGAAGATTTAGAAAAACGGATATTTTGAAAGTCGAGGAACTGGACATGTTCAATGTCGCGGAGGTGATCGGGGGTATGATGAGACACAACTCGAAACAATTTTTACTTTAAAAGAACAGTTAAATATTGTTATTTCTGGAAGGGAACACGACGAAGATTTAGAAAAACGGATATTTTGAAGTACGGAGGTAATCGGGGGTATGATGAGACAATTCAAAACCATTTTCACTTTAAAAAACAGTTAAATATTGTTATTTCCGGAAGGGAACACGATGAAGATTTAGAAAAACGGATATTTTGAAAGTCGAGGGACTGGAACACGTTCTATGACGCGGAGGTGATCGGGGGTATGATGAGACACAACTCGAAACAATTCCGTTTAACGAGCGTCGAACGGCAAAGGGTATCGGGGATTAAAAGGAGGATCGGCGGAGCTCGCGGTCGGTCGTCGTTGCTGGAAAATAAAAACCGCCGCATCGGAGGCCATGCATCACCTTTTATTAAACGATAAATCGACGGCAACGAGAACCGGGCCCCCCCTGTTGCCCCTTTCGATAGAGCGAGCCCCCCCGTCGGAGTAACGGAGACGGGCGGCCGTTTTCCAGAAGCCCGAGATATATCGCTCGCGTTCCCTCGTTATACGCTCGCGCGGCCCGCAGAAAAGGAGGAACTCGGAAAAGGGAAAAAGGAGAGCGCGAGTCAGCCAGCCGGAGACCCGTCTGTTTTTCGACGAGAACGGGCAAACCGTCGGAAATCAGAAAGAGGCCGCCGCGCCCCGAGTCGAATATAAATGGGAAACGGAAGAACCTCGTTATAGTCGTTATTTGTCGATCGCGTTTGTCACGAGCATCGCGATCGGTCATCGTTTTACCTTCTCCTCTCTTCTTCATCTTCATTTTTTTTATTTGTCCTCCTCTTCCGCCCCGCGACGTCTTCGAGCGACTACGATCGATCCGGGAAATTGAATCTGCGGATCATTGCTGGTTGCCTCGGTCTGGAGTTCACTCGGTGCTATTCTAATTCGGAAACCGAATTTTTCTGCCGACCTGAAATATTTCTATTCCATAGGATTTCCTTAATTTTGTCGATGTAAAACTGATATAATACCCCGTACAATACTTTTAGTCGTTTACGAAATTATTAAATACGTTTAGTAATTTATTGAATATAAATTTAACGATTCAACAAATATTTAGAACGATGGTATAAGGACTGTTAATCCGGCGTTGGTAAGGTGAGAAAATGTATCGAAAGTGGTAAGATTGGGTGTCACACACCTCATCGAAATAATATATTGTATTATAGAAATAAATACCTTTTTCATGAATATAAGATTAGGCATTGCTCAACCGTTTGAGTCCCAAGGGGTATTGAAAAAATACCCCTAACCCACTAAATGAGTACAAAAGAACCCAAGCGGCGCGATAGCGCTTCTTTTTTTATTGTACTATCATTGTAGTATCGTACCTATTGTAAAATGTATTATTTACATTAAAAAAGCTAAATCTGATCGCGCAACTTCAACTTTGGTCGAAATGTACTGGGATTTTTCGACACAAAATCTGAAGAGGCTTGTAATTTTTCAGAGTAAAAACGCAGATCCGCGAAATTAAATTTCTAAATACGCTCAGACTCGACCCGCTGTCACGCGTCGTTACAACGTTACGATCGATCTAAAATCTCTGGGGACCCTCCGTGAGACACCACCTACCTAACGACGGGTTAAAAGGGTTAATTATTTTACACGTCAGCTCGTAGCCAAAAGTTTATTTCGTTCGCTCGCGCGCACAGGACCGAGTGCACAGGACTCCCCTTTATTTCAATTCGTACGATCGCAATGTGAACGGGGATGATACTAAATTTTCTATACCGTTTTCAACGAAAGCATATCGCGTCCCGCAGCTGGAAAAGCGCACGATTCCTCGAGCAGAGGGATAAAGGTTGACTATAATAAAGCGACGAAAGAAAATGACCGAGTAGACAGGCGAACGGTATGGAAAAATGAAAATCGACGGTGAAGGTAGTCGGGTAACGGTGGGTGGATCGGTTGAATTTTCCATCGAGTACTATGATATCGGCGTCGCGACGCTTGATAAGGGGTCTCGCGGAACGTAGACAATACGTTGAACACGTTACACGACAGGCTCGATACATTCGCGTGTCTTGACGACAAGTGATGGACGAACGGCGCGTCGTCTAAAGGTTGCCAGCACCAGGGGGTGGGTGTGGGTGCTGCGGGGGCGAATGAATAGCAAAGCACGAATCGACAATTCGGCGCTTCGTGTCGCCGCGACGGGTGTCGCGTGGAAAAGAGAGAAGAACAACAGCGAGTAGCGAGGGTGGGTGAATAGTTGGGTGCACGTCGAGAATGGGTAGGGGTGCAGGGACGACGAATAAGGGGGTGGTTGTAGAAGCGGATAGCAGATACGGCTGAGAAGAGGAATGCGGGGGAGGGAGGTGGTAGGAAGAGGGAGGCGAGAGCGAGCGAAGGGAATTACTATGGTCGATGTCGGACAGTACGAGACAGAGGCGGGAAGAAGAACCCCTAAAGAGACGCAAAGGCAGCTCGAAGAGAGAGGAGAGCCGGAGGGACGGGGAGAGGGAAAAGCTCTTTGACAAGTCAAACATGCGCTAACGCCCTCGTAAGATAGTCACTTTCAACATGGCCGACGAACGGAGAGACCCTTTCTGACCCTCGCCAAAGGAGAACAGCCCCGGGGGGATGGTCGTCGAGGCAAACGAAATATTTGATTCTTTTTTTCATCGTCAACCACCGCCAACCTCCCACCCCCCGACGTAGCCGCCCCCCAGGCAACCTTTACGCGGAAGTGACACGCGATTTTCGTTTAATTGGCTCCCTTTTTGGGCCCGTTTCGCCGAATGGATCGGTTTCGCGTTCGCCTCCCTCGGAGTCGGGGTGAGTTTCTTGGGAGAGAGAGTCTTGAGAACGCGTTACCCCTTTTTAATCGCTGGGTCTGTTTGGTCGCGCGGTGCTCGCCGTCGGAAGATTTATTGCTTTCGGCTGAAATAAATGTAGAGGATGCGACGCGTATCAACGAAAATGACTTTACGCGATAATAGCAGCCTGATATAGTTTTTCAGCGTTTTATTTTGAAACGGTAAAAATCCCTTTGGCAGTGGAAACGTTTTAACCAGTTAACTGAGTTCGACGTGTATACACGTAAATCCAGAACTCTATCGCGGTGCAATAACAATAACCTTTTGAAGAATTAATTGTTAATTTTTTATCAAATGAAACTGTAGTCCTTCCTCGTTTTTCGTAAAATTTATAATAGAACACATTGCCCTGCGTTCGACGTGTAAACTCGTCATTTGTTAATTTTAATTCCGCGCTCTGCGGGGGATATTTAAAATTAAATTCCGCAGTTAAGGGGTTAAATAATTGTTCTTGTAATATATGCGTGGCTGTGTAACATTTGTTGTTATTCCATGATCTGGAATTTTCGCCTATGAATAAATAAAACGTGTAGAAGGTATCGATTGTATAGAACCGTCGTAGAAAACTGCTCGGTTTGTGGGATTAATGGATCAACGCTGACGTCTTTCAGAGCGGAGATTCTTTTTACCGGGGCTCGGACGCGGGAGGGGCAGTGATTCCGAATATTAGACTTAGGGAGGAAGGAATTTGTCGGCGGCGTGGACAGCTCAATTGATTAGAGCAGTCGTCCGGCAAATGAAAGGACCGGATTCGGTTCGAGGTCCGGCAATTCCAATCGACCAGCCCTTTTTTGCTGGCCGCGCGTTCTGAAGTGGTCGGCCACGATATCTTCCGCCTTTTTGCCGGAACAAATGCTTGATAACGCCCGGTGGCGTAATTCTTTCGCCCGAGGGTTGAAATGCATTTACACAGGAAAAACACGCGAACAAAACCTACTGCAATCTCATTGAATTCAAATCTTCGCGTAGCTATTTCTTTGTCCGTTTCTTGATTTCCTGAACAATAACTGGAATTTTTGCAAACATTCAAAGCGAATGCAGCACGGCTTTGGCTGTCCAAAGTAATCGTTTATAACGAACGAACATTAAATTGATATTCTGGAAAGAAATAAATGTTACCGTAGCTCTTGTCTTATGCACAAAGATTTGCAGTCGAATAATTAAATATCGTCGAGCGGAATGAGCGTCGATACGGCAGAAATATTGCCATTGAACGATATAATGGTTTCGAATGCGGTCTCGCGTGCGTCGGTGAATGCATTATTAAGAATGCTGCAGATGCTGTTTGGTTCGAAAATGGCGTAAATCGAGTATAAAAGATGGTAAGCTAAATAATTCACGCAGGGAGCAGCCGTAACCCGCGTCGAGTCAACAGCAGACCGTCTCTGCGAAGGATAAGCCTTTTAATAATCCTTTACAAATCCAATTAAACGACGCCACGCGTCGTCGAGTCGCAATAGCGGACAGCCCTCCACGCTATTACCCGCTGGCTTACGTCACAAAGAACACTCGTGTTTGCGAACGATTACGCGTTAAAACGTGCTGCGAAGTCATGGAAACTTCGTGAATTTTATCCCGACCGGAACGTCGCCGTTTGAACTTCCAACTACGTTTCGCAGCTTTAATTAAAAACAAATGTCCCGGTCGCTCGGACAATTTTTATTCTGCATCGAGATCCACGGTCTGAAATCGTCCTTCTGCAGTAATATGTTTTCAATCGCGAGTTTCGTCGAGAATGTTTTATCCATTATTTGATTAGATGTCCTCCGTTACGAGGAAAAAGATCAATCTGGGCCGCAGTCGCTCTCAAAAGTCCTATTTTTTAGCTTCACGAAAGCAGCGACACGCGCAGCTTTGCAAGTTACGCCTCGCAAACGAAAAAACAGGACTTTCGAGAGCGATCGCGGTCCAGATTGAATTTTTAGGGCTTCCGACTACTGAAAAAGTCCATCTTCGCATCATCGAGAAACGAGAAGGCGTGTCGCGCGTTCTTGCAATCCCAGAAACGAGTCTACCCCGTTGAAACAATATAAAACACGCCGTCCTAATCCGACGAACAAACGGAAGAATTTCCGTGGGCGAAACTTGGCGCAAACAATCTCGATGCAGCGATTAGCAAGGGGCCAATATCTGCGATCGCGTAGCAGGGTCCACCAGTTTCCGGAGTCCCAGTGGACGCGTTATTGGAAAACAAGGCAGCGGAGAGGCAAGATCCTCGGTCTCCCATTGAACAGTGGAAACTTGTATATTCATAAAAGAGTTTCCCGACAAAAAGAGCAAGCGGATCCGAGCGGAAAGATCAAAGTCGGGTATCGATCGCGGGCGGTCGCGCGCTCGCGAAGGAACGATTCAATTTCCGCGGTCGGTGTCGCGTCACGAACGACGGAAGTTTCGTGCGGGAATTATTAGCGGAACAGCGAGGCGGTTCGCGACGAAATGTCAAACTCCCGAGCAATTACGGCCGATTCATTAAGCCGCGGCGGTGGCGGTTCATTGCTTCGAAGTTTCGCGTCCGCTAATGACGCGGTTCTCCCCGCTCTCCGACGTTCCTCGGCCAACCCCCTTTCGGTCTGGGTCCGGCGTCGGTGCTCGTCCTAAGGAAACGATCTTACCTTTCATCCGCTTCTTTCCCGACCTCTTCAAACAATGGCGATGCAATTTTTACGAGGAGACTTCCGGCTTCGCCCCCGGTGGAAACCGGGGGACTCCCGAGAAAGAGAGAGAGAGAGAGAGAAACGGTGACTGGTCGTCCGCGAGAGAGGAAGAGGAGAAAATGAAAGAGCACGATGGAGGTGGAAGAGAGGAGTGAGGAGGCTCCGAGCACTTTGATCGTTTAGAAAAATTGCAGTTTGCCAAACAAAACCCGCTTTTGAGGGTTGTACCGGGGGGCGGCAGCGCGGCGGCCAGCGGAGCTGCAAGACGTGAAGTGGAAAACCGGCGAAAAGTTCGTTAATTACAGGAGTTTTCGACGGTGGACGTACCTCGCGAGGTCGATATTCTTCTTCCTGTCTACCCCCCGACTACCAACCCTCTCCCGCATCCGTTACTCGCCACCCTTCAACCACTCTCTCTCCCTCTCCCTTCCTCTTCCTTCCTCTCCCTCTTGCTTCTCTTCTCTGGCAACCCCCGTTAGCCCCCGCGACTCCCACCTACTGGCTTCCTTTTCCGTGGCTCTTCCTTCGTTTCCGCGACCGTACCCCTTTCGTAACTCGACTAACGACTCGAAATCTCTTTAAGCGCGGGCCCTCGTGGCTTTCGCGACGGGCCTGCACGTTAACTCGAGCTTTAAGCCGGATTACCCGGGCTTAAAGCAGTCGCTTGCTTGCTTGCTCGCGAGCTAGCGAGCTCGCTCCCGCTCAAACTCACGCAAACACCGAACGGCTGAGTGACTTTTTCACCGGGCCACTCTCCTCCCTTACCCGCCTTCCTCGTCCTCTTCCTCTCGCTGCTACACCTACACCTTGCCGCGAACGTCTTTCTCTTTCTTCGAGCCGAAGCACGGCTACGGTCACGTTCGAATCTTGGCGAACGGATCGACGCGGCGAGGCGGCGAAGAGCTTGGTAGCCGAGTATGAACGGTGGCGGGTCTATAGGGTGGCCGTGAAATCCGCATTGATGTACAGTCATCCATCAATTTTCGAAAAATAATCTTTTTAACATCCCCTTGTCGTATTTTAACGAGTCAGACCCGTCGTGAAGATTTTAACAAAGTCTAACAAATATTCACGTTAGTCCTTTCTTTTCATATGAAATAGAATTTGATTCACTCGTAAAATCAATATTTAATCATTAATATAAATGTAGCCGAACAAAAAATATAAATTTCCATTTTGCATTTTTGGGGATAACATAGTCTAACAAATATGCACGTTACTCCTTTCTTTTCATATGAAATAGAATTTGATTCACTCGTAAAATCCATATTTAATCATTAATATAAATGTAGCCGTACAAAAAATATAAATTTCCATTTTGCATTTTTGGGGATAACATAGTCTAACAAATATGCACGTTACTCCTTTCTTTTCAAATGAAATAGAATTTGATTCACTCGTAAAATCAATATTTAATCATTAATATAAATGTAGCCGAACAAAAAATGTAAATTTCCATTTTGCATGTTTGGGGATAAAGACGTTTTAATCACTGGAACTGTAAAGAAAATAAGACGACAACGGGTTAACAGCTTTCATTCGATCACCAGAAAAAATTGCTTTAACGATCCTCGTAGCGTGCTGTCTTGTAAATCTTCCGAACGTTGAGTTTCATAGACACCCGGTACACTCGGTTGCATCCGCGCGTCCGATCGCCGCGCAGCGCCTGGTAGAATTTTTGCCACGGTTAACGGCGAAACGAAAATTGCACGTTCTCCACTCTGCTGTCTGTCGTTCGAAGCACACGGCGCATCCTTCTTCTGGCTGGCACGACTATCGTGCACGGTGTACTGCTACTTCTAAGAAGACGCCGCGCAATCCCTCATTTCACGTTCGGTACGCGCCGGCCGAGGACGCGTCCGCGTCCGGGGGACGGTGTAATTTGTCAGCGAACCACGCCGAATGTAATAGCAGCACGCCACGAAGACGTACGGCCGTGATTAGGGGTGAACAATTGCGATTACGGTCGTTTTGATGAATCGCGACGCGCTTCCCTGCGATACTTTTTCGATACGCTCCGCGATAACGCTCGGCTCGGCCACCGGTCTAACAAATTGTCTATTCGCAATCATCCCTTCCCACCGACGTCATCGTTCATGCTGTTGGCTTGTCCGAAAAGTTTCTCTCGCCGTGCACGCGTTTAATATCGTTACGCAACACGATCACGATCGTCCGTTCGTTATTGTTTGAACCAAATAGTCTCCGCAACGTACACGCTGTTCCGATCAATTCTTCATCGGGGTTACAACAGTCTCAGTCGAAAAAGTCGAACTCCATTTGCGAACGATCGAAGCCCGAGAGACCTGTTCCTAATTTCAGAAACATTTTCCACGTACTCTGACCAAATATTCTCCGCAACGAACACCTTGCTGTTCCGATCAATTCTTCATCGGGGTTACAATAGTCTCGGTCAAAAAGTCGAACTCCATTTGCGAAAGATCGAAGCCCGAGAGACCTGTTCCTAATTCCAGAAACATTTTCCACGTATTCTAACCAAATAGTCTCCGCAACGATCACCTTGCTGTTCCGGTCAAGTCTTCAACGAGGTTACAATAGTCTCGGTCAAAAAAGTCAAACTCCATTTGCGAAAGATCGAAGCCCGAGAGACCTGTTTCTAATTCCAGAAACATTTTCCACGTCCTCTAACCAAATAGTCCCCGCAACGAACATCTTCCTGATCTGATAAAATCTTCAACGAACGATCGAAGCCCGAGAGATCTGGTCCTGAATCTACTTGAGACTTCTAAAAGTATTTTCCACGTTCTCCAACCAAATAGTCTCCGCAACGATCACCTTGCTGCTCCGATCAATTCTTCATCGACGTTACAACAGTCTCGGTCGAAAAAGTCGAACTCCATTTGCGAACGATCGAAGCCCGAGAGACCTGTTCCTAATTCCAGAAACATTTTCCACGTACTCTAACCAAATAGTCTCCGCAACGAACACCTTCCTGATCTGATCGAATCTTCAACGAACGATCGGAGCCCAAGAGATCTGGTCCTGAATCTACTTGAGACATCTAAAAGTATTTTCCACGTTCTCTAACCAAATAGTCTCCGCAACGAACACCTAGCTTATCCGATGAAATCTCTACCGAGGCCAAGACGACCAAGTCCCAGTCAATTTCCTAATAATCGAGGTACTAGAATCCTACGGTTTTGATTCTACCAAGATACCGGGACTCGCAACGTTGCGGACTATCGAACAGGATCCTATCGGCGGCAATCGCGAAGCGGTTGGAACGTTGGCCGCGCACTTCAGATACGCATCTCTCGCAACAATATCGTGGTGGCTGCGGGTAGCAGTACGATGAATACGTTTAATAACCATGCACCAAGGAAATTACGATCCGTGGAACCTCTTTGCGCATCCCCCCGGGGGACCGTTCCGAACTTTTCTGACGCGAG
Organism: Lasioglossum figueresi; assembly: GCA_028455805.1. Lineage (NCBI taxonomy): Eukaryota > Metazoa > Arthropoda > Insecta > Hymenoptera > Halictidae > Lasioglossum > Lasioglossum figueresi. The sequence continues at coordinate 14,974,421 of CM052201.1, read as the reverse complement.
CAAGGCCGAACAGCCGTATTCCTGACGCCGGTTTCAACGGTGTCGAGCTTCCGTCTTCTACACGAACGAGCAACGTATAATTTCTCACGGAGATTATAAACACAGGGGTACGCGTCGGCGAAGGTATTGGCCGCGACAGCTGCCCCGTAAAAGCTAGATCGGTATCTCCGCGAACGTTCGCAACATGAAAAATAACGAGGAAACCCGAACAAACGGTCGTGGCAGGTCTCTGGGAGCTGTTGCAAACCGCGGTTCTGCAATTTACGAGGAAATAGTGACCAGCTTGATTTAGATCATCTATGTGCGCGGTTCGGGCCTCTCTCGCGATTCTACCACTCCCTCCGAACATAGCGGTTTGCGTGGAACCCTCGTTGTCCACGGCTCGGGCCCTCTGCGAGCTTTGGACCCCCATCAGTTGTCGCTGGGAGACATCTTGCCGAGACAAATGCGAATTTAGTCACTGTGCTTCGTGGCCCGGTGACTATTTACCATCATTTATTATCTGGTCCTCGAATTTACCGTCTAAACGCTTAGCGAGTCCTCGGCACCGAAGCTTCGAAATTCCTCGTCTTAAGAAGAATTACGTCCTTCTTTCGACAATTTTTTCAGATATTTAAATGGTTCGTCTAATCCTTGAGTTCAGCGAGTCTTCGATACCGAAGCTTCGAAATTCCTCGTCTTAAGAAGAATTACGTTCTTCTTTTGACAATTTTTTCAGATATTTAAATGGTTCGTCTAATCCTTGAATTTAGCGAGTCTTCGATACCGAAGCTTTGAAATTCCTCGTCTTAAGAAGA
>CM052201.1:14900379-14973524 GCA_028455805.1 Lasioglossum figueresi | reverse complement strand
TCTTCGAAATTTGATGTCGAGGGATACCCTTATCAAAGGTAACCAATATAACGTGGACTAATAATATCAATATCAATTTTAAAGTCTTCCAACAGAATCGAAGCGTGATTATTGTTCTCTAGTTAGTGAATTCTACTGATAAAAATAGAAACGAGCGAAGTCGCTAGAAAGAAGAGCCGCGTTTTTACTTTTTCACTGAACCCTCTTCGGAATCTGATGTCGAGGGATATCGAAGGTAACCAATGTAACGGGAACTGATAATATCGATATCAATTTGGAAGACTTCCAACAGAATCGAAGCGTGATCATTGTTCTCAAGTTAGCGAATTCTCCTAATAAAAATGTAATATATCGATAAGAGGCTAAACCTATGCAGCCGCTCGCCATGATCCAGCTCTTGGGAAATGGTTAGGTGAACAGAAGGCTCGGAAAGGACTTTCGATCCTCCGCGTTGACGATTCGCGGTGTCGACGGAAGCGTCGAATGTTTCGGGTATTTTTTGCACGACGAGCCCTGCTCGCCCACCCCCGTAAGAGGGACGAAAGGGTGGATCGACGGTGGCACCGGCGAATTGGTGGGGTCGGGGACCAAGCGGGGGTGCACACGGTGCTGGTTTTAATGAACTCTTTCACCCGCCACTCGTGCCACCCTTAAACCGCCGCTTTCACCGGTGGTTCTCAAACCGCGCATCTCCGCCCAAGCGATCGATAAACGTGCACGTGCGTCCTGTTTTTTTTTTCGTGACGGAAACACTCCTGTTACCACTCGGCATTTCTCAAAAACAAACATACGCCCGAACCGCAACGCGCGAACCCGTTAATCGTAAGCCGGACTCGTAACAAATTCGACAAAAATCTCCCTAAGACTGCACCCTCGTCCTTAATCCGTTAACTGGGGATTACGAGTTAATTCATGCGAAATCCGAATAATGTCAATTGCAAAGAACCAATTTTCTGCTCGATCCGATCGCCTCTCGTAAACTTTTCATTCTGTTCTTAACACTAGGTTTACGGGGCCTGTCAAAATGACGGGTTCTAATATTCTTAATTTGCAATTATTAAAATTGTAAAGATGCTTCCCTGAGGAATTTTTTACCACATTTAAGTCTTGGGGTATATACTATCGGAAAAATGGCCAAAAATTTGGATTCATAAATTAATGTAAAATAGTTATATTTAGACCTCCGTAAACCTAGCGTTAAGAAGCTCGATAAAGCCAAATAAAACTTAGAAATCATTAATTTGTCATTAATTTCTATCGAATCTACATTGGCTGCCACTCTAGATTTACACGTCCCTAATTAACGTAGTAGATTGTTGTAGTTGGCAGTTGATATCAATATTTTAAACAATTTTCGAGGACTTTCTAGATTCTAGACCGCTGACTCCCTCGAAGGTCCTATTTTTACGCGCATCCCCGCGAGTCCACCCCCTTAAATCAAAGGTTAACCCTCTCCGTACGACGTTAGGTATGCAACCGCAATCTGTGGGTGACTTTACAACGATTAGATTGAATATTGTCGGGTGAGTTTCAGTGGTTGTCAAGCGAAATATGATTTTCCGAGTAACCTGCAGGGATGAAGTGGGATTAAGTTGCATCGGGGGATGAGAGCCACTGTCACCTGGACAGGTTGGCGATGTCGAGAGGGCGAGAGGGTGAAAGAGCGTGGCGAGGGGGTAGAGCCGGCTCGCTCGGTGTGACGAGAATAGAGGCATGTTATTGATTATGGAAAAATACCCTTGGCTCAGGGGAGGAAAGAGAGAGGGTCGCAGGGGTGGTCGGGCAACCCCCTCATCTTCGAACCATGGTTCCCAGCCGGTGTCATGGCTACTGTACACCGTGCACTCTCTGTCTGCCATCCCCCTTGTCGTGTTCTTCGCTCGCCGCAACACAGCCCCCTTGCCTAATCACCCCCCTTTTCTGCTCCCTGGGTCGTCTGACGATATGACGTCATAATAACAATATGTCCTTGTCGGCTGTTACCCTCTTCGACGGCAGTCGATAAGCCAGATCGGCGTTCTCACTTATCGCGAGGATACACATCGTTATCCCATCAAACGGAAAAGTCGATTTTACGAGCAGTTGCGTGGGCTCGGCTCCGGTTTTCCACTACCGAAACTGCCCTTCGGGGGGTTCGTTCGCTCCCCCGGGCAAATTTCCTACGGTTTCAGCGAAATCTCACCGGCGCGATACCGTGTCACCGTTTTTCGATCGTCTCGGAATTTCCGGGGAATTTTTCAGACGCTTGGCGGCCGGGGTTAATTAAGAACAACCCTTAACACCTCGCCCTGTCGACGCAGACTCGTGACGAAAATATTAAACAGATTCTAATAAATATTTATGGTATCGACTCTTCGCACTTTCATTATTTTCACAGCTTCCGCCCCTTGCGGTATTATCGTATCGTCTGCGGAGTGACCTTGCCAAAGCTGAAATTCGTTATGCATTTGCGAGTGGTGTTTACGTATAGAATGGTCGAAATAATTCGTCGTATTCCATACGTCGGGAAAATTTGTCGGACTGGTTCTCGAGTTGCAGGATAACGGCAGGGTCGTCTTTTATTCCTGTTTTAACGAATATTTCTCGTCACGGTTCCATCGCCGTGCAAAGCCCGGGGAACAAAGACTGCAGACACGCGATCTTGTTTTTAGAAAATGCAACATCTCCCCCGGACCGTGGTGTGTCCCGAGACGTTTCCCTTACTGTCGTGTAATATTTTCCGGCGTGCATCTTCCCGCTGTATAAAATATGAAAATAAGGGTGCAAAGGAATGATCTTGTTTTCAAAAAATGAGAAACGAGTTTTCGGTAACGTACACCGGCCGGTAGCGAGTTTCATCCCCCTTTCAACGTCTTCTTGTTAGAGGAAGAATATTCTCCGACGTATATCTTTCCCGGCGCCCGTGCACAAAAGATGAAAGCGAGAGTCTCGAATAAGAGTGTATTACGTTAAAGAAAGCACTTGCCGTCGATACAACGTCCTCCGAAAACGCTTGAACAAAAAGAGAGAGAAACGATAGTTCGCGATGGCGTGATACGCGTTTTTTTTTCGTTGAAAATATACCGGGGCACGCAAGGCCGAATCTGGCCCGGAGCCACAACCCTAAATCAACCGGATTACGAGCAGATAAAGCAGCGACCGTTAAGATCCTCGCGACGCAAAATTAAAAAGTCCTCCTTAGCGGACTTCTTGATCCCGTCGCTTACCCCATTATCACATTAAAGGCCTCTTCATTAAAAGGACAAGGGGACAAGGAGGAGTCGGGTAATATTCTTAGACCGTGTTATTTTCTTAAGCCGAGCGACTAGCTCCGTTCGAGCGTTCCCTCGATGGGATTACCTCCACAGGTCGCCCTTGTTTCGTAAATAAAACCACTTGGTTAGATCCATTCCACCCCCGCCGACCGCCACCCACGCCTCACGGCCTCTTCAACCCTCTCTCGATAGATTTCGCGTAAAAAGAAAGAAAAAAAAGATCGCGAATACGTGCCTCGCGCCACCCATTTCTTTCACTTTCCCACTAAATCTTGCAAGAACCCCGCCTTCTCACCCTCTCGACACCGTCAGCCTGTCCAGGTGACAGCGGTTCTCATCCCCGATCTATTCCAACTCCGATATTCGCTGAAAATTTTCGATAGGATCGCTCGAATGAATTTGCGCGGGGGTTGAAATATATGGCCGCAGATATGTGATCCTTATAGAAGGATTAGAAGGTTGCGTGCGACTCGGTTTAATCGACTACGCCCCCGTTGCTGTTCTTCGACCCTTTCTGGGCCGGCTGACAGTTTTGACGTCACAACGCACCCCCTCGCGGCTTCCTTCCACGCCGCGGGTCAACCCTAGAAGTTGGTAAGGCAGATCGATGTCTTCATCGACTGGGAACGCATCACCCTCGACGATTAATTTCTCAGTTACATCGGAACTTGAAAACGATCGAAACGTTCCCCTTAACACTAGGTTTACGGAGCTCTGGAAATAACTGTTTCGCATTATGTTATAAACGTAACAAGATTTCATCTATCCAAATTCTTGGCCGTTCTTCCAATAATATATACCCAAAGAAATAAATTTGGTAAATAATTCCTCAGGGAAGCATCTTTACAATCTTAATAATCGCAAATTAAGAATATTAGAACCCGTCACTTTAACAAACCCAAAACCCAAATATTAGGTCGTTCGGAAAGTCATTTCGTTTTCTCCAAGGAAAATGAAATTTCATTCAAAAAATGAATATTACGATGAAACGAATGTCTGTTCTATGACCTTTTTCGATTTTTCAGGCAACTCGAAGATCTTATTCTATTAACAAAAAATCGAGTTATTTGACTTTTTATGACTTTATTTGCACCGCATAAAAAATGTTGAAAAAAAGCGAAAAATGGTAATTCGATGGTACATCCTCTCCTTAAACAGCACACAAATTTTTCTTTCGTGCACTGCATTTTTACCCTTGAGATAATAACTTTGATTTAAAATAAGGTTATGTAATAACTGGACAGCGGATCTTCGTGCAAAATACAAATTTTCTACCTGATTTGCAACCAACTGGAGTGAAATAGAAATTTATCTTTCTTTGTATCTTTCTTTGTACAGTAAAGTCGGGTTTACTGTCCAACAGCCGTATTTTTGGTGGACAGTAATCCTGGTGTTGTAATCGTATTTTTGTTACTTCAAAGAAGAGTCCGAACACAGAGAAGGACAGAATGAAATTCAAAGGAGAAGCCGAACATAGAGAAGGACAGAATGACTGTCTCTTTCTTTCCCATGCGCTGTCCTTCCTTGCGACCGAAATTTGAATCGTCGATTCAACCACTAAACAGAATTGGAATTATATCGTGTTTGGTCTTATATTAATCAGAAAAATGCCAGAAATACGATAGTGAAATTTCATAAAAAGAATAATGAAAATTAAGAAAGTTGAACGTTTCGATTCATTCGAATCAATGCGTGGTGTTTACACCGATATACCCGAGCCGAGATCGAGTAGACACTGGACTTAGAACCCGGTGTTGACTCTGGACAGTAAACCCGACTTTACTGTATGTCCAATGGGTCGAAAGTAATGTAACAGTGTTTTTAATGTTTTTAAATTACTTCTCCTACGACCCAATAGTTCGGAAACCAACGAACCCAGAAATCCAAACACGTTCGCCTCGTCCGCCTCTGATCCGTTCACGTGGGTTCAAAGACGACGTTTGTCCGGAGGCGTCGACCCTCAAAAAAATTTTCTATTTTTCCCCCGGCGGAAGTCCGGGGCCATTTGTAGCTCGTGAAGAATTATCGCCCGGGGAGCCGCGAACAGTTAAGGGATGCTTAATGAAGATTAAGGGGGTGACTCGTCTTGAACTCTCTCCCCTTGTTTCCTTCCCTCGAACTCAGACCGTGATATTAGGAGTCGGGCGAATTCCGGAGACATCGGACACAGAACATCGTTTCGAGGCTTTCAGAAACAGATTTAACCCTGTATCGAGGGTGGCGGAGGTAGTCTACCCCCTTCGACGCTGCGCCGCATAATAACGAGCTCGGAATTGGAGCAGAATCTTATCAAGGGGAATCGGACTTTGGATTTTCATGCGAGAAAACCAGGACCGCGTCGCGATACACCGTTTCCACGGTGGAATAATAATTGCACGGCCGAGTTTCGGAAGGGTAAATTGCGCTTCGCGAGACTTCCTAGGCCCGAGAACCCGAACAATTTCCCCGGCCATTGTAGGAGGCTAATAAATTCTGGACTGTTGATTAGGCGTATGTCAGCCGTGTCCTCCGACTCCGAACATTTTCCTACTTCGCGTGTCTCGCCGCAGCATTTTACGCCCCCGGAACGGGGTGTGATAATGCGCCATTGTGCCTATATTCGTGATCAAGCTCGAAAGAGATTGATGCCCTCTGCCCGGGGATGTTTATGCAATTTTTCGACCTCGCTGGAAATTTGCTGGAGCTTCGCACGCGATCCACACTTGTTTTCTTAATAGAGAGGTCTAATAGATACGATATCGCGCTCGGGTTGAGACCTGGCTTTCGATTAGACAATTTAGAAATCCATCGCGAAGATTTATTTCCTGCGGGACTGGTAGCTAAGGAAAATTCATAGACCATTAACACCTTCTCTCTGTGTCTACAACAATTGCGACAACGTTGAATTCTCTCGGTGTATTCTCAGTTTTCCAGACAAAATTCGTACTAATTATGGTAAATAATGTGCGATATTAAAGTAAACAGGGCAGAGGAGAATAATAGACCCAGGAGAAGAGAACAAAAATTAATTTTGCACTTTACATGCACGTTTTCAATTTTTTTAAAATTCTACTCTACGCTTAACGCCGTTAATGATACTAGAAGAATTGTTCTTTTAATGTAAATAGGCAGAGGAAAATAATAGACCCAGGAGAAGAGAACAAAAATTAAGTCTGCACTTTAAGTGCACCTTTGCGATTTTTAAAAAATTCTACTCTCCGTTTAACGCCGTTAATGATACTAGAAGAATTGTTGTTTTCCATAATACTATGTAGGGGTGGTTAAGGGAAGACTTTAGAACAGAAAGTCACATTTATCAGAATCGTGAGAAGAAAGAAAGGAAGAACATCCATCGGTAACTGAATTCGTTATAAATCTTTACACGGCGCGAGGTTAATGACCAGCAAGAAAAATGTACTGCCTACATGATAAGACCGTAGCAGCAACGCCATAACAACCGTCCCCTGTAATGCGAAAATAAAAATGGCCAGCTCGTCCCATAAAACAGAGTTCATACTTTTCCATTTCACACCCGCGGTTAAGGATCCCCGGTTTCGCCCAACGTTTATTTATAGTCGTTCCCCGAACAAATTGGATTTTCACCGTATAAATAACACTGTTCCGAATGGTGGTAAATAAAGAATCATGTTTGTGGCCGTGCAGACTTTAAGGGAACACGGAACGCGTTTCACGGGTTGGAACCGAGAGGGCCGAGACACGCTCTCCATATTCTTGTAAACCTGTAACCAGGTGTTTATGCACGAGCATAGGTTTTTATAGCGTGATTCAAACGCGCAGGGAGTAAATAAAAATCTCGTGTTCGGCAGTGTAACGGTTTCATTAAATTAAATATAAACGAACGGGGAGCATTAGGAATACACGTAACAGCCGACACGTATTTTTTACGGTTGCCGGTCTTCGTGTTTATAGAGTGAGAATAGCTCCGTAAAGCCGAGAACGGGCGACCTATTTCGCTTAATATTTCGAGAGCTAATGGGAAAGGCAAAAACAGCCGATGCATAAAAATTCGAAGTTTTACGGGGATCGCAGGAAGCGCTGAATTTTTCAAGACTTCCGCACGGTGGAACCGTTGTAAACGATTTTAACAGATTTTCTAATGGTCGCGATTTCTTGGTAAATCGGAGAACGATTTCCGAAGATTAATATAACTCGCGATTCTCCTTAACGTACCTGTGCAGCGATAAAAAGCTCTTTCAGCGTACCGAATCGTTCTTTCGCCTCGCACTATCGCCTATCGAAGCTAGGACGATCGACGTAGCTTCGTCACTCGAAATCTCGTTGTCAGCGTGACGTTCGACCTGATCCTCGGTCTCTCTCCAGAGATTTCTGAAACGAGGACGATCAGAGTGAACGATCGCTCGATTCGGACACCTTCATCCAGGAGTGAACGTCTGGCCTTGATCCGACCAAGGTGAAAACTGCGCGAGCAAAAAGAAACGCTGGATCCTTGGATCCGTGAACAAAAGCGAGCCAACCACCGGAGAGCGACGTGGTCCCTTTCTCGACTTCGAGAACCGTTTACCGACATCTCCGAACCCGGTGGAACCCTTTTCTTCTTATCGTTCCTCTTCTGTGCCGGCCCCACGGTTCTTCTTTCGTCAGATTTTGTTCACCGTATCCCTACCATCGTTTCATCCCTCTCTCTCTCTTCCTCCCTCTCTTCGGAGCCGTGTAACAATGGTGAAACTGGAAGCTCCAGAATGCAGCAGGGGGCTGAGTGCTCATTGCTAGAAGACACTTTCGGTGGAGTGATGCTGCGAGAAGCATAGAGAGAGACGCGGGGGACACGGGAGGCACGTTTCGTCGAACAATGTGCTTTTCGCGGCTGCAAAAAGGAGGGATGAAACGCGGCGCGAGACTGAGAAGAGCCTGGAGAAAAATGGGGGCAAGAGAGGAAAAGAGAGTGAGAGAGGGGGGGGGGGGAAGAAGGAGGGGGGGGGGGGGGGGGGATGAAGAAGAGGAGGAGATGGAGGGTTTAGGAGAAGAGGACGAAGGAGACACAGAGAGCCGCCGAAAAGGAAGCACGGAGACGACGGGCGTCGCGACGCCCAACTCCCAACGTTGCTAAAAAGCCGAGCCACCCCTTTCTCGCTCCCTTCTTTTCGGGCTGCTCTCCCTTTCCTCGACATTTGCCTATTTGTCTAGCCGCGAGACGAGAGACTTTCTCTCCTGCCCTTTCCGGTCTTTTTTCACCCCTTCTCTACGGCACCAACCACCCTGTGCTAGCTTCTCTCTTTCTCTCTTAAGGCGACGTCTAGCGTCTTCTCGCTGCAAACTTTCTCCGATGTTTCTCTCTCTCTTTCTCTCTCGAGTCCGTGTGGAAAGGTTCTCCTCGTAAAGAATCATTAGGGACAGCATTAGTACACATACATCGCGGAGCACGAAAAGGGAGACGTCTCCTCGTTAACCATCGCGCTCCGAATAAAAGAACCGGGTCCCCAGGACGGGTCGTTACGCCGCTCGAAAAACCGGTCTAATGGACGACGGAGCGCGGTTCCGATAATACGGTCGACGAATTAATTCGCTGTCGTCGATCTCTCGTCAGTTCTTCTGCGCGTTTTACGGCGGCGTCGTCGCCACTCCGACGCTGTCGACCACCTTCTCTCTCTCTCTATCTCTTTCTCTTTTCCTCTCTTTTCAATGCGGTTCCTCCCGGTGAGCCAAACACCGCTCATCCTACCCCCTAGGATAGCACCGGACCGGACCCATCCATCCCCCACACCATCGCGATGGAAATGAACCGACTTAATGCCGAATCCGCAGCCCCTTCGCCAACGGCGACGTTTACCGGGAAACTGTGCTAACTAATGGAATTGAATGGCGGGTCGGACCCTCGACATTAACCCTGAAACGGTACCCTCCTTTCGCGGACCATGAAGTTTTACAATGAAATCTTTCGAAAAAATCTGGAGAAATTTTATTCTATCCCTTGTCGCGTTCTAACGAGTCGCCCACTCGTTTCGAAGATTCTCAACAAAGTCTGACAGATATGAATGTCGATGTTTTACACTGAAATCTTTCGAGAAAGTCTGGAAATTTTTTATTTCCTTCTATTTCTCGGTTTACGAAGATTTTAAATAAAGTCTGACAAATTGAATGCCGATGTTTTACACCGAAGTCTTTCGAGAAAGTCTGAAAATTTTTTACTTCCTTTTATTTCTCGTTTTTCGAAGATTTTAAACAAAGTCTAACAAATATGAATGTCGATGTTTTACACTGAAATCTTTCGAGAAAGTCTGGAAATTCTTTATTTTCTTTTATTTCTCGTTTTTTGAAGATTTTAAACGAAGTCTAACTAATATGTTGCGCCTTTCTTTTTAAATGAAATTGAATTTGTTTCGGTTGTAATCGATATTTGAAAATTTATTTATTGCCATTTCTGCGTTCAGACAGCGTATCAGCTAATGGAGTCGGAACGGACATTGGCGGATCGTTGGTAACCACCGCGGTATTAACATATTCTCTCTCTCTACATCCCTCGATTCATGCATGTGCGAGTTGTCGTAGTTGACTTTATCCGCACCCCGTAAGATAATGGCTGTTCGATGGAAATTTATGGCCAGTCGACATGCGCCGAAAAGTTTCGGCACTGTCTTAAATGAAATCAAATGTTTTTCGAACCTGGTGGAATTGTTTTCAAACTGCGATATTTTAGGTTTGAGTAATGGGCTTTGAATATTAATGCTCCTACTTTGTCGGTCTGTTATCGTAACGGGAGTTCTGTAGTCGATGAAGTGTGGACTTTTATGCACTGATGGAGCATGCGAATTTCTGAGGTATAAAAGAGCGTAGAACCACGGCCATAAAAATTAATAATATTCTCAGCTGAAAAGTTCTCGGAAGAACAATTTATTCTTCCGTAGCGGTGCGATTAAAATCTTGCTCGAACTATTCGTGCATTCGGAAAACCTTTTCGAGCATATTCAGGATTCTGCGTTTAAAGAAAATCGAAAAAAGAAAATCGTGCTGCAGTAAATAGTATGTGCAGAAAGTAGAATTTGTTGGTCATGATCAGACGCGACAGATTCTTCGGATGAGAAAACATTATACCGCAATTTATTCTTATTCTTTTACGTAGAGTACGCCCAGAGTCTGTATTTATAAAAATTACGGGTCGGTTACACTTTGTAGTCTCATTTTCTAAAACCCGAGAGATAGTAAATGAAACCCGAGCACAATAGAGTCATTAAATTTTTCAACTCTTCGCGCCGTACGTTAACCGCTGTGACCGAGTAAATCATCGGACTAGAACGCAAACGCGAGAATGTTGCAACGATTCGTTCTACACGTTACCGCGTCGTGTATCTTTACCTCGAAGGTCGGAAGTAAAAGTAATCTTTGAAAATGAACCTCGCATTTTTTTTTCCTCATTTATGTTCCTCCGGCAAAATTACAGGCAACGCGAAATCTAAAAAATAATGCACGAATATCCATTCGATTGGAAATACAGTGCCGATCATTCCGGTATCGCATAAATCGAATAAAATGATTTTCAATGAAACATACAAGCCCGTGAAACTTATAAAAGATGCCGGAGAATTGAACAAAAGCTGCGTATGTATAATACAATTATTGAATTCAATGCTTTTTTTATTCAATTCAGCAGATTCGATGGCTTTCGCTGGCAATAAAACAGCCTTAACGAGTTTATTTCGCTTTATTCAGCTGCATCTGCCGCACCGACGTTCAAAAAACACGTTTTCAGTGATCGCTGACAATATTCGGGGTTTAACGTCGAACATGAAAACAAACCGCGGCTGTTCACCGTTACTTTATCGTCCCCGTTCCGGGTAATTAACGCCAGGCTTTTTTATTAGCGAAATATTAAAACAAAGTCCATTGACGCGGTGTCGTTCCGTAGAATTCAAACTCGCCGAAGTGTTCATATTCGGCGCACAAAATTCATTTTAACTCGAAAATGAAACATTACTTGCGACCCAGAATATTTCCATTCTCAATGATTTTTTAACATCTTTTTCTGTTTAACCAGTTAACTGCGCTCGACGTGTATACGCGTCAATCCAAATCTCTATTGCGGTGCAATAACAATAATCAGCAACTTCTCTAATAGTAATTCGACGATTCCCCAACGCTATTTTCTTCGCTTCTTCAACGTTTTCATCAGTTTGTCGACGTGCTGGGGGCGTCCAGGCCGAGCTTCGTCGTTAACATCTTCTCGGCCTTCTTGGAAGAACTTGTACCACTTATAAACATTTTCTTTACTCGGAGTACACTCACCGTATGCCACTGTCAAAATTTCAAGCATTTTGGAGCGCTTAATTCCATTTTTTACACAAAATTTGATGGAAATTCTTTGATCCATTTTTTTCGACAGCAGAAAATCGCCGAACACGCAAAACACTTCTAACCTTTATGCTTCTCACGGACAAACAAAAAATACTATACAGCTGAAACTGTGAACATACGTTCGCGACGAGTCTACCAGCATAAGAAAAAAAAAGAAAACGAAAATCGACCGTAGATATCCAGCGAAATTCAAAAAGTCACCTTACTTTTTTATCACACCTCGTATCTAATAACGTGTCGCCTCGGAGTCGCTACTCGGGATTGGGTTAAAAAAGTCGATTTTCGAGTCGAAACAAATTGACTCTTCGACGGAAAAGTGGCTCGAATCGAGCGCCAATCATTTCCGACAGCGACCGTATAGGCACATCGATAACAAACGGGCAACGAACGAAAATTCTCGCGATCATCCGCGGTCTAATGGCTGTATCATCCGAAGCTGAACGCTAACGTTTCCCTTGTAAATGCCGAGGCGGGTCCAGCGGGCCAGGAGAAAGAGAGAGCAGCGGGCTTCAGTCGGTCGCAACCAATAATTGTCGAAATAATTCAACTCGGAGGGAGCCGGTCGACCGAGCGTGGCCGTCTCCATTCGCCTCCTTTCAGGCGGATCACGGAAGAATGGAATATAAATGCGCGTGTAACTCGGTAGCCCGAAAGTTAGCCAACTGTTACGCGACTTCGTTGAATTTTGCTTAGAGAGGGAAAGAGAGAGAGAGAGAGAGAGAGAGAGAGAGAGAGAGAGAGAAAGGGGCTCAAGGGGTGGCGAGGACAAGAACCAACGACGTCGACGGCGATGTGGTTGTTGAAGAAAGAGAGAAGGGGTTTGGCTTTTCGTTTTGAAAAGAGGGAAAATGGTTCGCTACACCCCTGAGGAGAATTTATCTCGAGGAACGAGCCAAACGGAGGACGGACGACGGTCCTCGATCAATAAGGTTTATTGTTTTCGCGTGTTCACGATTTCGTTGGCAACGCCGCTCCTATCGCGACGGGGTTGGGGCTGTGTATGTGTAAGAGAGAGGGAGAGGAAGAGAGAGAGAGAGGGTGGGTAGTATGTCCGTTTCTTGGGAACGACGGTATTGGATGCACACGGTATGTGTCGCGTGTACACGCGGGGACGTGTACTCTTTCTGTGTGCCGACACGGTCAATTGACCTCGTTCCCGTTCGTACGTCTGGGCACGACTGGAACGCGACAAGCGAATGTCACTGATTGTACCCCGTGGAAAGAGGTACATGTGTACGCGCGTTAAGTATCTGGTGCACTCGCGGTCTCCCCGTTGCGTCCAGCTTATTTTTATCCTTTTCCTTTTTCTCTCGGCGATTTCCCGCCGAGATTCTATACCGGGTGGCCAGCCACCGCGTCGTCCGCCGCGCGTACCAATTTTATGAAAAAAGTTCAACCATTACTGCAACTACTACCGTAGCTGCAAATGCGGCCAAGTGGGAATTCATGTATACGAATCGTCGTTTTCACTACGCTCGACTCATCGAATTATTTACCGCGTTGCCATTAAGCATCTTTATGTAAAATAAAAAATGTTTGCACTGATTTCTTGAAGAAAGAGATCTCTTTCTTAATGATTGTAGAAAATTGAAAGGAACGCGACGATGCCGCGCGCAGACATACAGCGACTCCCATTAATATTCGGACACTCTTAACACTTTAGTCACTGGAAGCCTATTAACCCTTAGCACTCGATTGGCGCCTCTGAGGCGCTATTAAATATTGCTGTACTATTATTTAAAATATTGTTTACACTATTAGATAGGGCGGTATTTAATCGATTACTAAAGATTCAAGTATTGTATGAGGTATTATATCAATTCCGCATCTGCCAAATTTAAAAAATCATGGAGAATGGAAATATTCTAGGTCAGAAGAGTTAAAATAGCTCCGATTGCAAAGGGTTAATAGGATTTTCAATAATTGTACTGTACCAAAAGAAAGCATACAAAATTTTCTTTTACATTGCAATCTTAATTGAAACTATTAGACGACGTTATTGTGGGTGACTTGTTAGCTCGCAAGGAAAATTTCTGTTGCTACTAGAAGGTTCCATTAAAAACTGTTTAGCCGTGTACCATAGATTTTCCAAAATTATGCAATAATCGTCGGTCGATGATGCGTTAAAAAGACTAATCTACAAAGCAATATAGGCCCACATAAAAAGAGTTGTAAAGTGCAAGTTTTAGTATTTTCTCTACAATTCTGGCCAATAGCAATTTTTGAACAAATTTCTTTTCACATCGCGCAGTAAACTAATTGCTAGAACTTCTCAGAAAAATTCAAAACGCATAGTCCAATATTACCAATGAAAAGCGTCCGAATATTATCCAGTTAACTGCGTTTCGACGTGTATACACGTCAATCAAAATCTCTATCGCGTTGCAATAACAATAATCTTTTGAAGAATGAACTATTAATTTTTTATCAAAGAAAAATGTAATCCTTCCTCGTTTCTCGTAAATTTTATATTAGGACACGTTGCCCTGCGTTCGACGCGTATACTCGTCATTGGTTGATTTTAATTCCGCACTCTGTGGGGGATTTTTAAAATTAAATTCCGCTGTTAAGAGGTTAATGGGAGTCCCTGTACATACAATTTTAGAAAAGAAAAATAATTGTTGAGTCTGGTTCAACTACGCATATCCTCGCAAGAGAAATATTTCCAGCATTACCAACTGGTGCTAATCAGCCATTATTTATAAATGATTTTCGCGACCCTGTTCTCACGAATAACCGACACGGATTCGCAAGCGACGGCGGTTTCGGCCCCGAATTACCGGGAATAATGATTGGCGGCCGCCCAGTAAAACGTTTTGTAAACGTGCAACGCGTTTCCGGTGTCCGTGCTCGTAATGCATCGATAGGAAAATTCGGAAAACGCGGCGAAAATAGCGACGGTCGGAAAACGGCGAAAAAGGGGTTGCGGAGAGGGGATGGGGCGCAATCGAGATTTTGATTGCAGAAGTTATCGTCGACGAGATCATCGCGCCGCGCGGTGAAAACGTTAGCGTGTGAAAAATGGCGTCGTGTGCTAGTTCAATATACCGGGTGGCCGTCGATAAACGACGGATAAATTTGATTCGATCACGTTCCGTTCCGTACTTTTTTTGGCCTGCGAAACCGTGCGTGTGTTTGCGGCTGCGAGCCTCTGTAATGGCCGCCGAATCGATAAGGTAATATGATAAATTGTGACCCTGGTTTATGAACGCTGACTACTGTGTCATCCGTGTATTAACGGGCTGCTGAAAATATATCGCCTCGGAACCACTTGCTCCATTTTTCTCGGTCCGGAGACCGATTGTTGCACCGTTATTATTAGGAGACTGCGGATCTTTATGCATTTCATGGCTCGTGAAAATTTTCAAAAAATCGTAGAACATGAAATTCGATATACCTCGGTACGTTTTTTATTTATTTTGGATTAAGATTCTATTCAATTCCGCTTCCATCCGCAGTCTAATTGTTAGACCGGGGACTGTAAGTGAAATTTAAAACAATCGGAAGAATAAAACAATTTAAGGGAGCCCATATATTATTTTCAACTTTACAAAATCATAGAATTTGCACGAACGTCCGCGGCGTGCAATTATAATGTTTCGCTCTCGGAAGAAAGGCCGATTAACCGTTCCTCCGCGAAAGATCGTCGGGCTCTCCTTAATGAAATACGTTAATTAACAACCGGTGTAAAAGAAAGAAGAAAAAAAAAAGGAATGGTCGCGCGGAGGGCACACGCGGCTTTCAACGCGATCGCGTTGATTATAATCGAATTTGTTACCGGCGTCGCCGAGGACAGAAACGCGGGAAAATTTATACGGCTTCGTTATTTATCTCCTTTTCAGGGCGCACGCGGCCCGGCGATAATTGCGCGCCGCGTTCCCCTTAATCATTGGAATTACTATGCTGCAATTTTAATTATTGTCAGCCGCGATTGTGCACGGCCGTAATCGATTCCAAATAATGGCCCCCCGCACCACCGAACCCCTCGCGCTGACTAATTAATGCGACTGCTCGCCTCGCCTTTTATTTTTCCGTGTAACATACTGCGCGCAACATCCCCCACCCGCGGATAAATTAGCAATCGGTGTACTTACCGTCGGATTGCCGATCGATTGAGACATTTTTCACGTCGCCGAACGATTTAGCAACAATTCAACGATCTGCCAATTTCCACTCGGACGTTCTCCTCGAAAATTTCTCGCTTTCTGCTTGTTTGGGAAATGAAGAATGCTTTTGAAGATTCAAAATATTGTTTGCATTATCAACGCTTTATCTACCGGAACCCTATTAACCCTTTACACTCGGAGCCATTTTAACTTGAAAATCAAACATTTCTTCCGACGTAGAATAATTACATTTTATATGATTTTTTTTCATTTTATGGATATGAAACTGATATAATAGCTCATGCACTACTTAAATGATTAGTAATTGATTAGATCCCAATGTACTTAATAATGTAAACATTATCTTGAATAATGGTGCAACAACTTTTAATGGTGACTCTGAGTCACCATTCGAGTGTTAAGGATATTCAATAATTTAGATTTTTCAATAATTGCGCTGTACCAAAAGAAAGCATAGAAACTTTCTGTTACATTGCGATCTTAAATGAAACTATTAGATGACGTTATTGAAGGTTCCATTAAAAAGTCTTTAGCCATGTACCATAGATTTGTTCAAATTATTCGATAATCACCGGTCGGTAACGTGTCAAATATGTCGGGATCTAACGACTTGTCAAACATTTAAGCATTGTTCGAGGTATTGCATCAATTTCCTATCCACAAAATGAAAATAGCTCCGAGTGCAAAGGGTTTAACATCGTCAAGTTCGAGTCGAGTTCTTCCAGAGTGAAAAATAATTCGAATAAAACGGGGTCTCGTCGAAAGACGAGGCAGTTCGTCTCGTTAGAAACAGGTTCTCCGCGAACGAGAGAAAAAGCCGGATTCGCCGATCTGCTCCGCAATCCCATCATCGAGAAAACGTTAATCCACCGTGGACAGTGGCGGTCGTAATTTCCATTACGAAAAAATAGTCGCGCGAAACAATCGGGCAGAGCGGTCGGCGGTAAACAAGTGGAAACGCGGCGCACCTGTGGCCTTCTGTTTAATTTCTGCGGGCATTGAGAAGCGAAGGAAAGAAAACAGAGAAGAAGGACAGTTCGCCAGATGTTCGCGAGACGAATCTCGTCAGGCTCCCGAGGCTGTTTCTGTAAGAAAGCGAAACGATCCCGAACAGAAGGAGAAAGATAACTCTCGCAAGAGAGAGAGAAGAAGAAGAAGAAGAAGAAGAAGATCGAGAAAGAGAGAAAGGCAATGAAAGACGGTCGGTTGCGAGAGAATCCATGGTCCGCCAGGTATACACTTACGGGGAGCGCGGGTACTCTCGCTGTCATTAATTAATCTCACGTGATAAATGCTAAGTCGTCTGCCAACTTCGAAGATGTTAACGCTCGGCGTGGCCCAGCTGCGTGCCGCGATTGAATCAGGAACAGGAGAACGCTGAGACACCGGTGGCAGATGTTGCTGCATAAATTTCTGTTAATCCTTCGTGGCAGCGAGACCGAGTCGTTTGTTTCAGCTCGGCTCCGCTCGGCTCGGGCTTCGAGCTGCGAAAGATCGATTCTTGCGTGCCCGTGCACCGCGACACCAGTGTTAGAATCGATGAGACCACGTATAACCGTTTCGCCAATTTCTTGCTGAAACGTCTTTCGCGTGTCTTTGCTCCGGAAATAAACGTAATCTCGCCTCGAATTATTGATGAGACAACCCACACGGTTCTCCGGGGACCCCTTTTCCTCATAACCACCGTCGGCTGTGATTCCACTCGAACGAGCGCTATCGTTCAACCCTTTCTACCCCCTATTGTGAACTAGCCTCGATATGAATGTTAATATGAATGTTAATATGAATGTTATGCGTCTAGGTGCTGTCTCGGATTAACATGAACAAAGTCTGTATCGCTTCCTAAATATTCATCTGCCACGATAATAAAGAAATTAATAAAATACAATAAAAACAGTGATCCTAACGAACGCTTAAAGTTGGAAGAAAGATGCTTATCTTATTTTAAAACGAAGAGCATTCCTTTAACCGGTTAACTGCGTTCGACGTGTACACGCGTCAATCCAGAACTCTATCGCGGTGCAATAACGATAACAGGTTTCAAGAATGAATTGTTAATCTTTTATCAAATAGAAATGTAATCGTTCCTCGTTTTTCGTAAAATTTATAACAGAACCATTTGTTTATATATTTTAATTCCGCACTCAGTCGGGGATTTTTAAAACCAAATTCCGCAGTTGAGAGTTTAATGAATTTTAGTGGATGTTTCATCCTGATATCTCTTCTGATTCAAGAGTTGCAGTTCGACTGCGGATCTTTATGCAGAATCGAAATGTTTTACATTGATCGTGGGAATTTCTTCGTGAAAACGCATAAAGATTCGCAGTCTAGTTACGGTAAAATGTCACAAAATTTCTCGATCCAACCCGCTGTGCGCCTCGTCGGAAGGAAATAGAATTTCACGGGTTGTCCCCCGAAGTGTGTTCCTCGGGGCGAGTCGGTGCCGGTAAATATACTCTGCCCGGTTAAAAGAGTTTCGAAGCTCATTATCGCAAATCGAGGTGAATCGTAGCAGGAAGAGAGAAAGGGTGTGTGAGAGAGAGAGAGAGAGAGAGAGAAAAAGAGTGAACTAGTAAAAAAAGAATGACAGTGGAAGACTTTTCCGTGACCCCGTAAATACAGGGCTCGGTCCCTTAGCCTTTTTATTTGTTTTACGCCCGGGACCGTTCGGTTGCAGCCCTTTTTCCGGGTATAGCAGGAGGTTGACTAGCAAACCCGGGTTTTCTGCGGGGGTGCGCGTACATTTTCGATGGACTGGGAGCAGAGCCGAGGCGCCACGGAAATAAATTGAATCATGCGGAAAGTAGAATTACAAACACATCCACACGGCGTACCCTCGGTTCGGTTATGTTCGTGCCTGGTAGTTTCGAGAAGGGAAGAAGGGTGTGGGGTTCACCGGGAGGGGTCTTCGGGGTTGGAGGAACTCGGTCTTCCAACTTGGACATCCTCGGGTATTATCTATCTCGGAAGTTCGTCCCTCAGGTTGCGGCTGCTCAATTGACGATGACGAAGACGACGACGAGGAGAACTGGAGGAGAGGAGGCTGGAGGAGGCAGAAGCACGGTCACGCTAATCGCACCCGGCTGGAGATTGGCTTTTAGCACAGAGTTCGGGCAACTTGTATCGCCAGGAAATCGCGTGGAGCCCGTTCCCCGGGAATTTACGGGGCGACTCGTTTGCCCCGGCAACGTATTTATGGGAATGAAACCCCGCCGCGAGTGTGCCGCCGAGGAACGGATGGAAATTTCAATTGTTTCTCCGAGATTTCGGTTGCTCTCTTGCTTTTTCCTTGCCAGACCGAACACGGATCGTTGTCCGTTGTACCACCCTCGGAATTACTCCCTCTTGCTTGCTCGTTTTATTACTACCCTTACTTTTCAGCCGCTTCTTTCGGACGTCCTGCTTGATCCACGCTCTGATTCTCGCTCATCGATAGCTTAACACATCATAAGAAGTTAGAACGTAATTATGAGATATGATTTTTTCCTCTGTCATTTCTTTCTATTTTTACTTTAAAAAAGGAGCAGTTGCTTGTCCCAATTCCTAGAATCACCGATGAAGTGGATTTCTAAATTCGGCCTCGGTCAATTAATTTTCAGCACTCGACGATTCAACGTTAACACTCGGTTTACGGGACCCGTCAAAATGACGGGTTCGAATATTCTTAATTTGCGATTATTAAAATTGTAAAGATGCTTCTCTGAGGAATTATTTACCAAATTTATTTCTTTGGGTATATGTTATTGGAAAAGTGGCCAAAAACTTGGATAGACCCATTCTTGTTATGTTTATAAAATAACGTGAAATAGTTGTTTCTAGAGCTTCGTAAACCTAGTGTTAAACAGCTGGGTCAATGTAGACACAGAAACTCGAGCTACACTCAAAGACATTCTTTCAAAGAATTTCTCAACGTTGAAGCAACTCTTTAAGACTTTAAATTTCGAAATTTTCAATTTTTGGATGAAGGAGCGACTGTCTAAAATGTTTCGGAACGGGTCGATTCGAATGTCAGCGTGCAAATTAGCGAAGATTGATCTCCGGAGGGAGGTGCTTAATCAACTTGTTAACTTATCTCTTTCGGGGTAATAAAACAAGCATTAATTAATTGCGGCGTCGAACCCCGTCGCTTCACGACCCCGTCAAAAGTTTCACTTGTAAACTGGCAAGTGATATTCAATATATTCCCCAGCAGAGTTTTATCACGAAACTTCAATCGTTACAGGCGAGTCCGCGGCGAACTATTCTGCGGCCGGGTTTCCGGTTAATCACTTCCTCCGATCGCAACAATTTTCTATACAAATCGTTGCCCGAAGCTGCCTGTGCCTCGACGACGGGGCCATTATTAGCGGTCAATCGATGGAATTGGCCGGCAAGGTCAGCCATCAGTTTGCTTGTCCTCCTCGTTGCTTGCTTCGTTTATGTGCCTGTCCCCCCATTTCGACCGCCATTTTTCTGATCCGGCGAATTTCTATGCGGAAGAACCCGGTCGCGGAAAATATTCCGGAAAGTAGACGATCGTTCAACAATCATCATTTTATTACCAGGATATTGGGCATTTTCATGCAAATAAGAAAAATTTTCAGAACAATCTAACAGAGTAAAAGTTAAACGTTTTATGAAGCTAAACGCGCAATACAATTATTATTTGTCTTATGAAAGAATAAGACAAGACCATAAAAATAAGATTCAACATTAAAGTAGAAAATCGCGATAGAGTAAAACTTAAATATCGTATGAAGCTAAACATATAATACAAATTTTATTTGTCTTATGAAAGAATAAGACAAGACAATAAAAATAAGATTCAATATTAAAGTGTAAAATCGTAATAGAGTAAAAATTAAACATTTTATGAAGCTAAGCGTGTAATACAATTTTTACTTGTCATACAATATTAAATTTGCTTGCAGAAGCATAAATGTAAATTATTTAAATTGGTGAAGTGATTTTTGAAAATTAGTAATAATTTTTTAGGTCATTGTGCAGCGAGCACAATTTCATTATGAATATGCAAACGCACGTACCGGTACTGTTTTTCCTGTCAATAATTTCGAATTAGTAAGTCGGTTTTATGCGTCTATAATGAATGTAAATGAGCAGAGCATAACGAAGAATTAACTGCAACCAAGTTCCACGCGCGGGCTTCGTTTCTCTCTTTATCTATTAAAACCGCTCGTCGAGATAACGAATTCTATGGAATTCATTTTCTTATAAATTGTTTCTGCAAAATGTGCATATCTGCATATGCATCGTCTGTTTATGCGTCTTTTACATTTGTCGACCCAATATTCTTTGACTTTATTATACTTTATACTCTCTTACTGTACACTCTTACTGCGCTACTGTTTTTACTCCGGTCATTCAGTTTTTCATTGGAACGGTTGCTGTCTCTGTCACTTATATTCGACGTCCACAACCTCATAGTTCTTCATGCAGATAACCAAATAAATTTTATTCGCTGTTTTATACAAAATAAAAATTCTCAATAGTAATCAAAAATAGAAAATGATTTAAAACAAAAATCATTTATATTCGACGTCCACAACCTCGTAGTCCTTCATGAAGATGGTCAAATAAATTTTATTCGCTGTATCATGCAAAATAAAAATTCTCAATAATAATCAAAAATAGAAAATAATTTAAAAGAAAAATCGTTTATATTCGACGTCCACAACCTCGTAGTCCTTCATGAAGATGGTCAAATAAATTTTATTGGCTGTTTTATGCAATATAAAAAATAGAAAATGATTTGAAAGAAAAATCATTTATTTCGACGTCCACAGCCTCATAGTTCTTTATGGAGATAGTCAAATAAATTTGATTCGCTGTTCTGTGCAAAATAAAAATTCTCGATAATAATAAAAAATAGAAAATGATTTAAAAGAAAACTCATTTATATTCGACGTCCACAACCTCGCAGTCCTTCATGAAGATAGCCAAATAAATTTTATTCGCTGTTTTATGCAAAATAAAAATTCTCAATAATAATAAAAAATAGAAAATGATTTATATTCGACGTCCACAACCTCGTAGTTCTTCATGAAGATGGTCAAATAAATTTTATTCGCAGTTCTGTGCAAAATAAAAATTCTCAATAATGATAAAAAATAGAAAATGATTTAAAAGAATCTTCCGGAGTGGCTTTAAAAATCAACACACCGAGTGCAAGTTGGGGAAGCTGTAAAAATAAAGAATAATTTATAAGGTGCAGTCGAAATAAAAGCAAACAGTGAGTGAAAATAAGGGAGAAGGGGGTGTGAGAAACTGAGAAGAGGAGCATATGCGTACGGGTGTCGATGACAGAAGTGGAGATCTTTGGGCTAGTGCCAATCTCCAGAGTAAGTTAGCATCGGACGCGTCACCAATATGGCTCATAGACGTTGTTCTATGTGTGGCGGACACGATACGAGGGGATGGCTGCACGTGCTCGCCGCTATTGGCGCAGACTGTGTGATTTAAACCGCGTATACACCTGCGTTTTATAGGCAAATTTCCTGGCATCGGTATCTGACAACGCTATATCGCCGGCCTGGGAACCCGGCGCTATGCGTTCGGTTTCGGTCACGCGACAGCATTACCAGATTTAGACGACGCTCAATCTTATGGGGGTAGTTTCGCCGGATGAAGAAGGGGGTTGGACTCCGAATGTTTACGATTCCCAATGTTTATCTGCCTCTGTGGCCCGAATAACAGAATCGCCGAATATAGTCTCGTCTTTTATTTGTTCCGCCAGGGGGTGTGTTTTTGTGATTGATCTCGCAGATCAATCGATCACGCTAATCTACTGTTTAACTTGTAGCTGAAGTACTCTAATCTCGTCTAAAGATTGCCGGCTTTCAAGGATCGTCGCAGGAAGATTTAAATTGAGTTATTATTGGAAGAATTATGTGTGTGTGGGGGGGGGGGATGTTTCGCAGAATGGGGGATGAACGAGATCTTCGAATTTTTACGATTCTCAATCTGTCTGCGAGGTTTTGGTAGTAAAATTTCCTGACAGTCTCTGATTTTATTTGTCTGGCTACAGGGTGAATAGCTTTCGCGAACAAACTCGTAATATTTAAAATAATTTGAAAATAGAACAATGGTTGTCGCGCATGATGTTTCAGCAGCGTTCGATCTGATCGATTGCATTTTCCCGAAACGAGAGAGGAGAAAAATCAGGGACGAGAGGAGAGGCACGACGTATACGTTGACACACGAGCAACTTGTTTGTGTAACGCACAGGGAAAAATAATTTTAAATCTCTTTGAAGTCAGTCAAGGGATGGGCAGAACATGCTGGGTCGAGAGAGACCGAGAGAGAGAGAGAGGGCAAGCTGTTTTGCGCGGTCTCTGTAACACGTGACAAACATGTTTGTTCTAGTTTTTTACGGCGTTACGGAGAAACGTGTTTTGAATCGAAGTATCACATAATTCTCCCTGCGGGAAGTCCGGGGGTGTTAAAGTTTTCGGAGTTCTGGCGCAATTTGTCTTTTCCGCTGCCGCGTCGGGGCAAGAATCTGTTTCGGAAATCGATCCGCCACGAATATGCAAAGCACACACTATTCTTGCGTGAGGGCCTGCCTCCTCCGGTTCGGATAAATTATTTAACGTTTCTTCAAGCTTAATTCGTTAACTTTCAAAATTACACCCTTCCGAATTTTAATCAGTTTTATTTTTCAAAAATTCAGAATTTATGCGATCCGCCACTATTACGCAAAGCACACGCTATTCTTACGTGAGGGCCTGCTTCCTCTAATTCGGATAAATTATTTAACATTACTTTGGCTTAATTCGTTGAATTTCAAAATTACACTCTTCCGAATTTTAATCAGTTTTATTTTTTAGAAAATTCAGAATTTCTGCGATCCGCCACTAATATGCAAAGCACGCACTACTCTTAAAAATTGTATTTAATTAAGACAAAAATTGCTGTACCATTATCTAAAATATTGTTTACATTATTAAATATGTCGGTATCTAATCAATTACTAAACATTTGAGTATTGTACGAGGTGTTATATCCATTTTATGTTCGTTCAAAGAAAAAGATGAATGAAAAATGGAATTATCGTAGGTCGGAAGAAATGTTTAATTTTCTAGGTAAAATAGCTCCGAGTGCAAATATCTTTGAAATCCTCGATCCACCGAGATAAGCAGCGTAAATTGAGAAGGAAGATCGACACGTCCGACGAAATTTAATAACATTCCTTGTTCATAGACTCCGTAACAGTTTGTTTGCGGGTTGGTCTCGGTGTTTTCTAGCGTCGGTGTTCTCCTTCCCCATTCGCGTCCCTCCTTATTCGCGTCTACGTCCCAAATCCGCAATTCGGAGCTGATACGAAACGCAATTTGCCGACGGTAGTAAAACCAGATATCCCCCGCACCCTCCCGTGTGCCCCCTCGTTCAACCCCCGTCGGACCGGTTCACCGCGCTAACCTTCTCCACTCTTTCTGAAAGTGGGAAATATACGATGCGAAATCGGGAAAGAGGGTTCTCGCCCCGAGGAAAACTCGTTGACGCCGCCGGTGACCCGGAAACGGCGCGGCGCTTGCCGAATTTTTCGAAAACCGATAAAAACGCTCGAAAGTTCCGACGAAAGATATCCCGGGCGTCGTTCCGCAGTGTCCCGGAGCGTCTTAAACGCCATTCGACGCCCGGTCGCGCGGAAATTCTGCGTCGCGATTGACTAGCCTTCCGTTAACCGAACCATCCCATCCACTCCGCGATTTAATATTTAACCGACGCCCCGGAAAATCAAGGGAAATTCTCGCCCGACGCGCTGATTATTTTTCGCGCACGGTCGCCAACTACATTTCTTCCTCTTTCGAATTGAAATGTGATTCCGTGATACATCAGAAATTCTCTATTTCCTGCGAGAAAATATCAAACATCGTGCAGGGTAAAGGTACCAGTTACCAGAACAAAACAAACTTTGTAGAAATTGAACAAAACAACGCGAAGCGTTGAGTAAGATTTTATTGTGCTGTGGCATAAAAAAAGTGAATCAATTAATTTCTTGTCACAAATTTCTTGTGTCCGGCAAATGAGACCAAAACTTCGGATTAAAACTTCGTAAATATTTCGTTTGCTTTCCAAAACGGTCGATAGAAATAAAAAATTATAGAGACAAACTTTCAGCGATCGTACCAGCGAAATAAATCCTGTGAAAAAGGGTTACCAGGCGAAACGGTCATTCGAATACAATAGCGGCCCAATTTCCCCCCTCCCCGAGCCCAGAATACTCGGCGATTGGTCTAAGGGGTAGTTCGATTAATCGATCGACGGCCGCATTTTCGCGCGAAGAAAGTTCCGCGGGAATTGGCCGGATCGATAAACAACAATTAAGCGCAAAAGCTTCGGTTAAGAACGGTAAAACGCGATGCCTCTTAGCGACGCTTAATTACCGGGAAGTGCAACCATGGCGAGGCGGAGAGAAAGGGAGGGAGAAGAGGAAAGGGATGAAGGAAGGGATGGAAGGAAGGGGAGAAAGAGGATGCGGAGAACCGGTCGAGAAAGAGAGAGATGGCTAGAAACGGTCTTGAATTTGCATACAAACGAGTTTGGGATTTCGTTCGGATCGCACGCGTGTATTTACGCCATTATAAACATTTCATTGCGGTCCTCGATGCCCTCGGTGGAACGGGTACAGGGATACTCTGTTGCTCCTTCCATTCCCAATGCCGAAGAGATTGCGTTCTGAATCACACGGCTCGGCTCGTTTCCACTCGGATACCGAGAGTATATCCCAGTCAATGGCGTTAAGCCTACGGGACGCCTTCGAACTCGTATTAATTCCATGATTCTGGAGGGTATTAAGCGTCAGCGAATTGCCTGGCCGAGGCTCCTCGCATTGTCCGGGGCTGATGAATTCTTTGCTCCTTGTCCCGGCAGGTGGAACGACGGGAAATTATTTTGAGGGCTTCTCGGTAGGTTCTGCGCGAGAATTATTCCCCTCGGATATACGTGGTTTCGCTTGAATATTCGCGCAAATGCGTTGCTCGTTTCGAACAGCAGCATTCGATCGTTCTTTCGTCGATGAAACACGGATTGTGTGCTTTTCAGACGAAAAGCGAGCAGGTGGAAAGATCAAATAGGAAGATAAAAGCAATTTGAACCGGCTTGTCAACGTTATTAAAGGAACAAATAAATTTGTATAGCGTCGAAACAGACTGAAACATCGTTGTCGAAGAGACGACAAGGATTCCTCTGTGAAAAATTGTAATTTGTTCGCGCGGCGAGCACTTTGTCGCGAAACTAACAGAAAATATCCCACGGAAGCGTAATAGTAACGCAGAAAATGGAATAAACAATTTCGCCGCGGTTTTTCAAATTTATTCATAACTGGAGGCAATATGTAGCCCAGTTCCGGGATAAGAAAATAGCTTCAGCTTTGCCGTGGTACGGCGACGCACAGGGGCATCCTTTTGCATTTCAGAGTTATGCGTGAGCATAGGAATCCTCTTCTCTCCACAGGACACAATGTTTATCGATACACACAGGAGGTCTTCGTTAAATATTCATGCAACGGCTAAGCTTTTTTACTCGTCTACTTTCTTCGTGGCGGGGCGCGCGGCGCGACCATAAAAGAACGTAAAAATATTCGAATATTTCACGGCGATCGTTTTTATATTTATGGCGGTCACTATAAAAGGCGCGAGTTAAACGTGTCATCGAGTCACTTAAGCCAGCCGCGCCGCCTACCATAGATATTTTTATGGGCAATAACATCGAAGTATCGCAAAACTTGATCGAAGTATCGAACTTGAAGCGCTCTCGGAAACGCTCGAGTTTTCCGTATGAAAACCCCCACGGGGGAACCGGTTAAACACTCCCATCTAATTAATCGCCGCCTGCCGATCGATGCTTCACAAATTGAGACTTCCGCTTATTACAGACGCGCATTGTTAATCAATTGATATTTTAGTCGACGCTAATGAGCAACTATGCGATGATAATCGATCGACGTTGTTCGCGCACGCGAGACGTTGCGCGAATTCGCGTTTCCACGCGCCTTCCCTTTCGCCACGAAATGGCAAAGATCGTTAACAAATCTTCCTTTGCAATCAAAAAATTTATTTGAAAAATTCAACAACAACTACTCTACTACTTTTAGTTACTCAACACGGAGTTGACGAAGTACGAACAAATTTTTCTTGCATCTTGATCATAAGACTTTTATAGAACACAATGACATCGCAATGAACACTGGGAGTCAAACCATAACGAAATCATGAACAAAGTCTTAGAATCAGAATGAAAATTACTGAATCGTTGGTTACCTTCAAATATTAATAACTACCCAAATGTATCGTTCCTCGGATATTGAACTAACTCGGGAAACAAAAGTTTTGCAGTTTACGTATTATACAATTTTTAAAATTGACTTTTCACCGCATTTTTTCGGTCCACCATGGTTACGCCACGGTTTACTCCGTTCCGTTTACGTCACGCCTGGACGAAACGTGAAAAATCGGCGAAATTTCGCAAGCGTCGCGGCGCATCGTCCGGGATCAATGGCGGATCCGCTATCTTTAGAGCGGCGCTTCGCAACAACGGCGTCGCGCGCGCTCGACCGACGACAAAAATAATTGTAAACAACCGGAGGCACTCCTTAACGCTGTGACGCAATAGCCCCGCGTTTGTTTGGCCAAGTCTGATGCCGAGGATAAAGGGACTGGCGCGAACAGAGACAGAGAGGAAGAATAGCGATGGGATCAAGTGGCCAGTCTGGGTGGTCGCGAATAACCGATCCTTTTCAAATTGTTTACAGTCGGTACTACCGGATAAACACATTTCAACAATGCTGTACGCAATTGCTTCAACGGCACTGCAGACAAATGCTTTAAAAGCGCCTGGTCGTAGTGTCTTAAACTGGGACCTTGTAGATCAGGATTCATTGATGACCTAGGTTCGAGTTAGATCAATACTTTAGTTCAAATAAGCTTACGAGGCGTGTTCAAACATCCATTTTTTCTTTGTTGTTTGTTGGTAAACATGTCTGAAAAGTGTCTGTAAATCGGTTGTCGTATTCGATGTTTAGTTTGTTGTCAGTTTTCGAGAAGGTTACATGTGTTTTGGTACGATCAGCGATTGTTTGCGTCGAACAATTCATGGTTTTTGCACCACGACGATGCACACGCTTCATTGCTTGTTTGTGATTTTTTGGCGAAAACCGACACTACGATGATGCCCCGCATCCGTATTCACCAGACATGGCCGCGCGTGACTTATTTTTTGTTTCCAAAAGTAAAGAGAATCTTAACCGTTTGAGTCCCAAGGTGTATTGAAAAAACACCTCCTTGAAAAAACTCCTTATTAATCGTACGACCTTGTGGCGAGAACTCCAGATGCGCTACGCCACGATGATCGAAGAAAACAATGAGCAAAACCTTGACATTTGATCGAACCTGGCGTGCTTTTTTCGGTCTTGGCTCTTCCAGGGACTTCCATTGGGACGATTGGACTTTGGTTTCGACGTCATAACCATATACCCATGATTCGTCACCGGTTATGACCCTTTTGAGCAAATCAGGATCATCGTTGACGTCGTTCAACAGCTCCTGAGCGATGCTCGTGCGACGTTTCATCTGGTCAAAATTAAGCAGTTTCGGAACAAACTTCGCCGAACACGCAAAATACTCTTCTAACCTTTATGCTTCTCGCGAACAAACAAAAAATGCTATATAGCTGAAACTGTGGACATATGTTCGGGGCGAGTGTACCAGCATAAGAAAAAAAAGGAAACGAAAATCGACTGTGGGTGTGTCGCGAAATTCAAAAAGTCACCTTACTTTTTGATCACACCTCGTATGTTACCCAGGTCAAGACCAGTTGCGAGACGAGCCCTGGCATGTCTTAGCCCAGGTCAAGCCCGAGTCTAGCTTACTTTCTCGCCAGTACTATCTAAATGACCACTTAACCTTTTCGACATTTAGTCAGACTTGCAGCACGGTCGGTTCCATCGCTAGCCCGCGAGTTAATGGGGAAAAAAGCGAGAGTGGTCTCTCTCTCGTCTCCCTTTGATTTCCTCTGCGGTCGGGTCCTCTCTTCGTCCCCTCTGCTCGATGGCTGTTCTCATCGTGACGGTAAAGTGTGTCAGCGACCGAAAATAATCCCGGCGCGGTTCGTTAAAAATATTTTCAAGCCGCTCGGCGCTTCTCG
This sequence comes from Lasioglossum figueresi, assembly GCA_028455805.1. Taxonomy (NCBI): domain Eukaryota; kingdom Metazoa; phylum Arthropoda; class Insecta; order Hymenoptera; family Halictidae; genus Lasioglossum; species Lasioglossum figueresi. The sequence continues at coordinate 14,944,693 of CM052201.1, read as the reverse complement.
CGCGGCGCGTCGAGAGCTCCGGCTTCGAAACGACGGGTCGCGTCGCGTCGCCGCGATACACACGCCTTCGAAGGAAAACACCGTTATGTCGATGCTGGCGTCAGCGCAATAAAAAACATTTTTCTTCTTTACGACGTCAATGACCCGCCGTACAGGGATCCGCCTTGCGGCAGGAACGTCCGTTCGCCGACTGGACGGGACGCGACTGGATTTTTCCACGTGATAAACGAAGCACGCTTTTAACCTCGGTCCCCGGGACAAACCGTGCGCTTCCGGTGATCGATGACTGCCTCGAGAAATTGATTTCGTCTAATGGCGTCGGACTTTGCTCGTCCCTCCCCGCCCCTTCTACTCCGTTTCTCCGCTCTTTTATGCTAAACGCCATTAGGTCTTGCAATCCCGCAAAGTGGAATCTCCCGCAGGATCCCGCGTCATTTTTTCGGTCCCGCATTTCTTAACCTCTTAACTGCGGAATTTAGTTTTAATAATCCCCCACAGAGGGTGGAATTAAAATCAAGCAATGTCAAGTATACACGTCGAACGCACAACAAATGGTCCTATTATAAATTTTACGAAGAACGAGGAAAAGTTAACTGTTCATTCTTGAAAAGGTTATTGTTATTGCATCGCAATAGAGATTTGTTAACTGGTTAAACAGGTTAAACAGGTTGTTCAAAAATTTACGGGACAAGATGAACTATGTCGACGTTGCATCGATACTAATCATCTGTTCGATGCGCTAATGATCTATTCGATCTGCAAGTGTAGAGACTGAACGAGCTTTTTCCAGGATATCTTTGTAACGACTTGAGGATCAACCCAGGAAATACAGTAATTAATCGTCTTTGATTTTTTTTGCGATCATATTTTAAAAGTTCTATAAATGGAAATTTTGTTTTATAGCTTGAACATTTTTTCGGATTTTAGACAGCACGTTTATATAAAGTTCGTTAGTTCGTTCTAAACAGTGTTTACCTTTATTTAAATTCATTAATAATGAAAACATGTCCCTTTATAAGTAATTTTAGGTTAAGACTTTCATTTTTCTTTTTCCTTTGTATTGTAAACATTTGTATAAATGGATTTCGATCCGTACATAATAATAATAATAATAATAATAATAATAGGAGAAAACGCGAAGCCTCAGCCAACATTTTGGTAAAAGAAAAAATTATTATATAAAAATCGTATTTTTACAACGTCGTGCAATGGATGCAAAACGATCGATTGATACGAACAAATGTTTCCGACGAAAATTCTGCTTGACACTGCGGTAACCTTGAAAACTATACATTCATGTTTAACTCTATTTGCATTGAAATCCACAGTACAGCCACGAAAAAAATGTTCCATCGTTTCCAGAGACGATATTATCGAGAACGTTTTCTAATTAAAAATGTAGCAGCGGCTCGTGGGTATTTGCAGAGCGATTTAAAGAACCCATGCTCGTTTAACGAATTAAATGCGCCGTCAACGAATAAAATACAAATCTTACATTGCCCGAACTTCCTATCCTATCCTGGATCTCGAAGAAATCGCGTGCGCGAGACCAGCAGTTCATTTGTAAGTCACGACATATCGGACCGGAGAGTTGTACTTGTAGCATTCTGGGATATCATGTAGGTTTAATCGAATCAACGATCGAGAAACTACCGGTTTGGCTATTCGTCGAGCCGCGACAAAAGAAAAAAAGAAAAGAAGAAAAGAGCCGACAATAAAGCAATCTTGTATTTTAAACGAGTGATAACACGTTCTGTAAGCAATTCCCATCAGATAAACAGCCGAGCAATTTTCGCTCGTCGTTTATTATTAAAACGTAATATTTGGCCGGTCCCCGATCCGCGGGAAACGAAGCGAATTTATAACCGGCGGATAAGATACTCGCGATTTTCACGGAAAAAATTGCCTCATTTTTTGTTTCGAACGAGGCCGCGCATCGATAAATTTCACGCACCTCCCCCTCCGTTTTACGTGCCCCATGCAGGATACCCTCTCTTTGTTGAGAAAGAGAAACGATTTCCGTAGCGGCGGGAAGATTAAACTCGGCGTCATATTTACTATCCTGCGACCGGCCGTCTATTTTCGATTAATTCGACCGCGTGTATGCTGTGCTCGCGCATGCTAAAGATAGTGGAATGAAACGCAGTTTTCCCGGACGTCGGCCGTCATTTCGATCCTATAATCAAATTCCTAGTTCTCCAACTAAACAAGGAATGTTACAATGCCCAGATTGTCTAGGTTACAATGAAAGATTATTTATTTCTGCGATAAATAGCGTCGCGCATGCATCGGGCAACTTCTTCCCCGCTGCGCAATGTGCTGGAATCCCGTTTTTCGTGGCTAAAAGTCAATTCTTCGAGTTTCGTATACTGAAGAAATTTGTCAAGTTAAAGTGACAACCCTTTAGAACACCCGAATCTAAAATATTACTCGGTTTAGATGGTTCGGTGATGAGATATTGTTCGATCGTATCGCGTTGCGACGTCAAAATTGGAACGACGTCGCGGAAGCTCGTAAACCTTCAACTCAGTTTTCTGAGAACGCGAATTGACCGATTCCTTGCCACTTATTTGAATGGAAAGGATGTAGCTTCGATTAATTTGCAATATTAACAGGATAAACTCTGAATTTATTGAACTGTCGACAAAGTTACAAGATTGTGACAGGCTGGTGGTACTTGTCGAAGATCTCAAGATGAACTGAACTCGCGGGTGAATACGAGGAAGCGTTTAGCTTCGGAGAGGGCGTGACTTTAATAAATGAGCCATGCGGATTCGTCGATTGGCATTTTTCCGAAATTGGTGCTGGAAGCGGTCGTCTTATCTAATTGGTTGGAGAAGACGTGCGATACAAAGGGCGAGCGACCGTACCTCGCTAACGTTCAATCGAAGGGACAGATTGTACCTGCGGGTGATCCACGCGGGAAATCCTGTAAATCTGTAAAAGCTGTAAATCCGATAAACGCCCTCAATGCATGACAAGATACAACTTGAAGATGGTTCAAATCTGGCCGCCAGATGTGGACCTAGGATCTATAAAACGCTAACTCGGAAGAGTAATAATGGCTTTTCGGAGGAATTGCTACTATGCTTGGTTCAATGTTAAATTTTTGGAAAAAGGTGCAAGGCAGATGGGGTCGTTTTATGACCTCAACTACCCGGCTTACAATTAGGGCCGACAATATACAATACTCAAGATTCAGACGGTTTTTGACTGCGCCGAACAGATACGGCGCGATAAAACTAATCGTGTTATACGCCAATTATAGAATCTCGAGAAACGTTGGTATAAATGTTGGTATTGATCGCACAGTGCAGCCCCGTTGAATCTCATAAATAAAATGCTAATTAACGGAATACAAATCTGGTGGGTAATCTATCGAAGTTTGAAGCTGGTTGCGACAATGCAGACTTCAATTTGAATGGGGAATTAAATCTGCGCGGTTTCAATTGAAACAAAACTAGCGCTACTTCGCGGGCTCCAGATTCGAGGATCCCTCGGCCAATCCGCGTCCTGCCAGCTCCCCAAAGACAGTATCCCGTTATCAGGGGCCGGCTCGCTGTCGACAGCGTTAACGCGTCAACGGGAGCGGCGAATTCGGCCGATAATTCACGGGGAACGCGAGCGCGTACCATGGCCGACAGTATGATAAACAACCGTCGAAGAGGGCGAGGGGGGTTGGGTGGGCTCAATACGATCGAATAATTCGTGTCATACGGTAATACTGTTCGCGGGGCTTCTCGCGAGATAATTTAAAAAACGCAGGTGCGCGGGACGCGCGGTAGTAAATTGTAGATGCGATCAGACAGCTGCGGCTCATAAATATAAGCGGTAACAATCCCCGATTCGAAAGCGTCCTCGCACGCCCCGCGCCGCGCCGCCGCGAATTCCGCTTCGGAATCGATATATCGAGCCGCGTTCCGTGACCGGGCGCACACGCACGTGCCCCTACGGCCGGCTGTCCAATAACACGAAGCGTTGTCCAATTTTCGTATTTTACCGGATCCATGAAAGCGACCGTCGAATATTGTTCACATTTTTTCGCGCGCCAGCTACGCCCACTCGGATCCGCTGATTTCGCGATCTGCCGGCTTAACGGTCCTCTCCTCCACCTTCATCCTCCACCGCCCTGAATTCTCCAGCACCGTCGCAGTTTCGCCGTTTCTATAATTGACAAAAAATACGATCTCCTCCTCCCCCCTGCCACGGAAATCGTTCCGATAATTTTCTTCGGTTTCGAGGGAACCGTTCGCGACTCGCTGCACCGGACACACTTAGCGCCCCGGAGTTTAATTAAAGTAACACGGGAGCCCGGCTAGCAACGAGTGCACGCTCCGGCTTGTTTTTGCACGGAAGCTGCGGAAATGAACAGGTTCGCGGCTGTACAGGGACTCTATATTTAGACGGGACGTTCCACGGGATTTCGGAAGCTGGGAGGCTCTCTCTCTCTCTCTCTCTCTCTCTGCTCGAGGGTGTTGCAGGGTGAGAGGCCGGTTGTTATAACGCTTCGATTACCGCGAGATAGCGTCCATTTTTCTAGCCGTCCGATGCACTCGCTGCGCTTCGCATCGTTGTAGCCGCCGGCAGGGGTCGAGAGGTTCCTTCTCGAGCTTGGATGTTAGGATTACGAAATTAGAGGCTTTTCGGCGTTCGAATGAGTCCAGATCGATTGTCGTGCAATCATTTTTACTTAGGAAATTATCACGTTAGTTCGTTGCAGTTCTAACGAGAAAGAAATTAGTTCGCGCGGTATGCAAGAATGTGCAACGCGTTTCCTAGCATTGAAGAGCGAAGCTCGATCGGTTAAGGGACGGCAAGTGCCTCCATTCCGCGTGGAGGATTATTCATTAAGCGCCGAAATTACACATAAAGAACAGGAAGTGCAAGGGAGTGTGGGGGAAGGGGTCGATAATTGCGCCCACGGCGGCACTCGATATCTGTCTGGGCCATGAAAATAGTCGATATCGAGCTCGGTGATCAGTGTCAGGATGAAATCGTCCCTCAAGGCGGTCTACGTCACCGTGAACACCGTCGGTTTAATACGTTCGTGAAATACAGGGTGGTCGTCGACTGGTTGTGCAGTAAAGTCGAGATTACTGTCCAACAGCCGTATTTTGGGTGGACAGTAATCTTGGTGTTGCGATCGTATTTTTGTTACTTCAAAGGAGATTCCGAACATAGAGAAGGACAGAACGAGTGTCTCTTTCTTTCCCATAGGCTGTCCTTCCTTGAGAACGAAACCTGAATCGTCGATTTAACCGCTAAATACAATTGGCATTATATCGTGTTTGGTCTTATATTAATCAGAAAAATGCCAGAAATACGATAGTGAAATTTCATTAAAAAAATAATGAAAATTAAGAAAGTTGAACGTTTCGATTCATTCGAGTCGATGCGTGGTGTTTACACCGATATTTTCGAGCCGAGATCAATCATCGCCGCCTTCGGCAGTGGAATGAGTAGACACTGGACTTAGAACCCGGTGTTGACCGGGGACAGTAATCTCGACTTTACTGTACAAACGAAAACCGGGTGATTCTACATTAAAAAGTTCGTCCAAAATGTAGAATAAAATTTGTGCTTTTTATTCTACATTTTCGGCGAGTTTTTTAATGTAGAATAGAACTCTTCTCGGTCGTGCCACCAGTTACCGATCACCCTGTATAACCGGCGTCGACACCCACGCTCAGACGCCGTCTACGAGCTGACGTGTATGCGTGCATCGAAAAAGGGTGCAGAAAAAGGGAGAAAAAGGGCCAAGGATGGTAGAAGCACACTCGTGACCGGAGAGAAAGGGACGCGAGCGTAGAAGAGGAGCCAGTCTAAAGGAGAAATTAAACAGAACGGAAACTGCGGGGACAATTTGGACGGCAGAACGTGGAAGAATAGGTAGAACCGAGAAGGTAGCTTTCAAAAAAATTCCTCGTACGTTCAACGAAAAAAATTGAGCGGTGCTTGCGCGCTGCAATTATTAACTGCGACAGAATTCAAACATATATAATATGCGCAACAAAAATGAAGTTGGACATTTTCATACAATAACCGAAGACAAAGATGAATGTTTGAGACCTGCCTGCCGAAACTCCTACCAAATATCGTAATTTTGTCTTTGATTTTTGAACGGCCACTAAAAACTGTACCATTATTCAAAATATTCCTTACATCGTTAAATATGTTGGTATCTGATCAATCGCTAAACATCTAAGTATTGTATGAGGTATTATATGAATTTCGTGTTCGTACAAAGAAAAAAAAAATAATGTAGAATGGAATTATTCTAGATCGGAAGAAACGTTTGATTTTCGAGTTAGAACAGCTCCGAGTGCAAAGGGTTAAGATTGTAAAGATGCTTCCTTGAGGAATTTTTAACCAAATTTAATTCTTGGGGTATATACTATCGGAAAATGGCCAAAAATTTTAATAGACACATTCTTGTTATGTTTATAAATTAATGTAAAATAGTTATATTTAGACCTCCGTAAACCTAGTGTTAATAACGTTGTAATAGTTTGGGCGCGCTAAACAGGCGAAATACCTCACTGTGCGTCGTACGCACAAAGAGCCTCTCGCGAAGAAGAAAAATCATCGTGGAGGTCGACGAAGAGAAATGTTTCGACGGTGGCAGCGCCTATGCGCGGCCTCGCGTACGTATAGATCCATTGTCGCATCCGACCGTCGTCCCAGCACGGCTCGTATAAATTATCAGAAAGATTTTATCACCGTGCAGGCTTTACGGCCGCGGCTGCGAGCGAAATAAGAGTATATTTCGTTGGCTGTTTCGCCTCCTTAGCGTAACGTATAGCCGCGGGCCACGATGCGCGCCACCAATAAGAAGCGTTTCGTCGACGAAACAAGCTTGCCCCGTACCTCGACCCATGGAATCGTCCTCGTTCGCGAATCCACCCCCGAACAACCCCCGATTTTCCCTCGGGAACGACACTCGCGACACACGGAACCACCACCAATCATCTTTCGTGCCGTAGTTTGTCGGTTTCCTAAGGGCAATGGGAAAATTTGTCGCCGGTCTTAGGATATACGAGCTTGTCACGGAAATAAGCGGTCGAATCTTGGGAATTTGTCCTGCCAGCTCACCCCCGGAAGGAGACCCGGGGCCACCGAATCGCGAAACGCTTGCCCTCTTCCTGTAAATCATCGTTACCTCCCAAAGAACAGACATCGTCGACCGATTCTACCCGAAGCTAGTAGAATCCGGTGCGTTCGTCTGGAAACGCTCTTTCTTGTCAATTCGAGGGGCGGGAGGTTGTTAGACCGTCTTAGGGCTGGTTCGTTATTGGCCTAATAGGGATCGCCGAAGTTTTAGTGGCTTTTTTTTAAGGCCGAACTTCTGAGAGATCATTTTCCGAGGTGCTCGACGCGTTTTATATGCCCAATTTCGGTGGCAAATGTCGGATAATATATTTCACTATGTACGAGGTGTGATCAAAAAGTAAGGTGACTTTTTGAATTTCGCGGGATACCTACAGTCGATTTTCGTTTTCTTTTTTTTTTCTTATGCCGGTACACTCGTCCCGAACATATGTTCACCGTTTCAGCTATATAGCATTTTTTGTTTACTTGTGAGAAGCATAAAGGTTAGCAGTGTTTTGCGTGTTTTGCGTGTTCGGCGATTTTCTGCTGTCGAAAAAAATGGATCAAAGAATTTCCATCAAATTTTGTGTAAAAAATGGAATTAAGTGCTCCAGAACGCTTGAAATGTTGACAGTGGCATACGATGAGTGTACTCCGAGTAAAAAAAATGTTTATAAGTGGTACAAGCTCTTCCAAGAAGGCCGAGAAGATGTTAACGACGAAGCTCGGCCTGGACGCCGCAGCACGTCGACAACCGATGAAAACGTTGAAGAAGCGAAGAAAATAGTGTTGGGGAATCGTCGAATTACTATTAGAGAAGTTGCTGATAATGTTGGCATGTCGCTGGGTTCGTGCAAAACAATTTTAACGGATGTTTTGGGCATGCAGACGCGTGTCAGCGATGTTTGTTCCGAAACTGCTTAATTTTGACCAGAAGAAACGTCGCACGATCATCGTTCAGTAGCTGTTGAACGACGTCAATGATGATCCTGATTTGCTCAAAAGAGTTATAACTGGTGACGAATCATGGGTATATGGTTATGACCCATGAAAGGACGGAGATTTGCAACGATCGAGGAGATAAAGATTGCATCGCTGGAAGCTCTCTGAAAGCTATACCAAAAAGTGCTTATCAGAAGTGCTTGGAGGATTGGAGAAAGCGCTGACACAAGTGTATTGTATCTGAGGGGGATTACTTTGAAGGGGACAACATAAATATCGATGAATAAATAAATATTTTTTGATAAAAATAAAAAGTCACCTTACTTTTTGATCACACCTCGTCATTTGTGAAAAGTATGAGATGCAATGGCATGAAAGCATAACAGTTCGTGACTCGTACCACTTTCATAATTATGAACACATATAATAATTCAAAATTGAATTTGAATTTAGATTTTTTAGTGAAATTTGTTATTAATAGTCGAACCGAGCTCGTTGACCGATAATCTCTGTATCAGTTTGTTGCGGAAGGTTTCGCTCCTGGTATCGAATAACTGATATAGTAAATGCTGATAGTTGAACAAGTTGTTCGTTAATTTCGTCGTTAAATAAACTTTAAGCATGCGTAAGTTTTAATTGATACTGCGTTCGCGTGTATCGTTTAATAATGAACTTTCTTGGTTATCTAATACTTAAAAAGCGTGGGGGTGGAAGTGATCCTCGAGATCGGGATGGGTAACGTATTCGGTAAAATAATATCAGGAATTAACAGAATGAAATTAGCTTTGCGTTTTAAAACAAATCAAGCACATCCACCGTATATTCCGTTAAAATTGAACGTCTTGAAAATTGTTTAACTTGCCAATTCAGTTTGAGTCTCCCGGGACGCCACCTCGAACCGCAAAGGCAACTTCGCGAACTACGTCACCCTGCCCATGTATAAAACATCTCGATCCCAAAAGCGAGAGACAAATTATGGCAGCCCATAGTCAACGACTTCCAGCCAATTAGTATTGTAAATCGTTCCCGACTAAAGAGGGCGTAACTCGCCGCGCAAAAATTACATCGAATTAAGTCTTTTCAGTAAAAATTCTAACTTCCCTTCCTGCTTCTTTATTCTCTTGATAATGTGCTTCTCTTGCTACTCTTTTATTCCCTTGATAATGTACTTCTTTCGCTACCTTTTCATTCCTTTGATACCGCGCTCCGCTCTTCTCGTCATTTTCGCGAAAAATCTTCTTTAAAACGCAGCCTTGCTTTATCCGTTTCGTTAAGATCGAGATTTCAAAATTCAATTAGAAACTCGTTTCTCAGTTACTTGATCATCGACTACCTGCATTTCTGCATTTAAAACAGTCTCGAGCTTTTAATCGAGCGTCTATCGAAGTCTTTAAATAATTTCAGAGTATTTCAATTAATTCTTTTCCAAGCGTACCAGACGTTACAGCGCTAACGTTTATATTTAATTTTCTCAGAAAATGTAGGGTTAGGATTTAGCGTGTACTGTTTATACATTAGTAACGCTACCTGGTATTGCGTTACATATTTAATTATTTTTGTAAAATGTTATACTAATGTAGGCTATATAAACCAAATAAGGTTTACGGCATTAATAACAAATAAATAAAAAACAATTTGAGAGTGGTGGAGCAAATGAATAAAATGAAGTAAGCTCTTCCAAAATATCAAAAAGAAGCGTGTCGGACCGACAAGAGACAAACAAATGTTCGGATTAAAAATAACTGGCAAGCAGGACCGTGCTCACAGGTTAAATCAGACGGGTTGGTAGGTTTCCAGGAAGGTGGTGTAGGGAAAACGTGCAATCAACTAACGAGTAAAGCATGGTGGATGCATCGCCGTTTGTTTTGGCGCGCGCTGTACCCCTTGTCGAGCGTTTCTTACGTTTCGGAAGGGTCGTTTAAGGTGGAAGTAAACGCGCGGCGTCGCGACGGCCGCAAAAAAGAGCTGAGTTACCGAGTAATACGCCTTTTACCGGGTTCGCAGATCGCGAATCGCCTAGCCGAGCCGAGCCGATCCGAGCCGCGGCTGCGGCCACTCGCAAAAAGCAGCGTCGCGCGTCGAGGAAAGCCGCAACAAGGAGCGGCAATGGTATTATCGCGGTCGTGTAAATCAGCAGTTTATAAGTGGAAGCGTAACAGAGCGCCTGTGAAAAAAGTCCGCTCCGCGCGACCGTACACACTCGCTCGAACCAGCCCGAGGTTCAACGTACAATAAATCGAGTCGGCACACACTGAAACGGGTACGGAAAATAACCGGGCACGCCGACCATCTTCGTTGTTTCTTTTTTTTTTATTGTATTCCATAAGAATTGTTCGGGACAGGGCTGAAATACTCGAAGCGGCAAATTTAAACGATCATCAACGAAAACATGAATGCCCGTCAGTTGTCTCGCGCAAAGGTGCGGGGCGCTGTTTCGGCGGCGTCGCACCTGGCGGCGCATAGGCGTGGGCGTGCATGGGCCGGGCTGTATTTCACGGAGGCGAAAGTCGCGGATGTTTTACTGCGGCGGGTGTTGTCGAAGGGCCGATATTCTCTCGGCTAGGCCGGGATCCTCAATATTCCCGGTGCGGCTCTCGGTTCTGTGCCAAGAGGAAAGAGCGGGCGAGAGCGTCGCGGGCGTTCTCTGATAAAAAAAAATTTTCGTCGGCTGCACACGCAGCCGTAGAATTCGGGAACAGCAAACAATTTGATATACGCCTCGGGCAGCTGCCGGGGACATATCCGGCGCGAAAAGGTCGAAGGTCGCTCGATCGCCGCGAAACTAGTTTAACGAGACTTTGACGTGGCTCCTCCCGTTCCTCGCGAGTTACGATTCATAAAATCCCCAGACGAGCTCCTTTCTCCTCGACGACGGGGAACGAGCATCGCTACAGGTCAAGGAGATGCGCGATAAAGGGATGCTGGATTTTCCTTTTCTCTCTCTCTCTCTCTTTTCCTTTCTTTTTTTTCATCGTTCTTTCTCGACGACATTTCGCGAACCCGACTGGATAGACGATTTTTCCCCCTTTTCTCTCGAAACCCGAGCACGCAAACGCGACAATACGCCACTTTTAAGAGATGTTTTTACGAGGTATTTTCTAAAGGAACCGAGGAGTGATAGCGAGCTTTAGTGTATCGAAAGGGACACTGATCTTTCGGTAACGCGCTGATAAAGCCGCCGTTGCCAGATCGACACTGGGGTGACGTTGGGGGTTCTCCGCTGATATCTGACTCGAACGACTCAACTCTTATTTTATGGAGGAGTTCGTTGGGACTCTGAGGAAGCTTGCTTTAGTCCGTCGCGCTTTTCGCGAAATTGTATTTGAATTTTGTATCTGACAATTCGTCGCAGATTCTCAATTGTATGTTTGCGCTAAATTTCATGGTTTCCATCTCTTCTGTTTCAGATGAAGTAGACGTGATCGGTTATACGAGCAACCAGTCGGACACCGATGATCACAGCAGCGTGCAGAGCAGCAGCGACAGTGGCGTCGCAATGTCCACCTCCAGGTTGACCCTTTCCGAAATGATGGACAATCTTTAGGTGGGTATATCATTAATTATCAGATGACTGCATCAGCTCGTGCCCGACTATTATCAAAATAAAATTCGTCGGTTCAATTTTAAAGAATACACAGTCGCCGTACTTTTTCACAATTAGAAACTGCACGAACTTATGCAATCGTAATATTATAGAATGATACTTCAAACCCTGCTTCAAACCAACTCCACCTTTTTAAACCCGATCTACCAATTTTCTCTTATCCAAATCATTTTCACCCGTCAAATCTGTTCAGCGGGTTAAAGAGAATTTCACGAGGTACATTGAATTCTTTTCAAAGCGCCGTACACAAAACCGAAAAACATTAAACATTTTCAATTCTTTTCAAAGCATTCTACGATTCAGAGCTAAAGTTCCTTTAAACAGTCGCGATATAGTACAAAAGGGCACTGGTATAAACTGCTACGCTAGTTTTCAGTCTGCGATCAGGGTAGGCGTTTCAACAGCCCTGTCGAAACCATTTCACCCCCGTTCTACGGGCCGAGGGTTATTTTCAGAACTATTCATCTCGAAGAACCATTCAAAAGCGTTCTACCCGCTTTTCAACTTCAAACACCAATACTTTCCACTTAGACTGTTCAAACTTCGTGCAGAAACGAAACGCGGGTAGAATTATTTTCGAGCTTTCCACCGCGCGGAAGGAGTTGCGAGAGATGTTTTTTAAATATTCGTTGAAATTTTAATGATCGGAAAGCTCCATTTTTCATTCGGATTTTACCGTTTGCGGAATCGAGTGCGTGAAAACCGCGCAAACATTCGGCAGAGCGAACAAGAATGCTCGTAGAAACTTAACGAATCGTTGAATCTTTAATTTGTGTACTAAATGAATCGTTTAATACCGTTCGCCGCGTTATCTTGATTTATATATGTTTCCCTCTCGCATCGTGTTTGGAAACGCAGTTTTTGGAAAATATTGGTTCCCATTCGGAGTACCGACGGCTCTTTCACCGTTCTCTTCTTTTTACACGTTTTTCGGTGCAATTACGTTTCGAACATCGTCCGGACAACGTGCTGCAGCCGATGATTCTTTCAGCTTCGTTTTTTTCTCTTTCTCGCTCGTGCTTTACATCAACGAGACGCGCACGAAAGTCGCGGTCTAAGGTTTAATAGCGTCAAAAGCCCGAATTGAAAGAGCATCCTCAACCAGCGCCTTCTGAATGGACGCCATTTTGCAAACCGACGTTGCAGTTTACCGACTCCGGAGTATATAAATGCGGGGATGGGCCGCGTACAAAGACTATTTTTAAAAGTCTCATAATGCCGGGCCTGAAGCGTTCGGATAATAACTTTTCAGAATTATTGCACGGGAAAATTGCTGCGTTCAACGTGTTCGTCTTAATTAACGAAGCATTTTTTCGTGTCTTGTGCGAGGCGTGTTACGAGCACCGTTTTTTTTTTTTACCGTATTTAACCAGCACGGAAACGCGAGTGACACTTAAAGCTGCCTGAACAACCGAAGGAAAAAGAGGCAGCATTCGCGCGAACTGAATGCAACATTTTCGAATTAAATATTGTCGGAAATTTATGGTCGCGCGGCTCTGAACTTTGACTATCAAACTTTAAGGCGATATTTGTTCGCGTTGGAAAAAATCTTCTCTGTGGAATTTTTACTTTCTTAATCGTAATCCTTAATCCTGTGATCCTTGCCAACCTTAGAACTAGACTGCGGATGTTTATGCAATTTTCAATTTTTGTGGTCGAATAACATAAATAAAAATTCTACTATAAATTCAGTCGAATTCTATATTTTCCTCTTTCTTGAACATTTTCAGATCCACAGTCTACTTACAACAATCTGTAAAACCTGCTTAATATTTCTATATTTTTGCTTTTCATGGTCTATACGATATTTTAGGTTGTTGCATATGAAATGATTCGATTGTCAGCGACATTCAATATCATTTCAGTGTACACGGTGATTCTGGAAACTGAGACAAGTCTTTTTTCTATTTTCACTTGAAAAAGAGCAGTAACTTGTCCCAATTCCCAGAATCATCCTGTAGACTGTGGAGAATAAAAAGATGAGACTAACATCAATGAAATCAATAAAAATAGTTATTGCAAGTAAAATATATATTCATCGTTTTGCAAGCATATACTTGAATTTTGTATGCAACAACTGAACGAAATACCCTAACAGGAGAGAAAGAGAGAGACGAAATGATCCCATTCGTGATCATTGTTATATCGTGACCGTGTTGCAAGAGGATTTAGTATACTTTCGAAACTATCAATGGCCAAAAATCGAATTTAGAAGATTTCTCGAATCCGGTAAATCGCAAAAAGACGATTTACAGTAAATCTCTCCCTTTTTCTCCGGCGATATGAGAAGGTGAGAGGGTGCTAAGGTAAGGGCTGGTCATGGTATAGTAAAAAGGAACAGATCCTCGACAAATAAATTCTCACGTCCGTACCTCTGGGCTATTTGCAGACAAAGAGATGGCGCGGTGGCGGTGGAAGAAAGTAGAGGAGGAGCACTTGGGGGCGCGGAAGGAGACGAAGAGGAAGAAGTAGAGGAAGAAGAAGAAGAAGAAGAAGAAGAAGACGCGGAGGTTGAAGAGTATGGTGGCGAGAGCATACGAGGAGGGTGCTGGTGTAGCGGAGGAAACGAGTGAGTACGAGAGACAACGAGGAAAAGGAAGATGAAGGAAGCCGTAGGAGCGTGCGAAGATCGACGGCGTGCGAACTATTGGCACGCACCCCCGTTTTTCGAGCATCGAAGAAAACCTCGAAGAGAACATCGGCGCGTAGACGGTCTCGCAAGGGTGGTTCTCAGCGAGGAACGATGCGAAGAAGCGAGAAAACGAAGAGGAAAACCAAAATAAGACCAGGGGCGAAAATCTGACCAACCGGAAGAATAAACTACACCCCGAAGAGAAACTGGAGGAACAAGCCGGGGGATCCTCGAGGAAGAATCGCGAGAAACTTCGAGACGTGCGGAATACGATGTAAATTGACGAGTATTGTACATATTTTTAAGGGAGACCAAATTTATGGAGAAAGCGACGAGTAGAATATCTAAGAGGAAATTCCGGGCGTTTCTTCCTCGAAGGAGACCCCCAGAGAGGATCAAGCTAGCAAATAGGATCATTCGATCGTTAGCAATCGGCGATCGTCGCTGTCCGAGCGGATCCGATCGTGGCTTATCGATCAGAGACGCGGCTCGTTGTCGATATACTGTAGATGGCTCTCGTCTCTGGCCGATGTCACCGACAAATTTTTTCGAGGATCTTTGGCTGTTGGTTGTGAGAGATCGCGATAGAGCAATACAGTCTCCGTTGCTCTTTCGGCGATCATCGATCCGTCTGGAACGCGACGATCCCGTAATCGTGTTCCCCGTTCTCCGGCGTCGCGTCGAAGGATCGCCGAGATCGTCGATCTTTTTCGTATTCTTCGGGACACTCGACGATCGACGATCTTTCACCGATTTCCTTCGAGTCCTTCGACCAGACGCCGCGCAGTTTTTCACGTTTTCCCGGCCAATGAGAACACGTCGACGATATTCGCCGTTTCGGCTCCGCGATTCTCGCTAACCGAGCGATCGGCGTCTCGAACGGGAAGCCGATCGACGAGGCGAGCGGCGTTGTCGATTCTACTTCGGTCTCGTATACTGCGCTCGTTTCGCGGGCAAAGAAAGGAAGAAAGAAAAAAAATATAGGGAAATTCCGGGGGAAAATTCATAGCCGAGAAGAATCGTGATCGAGCACGGTACACCGAGGGATGGGAAACAAAATCAGCTGATCCGGAACGTGGAGAAATCAGGGCTGAAGGGTCGATCGTGAACGATCTCGCGGGAATTCCTCCGCGAGCCCTACGGTTTTTTAATTAGTCGAAGGAAAAAATCATACATACACACACACACCCACACACGTACACAATCAGGTGGTGGAAAGTCGGAAAAATCACACACACGTATACACTGTTCAGATACACGCAGGTACACGGTTCTCGTCGCGGAATGCGAGGTGCGAAACCGCGGGAAGAGCATGGGGGATGAAAGATAGACAGACACGAAGACGACATTGTTAATTAAAGGGGTGGCCTCCGGCGCGAAAGCGAGTCTTATTAGTATATTATAAGCGGAGGAGGGGGAGAGGGGGTGGAAGCCAAGGAGGAAGAGAAAACATCGTTTCATTGTAATACACATTCAAAGAGTACAAATTCTGTAAGTCCCTCGTTCGGGGTTTTCGAGGCTGTACCACCTGTTGTCGCGCGGCATTTCTTTGCCGACCGTTAACCAGGCGACCGCCATCTTGGAGAACGACCACCATAGTGATCGGTGTACACGCTGATAAGAAAATCGCAGGGAAGCGTTACCAATATTTCGGGGAGAGAAAGAGAGATGGATCGAAGAAGGTCGTACAAGGGTCCAAAGAGCTCCGGGAAATCGATGGGAAAAAGTCGCACGATGGCCGACGATTATGTTTCACCGACCGGTTAGGGCATCGTTGGTTTCTATTTGACGGAACGAGGTGTCCCTGACCGGTTTGGTCGTCATGGCTAATAGGCTAATACGTCAGAACTCTCCGATTCAGTATTCGACGAGATTTCGACTAGATCGAGGGGGGTGGGGAAGGGATGAAAACGATGCGCGTTCCGGTCTTTAAATTTCGAAGTATTATGGGGAACTATCTTGTCTTTCGTTATTTTGTAAAATTTTCTTTTATTTTTCGTTCTTTCGAACGGCGAGGGTTGTAAGAAAACGAAGGCTCTCGGATCGGGGAGAATCGTCGGGGGGTGGTTCGAGAGGGCTAGGCTCTGCGCAGACCAGATAGACTGATTACCAAACGTAAACGAGTGATCTCTGAACAAAAAAAAAAATACACGGTTTAAACAAAGAAAAAAGAAACACGGCGTTAGTTTGTAAGAAAACGAAAACGACAAAAAAATGTTTACCTTCGAGGGTTGGGAGGGTGAAGAGTTTGAGAGAGGGATTTCTCGCGGAGGCGTCCTCGACGTGTGCCGTGTAACGAGCCGGCTTGAATGATGCTTTCGTGAAACACGATCGTGCGCGCTTTATCTACGGCGAAGAGGTGTGGCGTTTCTAGAAAATTGATGATCTGCGACGTATACGACGGTGAATTCGATTTTTAACGGGGTTTTGCAACGAGAAGATACGCGATCCCGAGCGACAGCCAACCGAGGAGGAGAAGGAGGCGGTTCCTAGAGCAGTTAGAGAACAGAAAAGAGGATGCGGGAACAGAGAGAACGTAGCAGAGTCACGCACCTCGAATCCCACCGAAAGAGCGACCAAGCCAAGTGAAATATTTTCATCGAGGCATGCCGCGACTTTTTAATATTAAACGTAATGATACTCCCGGACGTCGTTGTTGTATCAACAATCGACCATTTATCTATAGTTGAACGCAATCATATTGGTTGTTGCAGAAGATTTACCGCGGCCGACACATCAGATATAAAACGGGTGGGACTCGAGACTCGTATGATCCTCGAGAAATTTGAAACCGGAAGCTCGGGAACCGTCTCCAACGAATAAATTTTTATGTTAATTAATTGTAGTCTTTCGATCGTTGTTTTGTACATAGGAAATTCGTTGGGTTTTTAAGTTTTCGAGGATTTTTCACGTTGTTTCGTCGTTTCGGAATTGTTGTTTTTGATCGTGGCAAACGCGAGCCGAGCTGAAATTACTATACCTCGGCGAGCCCCCATTGGCGGAAGCGGTTCATTCAACGAAAGACACGTCGGATTGATTAATCGTCGCGGTGTACATCCGTTCGTAATTATTCTCCGAGCATCGTGGACACGCGTTGGCTGTCGTTCGCGTTCGCTGGGATGGGGGTTGGGATTAAAGGGAGTATTCGTACGGGGGTGAGAGAGAGAGAGAGAGAGAAAGAGCGAGAGAGAGAACGAGAGAGAGAGAGAGACTACGCCGTTGACTTTCGACACGGGAAACGATCGGAGTCCTTCGAGTCGCGCGGGTGTTCTTTTTTTCGGTTTTCTTTATTTTTTGGCAAGACGATAGAGGATCGGAAAAGGTCAGAGACGGACAAAGGTGTACGTGTGACATATAGCAAGAAATCGTATTAAACGAGGGAACCACCAAGAACCACCACAAGCAAACCAAAAATTACAAAAAAAAAATCACATAAAAAAAGAATAAAAAAATGGTAACATTAATTACACAAGCGTCTACAAAAGTAAACGAGGGAGAGAGAGAGAAAGAGAGAAAGAGAGAGAGAGTGTGAGAGAAAGAGCGAGAGAGAGAAGAGAAAGAGAGAGGGAGAGAACGTGTGTGTATCGTGTATAAGTGAGCGTGTGCAAGTGAGATTGAAAGAGAGCGAGGGAGAGAGAAAGGGAGGGACCTTTTTTAGAAAGTGTCGATTACGGGAGGGATAAACAAGAGCAAACATAATTAATATTTTACAGTGTAAGAAGTTTCAATTAAGTGATTTAACGATGAATGTCTCTTGAACGTGTAGATTGTTGATGAACGCACCTTCGTATGTTAAAAAAAACGTAATTCCTTTATTCTTTTCTTTGTCCTTTTTGTCTCGTGAGTTTCGTTTTCGTTTCGTCGTTGCCATCCAAGTCGTTGTACGTGCCGTAATATCTCATAAACGATGGACTATTATCGTTTTTCGATCTGGGTTCGTAGTACCTTGTAGCGAGATAAAGATGTATGTATTCTATATATTAACAGGGACACGCTCGCCCGATGTATTGCGCTCTGCTTTTCCCGCACGTGTGGTGAACGAGGAACAAGGCGAAAGTGTGAAGACGCGAGAGAACGCGCGAAATAGAAAAAAAACAAACGATAAACGATCAAAACGGTAAACAGAGACAGAGAACGGTTCCGTAGCAATTCTTGCAGAGAAAGTGCGCGACGGGACGTACCATGCGAACGTTGTATCAAATATCGAACACCGACGTACGACTTCCTTTTCGGAGGGAGCTCGATACGTCGATTCGATGGCAAACGAACGAGAGAGAGAATTCGCCGGTATCAGAAAAGTAAAAGAAAAATAAGCGGACAAGAAAATCAATTTGGACTATTATAAAATTCATTGTTTCGAGGGCTCGGCGATCGAGTATCTTTAATAGCGATAACGTGGAAGAGGACGAAAGACACGACAATTCGAAAAATTACCGATTCACTAATCAGCATATCCGGGTTCCTTTTCCAAATATATCGGGCCAGTCTGTTCCCATGAAAATGTGATATTAAAATTAACACGAAAGGGAAAAATACGGGAAGCCGAGACGGAGGGTAGGAATGAGCGAGAGAGAGAGAGAGAGAGTGAGAGAGAGAGAGGTGGGGTGGGGTGGGGCACATTGAGGAGGAAATTTAACGACAGATTTCGGGGATGAGGGATGGAGGGCGTAACGAAGAAGATCGATGCACCAACGCATAAGAAGGCCAGACACGTGTGCACAGAGAGAGAAAGAGAGAGAGAAAGAGAGAGAGAGGGAGAGCGAGAGTGAGAGAGAGAGAGAGAGAGAGAGTGATTGTGGGAGAGAGTGAGAGGGTGAAGGGAATAAGAGACACAGGGAGGAGGAGGATGATGATGATGATGATGATGAGAAAAGGGGTGTGTATGCGTGGACAGGGGTTTAATTAGGAACGACGGTTTGGGTACAGATCACAACAGCAGCAATATGAATTGATGCAGTACTGAGCTGACAAAACGAATGACAAAAATAAAAAAAAAACTTGTTACTCCAGCCGCTAGAAATAAATGTAAGATGTAATTCAAACAGTGGTATGCAAAGCTGCGTTCATTCTGGGCTCGAGGGATGGTCGGGAAGGGGTTGGAAAGGGTTGATCGTGTGCGGTCGGATCGTTAGGTGAAAAGAACGTGAGAGAAAAAGAAGAGAAACGGGGGGTGGGGTGGGATGGGTAAGGGTGGATTTGCATGAAACGGGAGGCGAGTTTCCGAAACGAAAAGCGTCGGCCCGGTGTTTTGCACACCGGTCGATCCTCGCACAGGTGAAACTCTCTCCCGCGAACCGGGGGGGATAAACGAAAATGGCGGCCGACGACCATGATATAGAACTATCTAAATGATCGATTCCTCCTCCCGGCGTCTGCTTGATCCACCGTCGAGCCCAGGTGCGCGCACCACGCGGCCCTCAGTCTAACGTTTAAGGAATCTTTAAGTAATACTTGATCGAAATAAACTAAAATAAAAATAAAAAAAGAAATGCTAAGGAGAAATACAAATAATGAAATAATAATGAAAAAAAATGGGTGTTATTTTTAGATGTCTATTAGATTATCAGAACCAGAAAACTAAAGGATAAAAAAATGCTTAAACATAAAAACGATGAAAAAAAAAATGAGAAAAAACCTACTATTAATAAACTACTACTACTACTATTACTACTACTACTACCGCTGCTACTACTTCTACTACTATTACTACCGTACTTGTAATAAGGATTTAAAGGACATAGGAACTTAGTTGAGAAAAAAAACGCGATTTCACAAAGATGCAACATTTTGAGAAGAGCGTCCCTCTTTTTACGAATACCTGCGCAGGACGAGACCGACCGTCCAGGTTGGCATTGAAACTTCGCTCCCACCCCCCCACCCCCCCCCCCATGGAGAGAAAGAACACCAACACCCGTAACAAACCTTTCATCGATGAGAAAACGAGCGAACGTATAGTGTACAGAACGAGAGGGATGTGTAGAGAACACCTTCTTTTTCTCATGTGGGAACCACACAAAATGTATAAAAATAATTGCTCTTTCTTACACTTACAATTAGACTGGACGTGTCCCGCGTAGTCCTGTGCAGGTGCGGCTAATAATCGTGGGCGTGAAAGGGACGAGGACGACGAAGGGCTACCTACAAACAAACAAGCAAGCAAGCAAGCAAGCATACAAAGAAACAAACAAATGAAACGGAACGGTCTCTTTTATTTCTCCCTCCCAAAGAAAAAGAAAGAAGAAACAACGTTGCCTGCGCGCACGTTCACGTGCGTGTGTGTGTCGTCGTCGTCCCCTTCCGTCGCGCTCAGGGACACCTTTTTCCTCGAGACGTTTTGCCGCTTTCATTGTTTAGATGATTACTATTTAACGACAAGCAAGAATAAGATGAAAAAAAATCATAAACGATAAAAAAACGAATCGATCGTAACAAAAACGAGATCGACGGAGCCTGTTCGATGAACGACGTCACCGTTAACACGTTAATTATTACGATGGTGGGCTTTTCTTTTCACGGAATACAAAAAAAAATATATATATACGAAGCAAACAAACAAACAAACAAACAAACAAACCTAACCAACAACAAAAGACGAACAGAGAGAGAGAGAGAGAGAGAGAGAGAGAGAGAGAGAGAGAGAGAGAGAGAGAGAAAGAATGAGAGAGAAAGAGAGTGAGAGAGAAAGAGAGTGAGAGTGAAAGAGAGTGAGAGAGAAAGAGAGTGAGAGAGAAAGAGAGTGAGAGAGAGAGTAAGTGAGAGTTGGTTGACGGGCGAGTGAGAGCTCGGGGATCGTAGTCATGTTCCGCGCGTTTCGTTCGCTTTTTCGCCGAAAAATATGATCGGGTTCCTCGATGTGCAATTCGAAGGAACGAGATGGGCTCTTGTTGAGCCTTGTCTCAGGTTCGCGAAAGGGAATGGTTCGCGCATTTCGGTAACCTATCTTTACAGCGGACCAGGTGGTTAGTTCAAATCGGCGCCGGTTTCGAGCTAGAAACAACGCGATGCGGTTAGTTGGAGGAGTTTAATCGCAAGGAAAAACGAAGATAGAGGGTTAGTTCGGAACGGCGGTGATTTGGAGCTTGCTAGGATCAACAGAAAATGGCAGAACAGTATATTGTAACGAAAGATAGGCTAGCTAGAAGAGAGACGAGCAAAGGATAGTGTCGAAAGAGGATGTCCGATCGGTAGCTTGGATGATTCGTAGCTGGCTGATAGCAATGGATCGGAGGGCAGGCTAGAGAGAAAATGGAAAGAAGAATGGCAAGGTGAAGCTGCAAAGGAAGGTTACACGGTGCCGACATTGCAATTGCGCAATTGCCATACGGCTTTACTACTTCAGAGGAAACGCGCGGTCATTTTCTCGGTTGTTGTTAAGCCACGGTAAGCTATCACCAGTATGGCACGTTTCCGGGCACAGAGGGGATGGCGGAAAAGAAGACGAAACGCGCGACGATCCTCGAGGGGGTGAATTAAGAAAGTGACTCGGTTGTCAGGGAAAGCGTCGTGTTGTGTGTACGGGGTGAAAGGAAGAGACACGCGAAGACGTTTTTCGGGGAGGGTGAGAACGAAAGAGGCCCACGAGATCAACGGAGAAGTTTTTCGTTGCTCGGAGCGGCAGATTTTCACGCGTGCGAGAGAGAGAGAGGGAGAGGGAGAGGGAGAGGGAGAGGGAGAGTAGAAGACACAGAGGACGAAGGTGATTTTAAGAAGGGGATGTGTTTGAGCCGCTGTTGAGCTCTCTTGTCGCGATGAGCATTTAATCAACGGTAGGGAATGCTTAGTGGACTTAATCTTAGGAGACGAACCGACGGAAACACGTTCCGGTGCGAACGGATGATACGGGGGGTGGGTTTATGGGGTAGTTGGACCGGGGTTCGTTCAAACAGACACCGACGTTGGGGGAAATTTTGGAGTAAAAGGGTGGGCAGAGTCTCGTGCTCGTTGATTTTTTTTTTCGGCGATGCAGGCGCGCACGAGAGCTGTTCGAACGGGTTTAAGAGGGTTGAACGATGGTCGATGGTCTTCGGGAGCGGTGAAGACGCGCCAGGGGGTGGCTTTACGTGTTATTAATGTTTGAGGAGAGGAGTTGAGGGCGAGCAGGGGGAGGTTTTTCGGGTGCGTGTTTTGCACGGTGTGTACGCCTAAAAATCGCGCTTGAACAAGAACCATGCGTGTGAAAAAGGGGTGAATTAAAAAGGCAGGAGATAGAGGTAGGATGGTAAACAGCGGTGAGAGGTCAGAGTGGCGAAGGGATGAGTGGGTGAAAGACACTAGGAAGAGAGACAGTAAGTGTGAGAGAGTGAGAGAGTGAGAGAGTGAGGATGGGGTGTGGCGAGTATGGAAGGATGAAGGGGGCGGATGAGAGAAAAGGTGAAATGGAATGCGAAGCAGGCGAGAAGGCACGTTCTGTCAATTTGTCAATATTGTCATGATTCGATGGTCGATTGGTATGCCTACGATTGAACCTCCATTACCAGGTGAATGTATGGAAGCAAAATATTCTTAATATTGATTCAGTACGATTCTTATAATTATTATCATTATTATTAATTAATTAATTAATTGATTATTCATTATGGATTATCATTAACAGTGCGAGAAGTAGGAATATACCAGACGAACACAACCGGAAATAAAAAGGCCAGATGTTTAAAAGCAAAAGAAAAAGGCAAAAAAAAAGATGATAAGATAAAATAAACAAAATAAATAAGAAAGGCAACCACTTCTATATTATTGTACATATTTACTTGTAACTGCTATTCGTATTGCAGAGGTTTTGTTCTCTCAACAAATGATTTCCTCGATTCTGCGGGAAGAAAAAAAAAATGAATAAAATAAAATTTGTGTATTATTGAACCGTGTTCGCTCTCTTATGCACAGCCCGTCCGTCCGCTTTTCCTCGCCCGAACGAGACACAATGTTCGATTCCACGCGTTCCGATCCCGCGAGCTACCTTTTTAATTTTATTTTGATTTCGCATCCCTTCCTCCCCCTGTTACAGGCGACGTCATTTCCGTGCCGAGGCGAGAGAGATCGTTCCCGAAAGCTGAAACGAATCCCTGAATCGTTACGTCGCAGCATAGATTCTATACGTCGCAGAGATAAGTTATCTTTCACGTGCATGTCGATTTCATTTGACGCGCCCTTCTATCCCCGCAGCCGCGGAAAGATGAAACGCGATACGCGCGGTTCCGTCGCCATCTTGTGGATTTATGACCGTATCAGAGTATTGATTTCTTACCTGTGGCAAAAATTACCGGCACAAGACCCCCCACTTTTTCCCCACCCGAAACACAAAGACGCTAATTTGTCGCGACCCTGATCATGGATCCGCGCAGATTAATGCTCGCCGATGGATCCGCCGCTTCGAGAAGTGGGTCGGCAGCAGTCGAGAGATTCCAAGGTAAAAGTATCCATTGTATCGTCCCCTGCTTAATTATTAAAAATAACAGCGTTCTTTATGATTCAAGAATTATTATCGCTACTAATATGATATTTACGAAATTATTTACAAAATTCCATACTTCTTTCAGGCAGATGTAAAAATGAAACGAGCGTCCGCATAGTTTCGAGTCCATCCCCTGGGGGTGTAAATCTGCGAAATGTATGTTAAAATATTCCCCTAAAAACGCGAGTTCATCAACCCTTTCGAACCCAATCAGCGGGAAACCCTTTTTACTTTTGGGGAAAACTTCGGGTCTCATTCTCGGCGGGATGGAGCGTACAATCTTTTATGATTACTTCGGTGAAGTCAACTGCCGCGCGCAGTTGAAGCAGCATTTCAACTGCTGCCGAAAAACTGCGTTCGCGAGGCACAGTTAGAAAAGAGAGAGAGAGAAAGAGAAGATAAAGAGAGGAAGCGATATGAAAGCTGAAACAGGAAGCACAAGCGACTCGAACAAAAACGGGACTTCAATCGCAAGAAAGCATCCACATTCGCCCATTGTGCCGCGAAGCAAAAATGTTCTGCGTCTCTGGCTCGGTTTCTCCGTGTAAAGCCAAAAGAATGTCAACGACACGGGGCGCAATAAAAATCTGGAAATCGAGTGCTCTCGGGAACGGAACAGCGAGAGAGCGAGCGTGTCGAATCGACGAGGCGAGGGTGGATGAACAGGGTGGCAAACAGGGTAGCAAAGATGTGACGTCATTCTACTTGTTTCGAGGACAGGCTCGCGGAGACACAGTAGATTCAAAATGGCGTAACCGTGGTGAAGCACGCGTTGCTGCGCACCCTGCTAATTACAAACGCTGTAGAATCGACTTCTCCCTCTCTCTCTCTCACACACACACACACTCTCGCACTCTATATCTCCCTTTGCACTAGTTCAGCGAATTTCGTCAGCCAGCCTATAACATTCCGTTGAGATTGATAAAACTTCAAGTATTTCAGGGACCCGGGAATTTACAGGGCTTACCAAATGTCGGTCAGGCGATGAAGTTTGCGGACACGGCACTATTCGCGAAGTTTTAATTACGTTAGATTTTTACCCGCCAACTTTCCCCACTTACCCCCGATTTTTCAGACTCATTTTCGAGGGTTGCGTACACTATCCCTCGCGAGCTCTTTACCATACAATTACAGCTACATCAAATTAGATTTTTTATTCTCGAGTTGTGATATTAAATTCTACGATTCGCATCTAATTCTTCAACCCTTTGCACTATTTTTCAAAAATAGGGGTCTTCAGCCTTCTTCGACCCTTTGCTCTATTTCAACTGGAAAATTAAACATTTCTTCAGACCTCTACCTTAGTTTCATCCTTTGCAAATATATGCCACCCATATTATATCCGATAAACAATTAAGTCAAATACATCTGCGCGAGGAGCTTGTGTATTTGCCAGCGAATAAAATGGTAATAGTTTTCTAAAAAATGCTTAGAGAGGTATTAAAACAAAAGAGAAGTAACAAGGTACTGGAAAGTGGTAACTACCCTGGATTCGAGCGAAATTTTACTAAAACCCCATCGACTTTCTCAGTCTGTTCCGAATCCTCTTATCTCGGAAGTACTTAACTAAATTTTCGAACCACACCAAATTTAGTTCCATCCATTTAAGTAGCTTGCTGAAATATTCGAGCTAGCATCAAATTCGTAGAACGATCGTTTCCTAAACTTCGGCGCGAATTACGCTCAATTATTGAAATGTACATACGCGTTTTATAAAGTACTATCATTAATATTGACGATAATTGCAATTTTCATGCTCGAAACTCGCGGTAATTCTTTTTAAAAAATCGTGAGAAGCGCGAACGAGAATTTGTTAAACGGCGCTGCACGTTAATTCCACATTTCAGAGGTCACGGCAATGTCAAGTTTCTGGAAAATTAAATTTTCAATGCGCAACACAGTTAGCTTCAACTTCTTCCGTATACTTGCTCGGTCAATTATAATTAGAGCTACTGCGCTCTAGAAAGGAAAAGACTTCAGCAAGCGACGAACTCTAAAACTCCCGCGACCGCATTGCTCGCAAAAATTAAATGGAAAACAAACACTAAGAACGGTCGCTTAATTGAGTTTTATTTTCCCAAGTTACATCGCTCGTTTGCAGCGTTCGAAAGTTTTTCAACTGAAAACCCCTAGGGATTGTGAGCTCTAAGCTAGAGCCTTTTAATTAAGGAGTCTAACTAAATATCCACGAGACAATAGGATATACGCGTAGCCATACAATCAATTGCGTGGTAGGTTAATAATAGATAGTGGATTTTATGCGTTTATGAGAAAAATGAATAAACATATTAAGAAAGAAAATAAATTTCTATTTCACTCCAGTTTGTTACAAATTAGGTAGAACATTTTTATTGTGCATAAAGGTCCGCCGTCTA
Source organism: Lasioglossum figueresi (assembly GCA_028455805.1). Lineage (NCBI taxonomy): Eukaryota > Metazoa > Arthropoda > Insecta > Hymenoptera > Halictidae > Lasioglossum > Lasioglossum figueresi. The sequence continues at coordinate 14,918,603 of CM052201.1, read as the reverse complement.
GTTACTAATTTTGATTTATTCATTAATTATTAAAGTTTCCCGTCTTCTACTGGCAGTAGTCAATCATTCTTACTTCTATTACAACTGTATTCATAGTATAAAAATTCCTTGAATTTAATCGATTATTTTCCACTAAATTTCGTTGAAAAATTGATCGGAATAAACTCTACAGAATATCAATAAATTAAGAATTACTGAAAAGCCATTTCAAAGGCTGCAGCAAAGAATGCAACGTGCGTCAAATGAACAATTGACAGTCGTAAATAAACGGTAAAAATTGACTCGAGCAGTGCTGTGTGAGATAATCGGTAAGAATAAATAATGCAGAAGGCTGGAAGAATTTTGAGTGTGATCGATTATGATTATTTTGAGAAAAGTGTCTCAGTTGACTGACGTGCTACCGCAGTTTCAAGTATGGCTGAAACGTCAGCCAGTGTGCAGGTTGTCCCGTGTGTTTGATCGTTTCGGTGGTTCGTGTAACGATTTGTCTGGTGTTATTACGCGTGAACGCGAATGTTCGGTGTTCCGTCTGCACAACATTTCGAAAAAGAAGAGTAGTCGGCCGAAGGGAGATTGCGACAGCACATGCAGCGTAGTAGAAGAAGAAATGGCACCAACGCGTGTTATTCTTATGTCGTGTGGCAGTTATAACCCTCCAACCAATATGCACTTGAGAATGTTTGGTACATATATATTACTGTAATCGATACTGAATCTTTACGTAAACAGCGAGGCCTCTGATTTATATATGACCAGGACCTCAAATAACACCGTAGTCATCGTTGTTAATCGTTTAATCGAGATGTCACTTAGATAACACCGTGTAAACAATCACGATTGACGTAATCGTCTATGTTTGAACTATTCGAAATTTCAAGATCCTCATGGAACTTCGTCCATCGACGATATTACGCTTTATGTTTTTGAAAATTTACAATTGTAGATTTCAAACGAATCACACTTATCCTAAATACGTAGACGGAAAGTGAGGTTAAGCGTTCATGAAATGTTTTCAGAAATTGCCAGAGATCATCTACATCGAATGGGAACGCACGTTGTACTTGGCGGTGTTATAACTCCTGTACACGATGCATACGCTAAGAAAGAACTAGCTAGCGCCACTCACAGATGCGCTATGCTCAGACTGGCCTTACAAAACAGCGACTGGATTCGTTTGAGCAATTGGGAGACCAGGCAGAACGGATGGACGAAAACTAGGATTTCTTTACAGCATCACCAGAATCTGTTAAACTCTGTTTTATTCGATCCGAATAATTTGAATCATATACCGACCGAGGATTTGGAGTGGATACCGGAAAATGTGAAGAACAGTCCTGATCGTACTCCTATTCAAATCAAATTGCTGTGTGGAGCTGATTTGTTGGAAAGCTTCGGTACTTACGATCTCTGGGCTGAAGAAGATGTAAGCTTCTATGTTTGTAAGATTATTCTCGATTTAATAGATATTGTATTTTAACTGCGTTATCTTTATTCGCAGATCGATGCAATCGTTGGCGAACATGGTCTTGTAGTTATTACCCGGGAGGGATCTAATCCCAACAAATTTATATACGACTCGGACATCCTTTCAAGGCATATGGTAAGTATTAGGTTGGAGGGAAAGTTCTGTCGTTTTTTTAAAGAAAACATTTGAATCAATATAGAAAAATATATGCTTAATATTATTCAATGATGTTCGCTGGTAACATGTGATTTTGATTTGCAAGAAAAATTACCAGCTTATTTAAAATACGACAGAACTTTTCCTCCAACCTAATAATTATTAAATAGTTGTTATCGCACAAATTTTGCGGGTTGCTAAATTATATTTGTACTTTCTGTGCAGCACAATATATACATAGTAACAGAATGGATTCCAAACGAAGTTAGCTCAAGTAGAATACGTAGGGCACTAAAACGAGGCGAGAGTGTCAGATATCTCCTACAAGATGCTGTGATCGATTATGTCTATAAGCATGGGATTTACGATGCGAAGACGTCGGCGTCCACAATGTGAGTCTGACATAATTTAACAAAAATGGTAGTTCAATTAACTAGTGACCATTTAATAGCGTATCTTCCAGTAGATATACACAAGACTTTATTTTTACATATTTTGAATGAGAAGTGTATATATATATTTTTATAGCACTCATATTCCACGTAGTTGGTGAGTTTAGAGTATGTAAAGCTGTTACACAAAGTGATATAAATTGTATATTTTGTGATCAAAGATTAACCCTTTTAGCACTCAATAATCGGTATATCTCCTTTCAAAAATTGTACGAACTTACAGTTCGCATAATAATAAAAGAAACCAACGAGATATGTATTTAACTATACAATTCTGTGAATGAATGTTTTAAGAAATAGAATAAAATATTAAGAGAGTATACGATTCTTAATAGACATACATTCCGAACGGTATAAATATATTTCATAAAAAAAAATACAAATTAACAATCTATCTTGCCCACAGTCTAGTAGTTAAAACGATATTTTTTTTAAATGTTTTGGAAAGAGATAGAGTTACGGATAGTTACGGATGAAGTTGAATGTTTAATAACCGTGGTTTTTGTAATACGTAAGAATGTATTGAATCTTAAAAGGGTTAAAGTATCCTATGTTATACAGTGATAGATAATAGTCTAGTCTAAGAGTCTTCCATGTTATGTATATCGAGTCTCAAGAATCAATTTTTCACTGCTGTAATTACGAATAAATTTTAGCTTTCACGTTATTTTATATTCTTTACACTGCATTATGCTTTTGTAGTAATTGCGGGAGGGTATCATCGTTTGAAGCAATCTACCTCGGAATGTAACAAAAAATTAATTCCATAAGAGCTACTCAGGATATTTCAAATTGAAAAATGACGATACCCTCTCGATCGAATATCACAAATAAGATACCGATTCACGGATGAAGGTACAAAATTCCCATTCCCGTAAATTTAACATTAAAATATGGAACACTTCTGAAGGGACATTGTAACCCTTGAGACAGCCATCAAAATGTGTAAATGAATTTAAAAACTATGAACTGTGCTGTCCAGAATGCCCAAAACGAATAGAATTGGGTACCAAATCCTTTGTGCCTGAATCGGGTATACAGTGCACCGAAAGTTTACCCAGTGCCAAATAAAACATAGTGTCTTGTTTTTCACGCTGCCACTCTTGGACAATGAAGTAAGTTGGAACTGACCTCGCCGAACGCGAACAATTACTTGACCATTGACTCCAAGTACCAAAGCACCTTTCTCACGCCGTCGCCTAGCGACGTAACCATGGAATCCCCGAGTCCGATCGAAATAATATCCATCGACGTTCCGGACGCGGTGCTGCGTAAGAACCTGCAGAACGCTAGCGGCGTTCAGACGGGTTCGACGCGGCACGTGGGCCTCGACGAGGCCCGTGAAAAGTTCATAAACGCCTTAGTCGCGGAGAACGGTAACGGCAAGCACTTAACCACTGCGAAGGCCGCGTACCCAGGTCTCGCAAAACAGATCATCGCCACCGAAACCGGCGAGTCGCAGATCCTCGACGAGGTAGGTTTCGTTGACGATGATAAGAGAGGCAGAAAGAAGGTCGTTAGAGTCCAGCCACGGTCCAGTCAGGTAGAACAGGCGTCCCCGAGCGTCGCCACCTCGTCGAAAGTCGAGGACACTGCGAAACCCGTCCCTAAAAACGAGCTAGCCGAGCCTAGAGACAGTTTAGACGATTGTAAACCTCGAACAGAGCCCGAGGACGACATGGAAGACCTCACCGTTGGCAAAGACCCGGATCGGAAGTCTTCGGTGTCGTCCTCGGGCCTGCCAGTGTCTGTAGACGACAGCGGCCGTCACGAGTGTGCGTTGTCCGACTTCAGCGTAGATAAAGAGGATTACAGACTGACGCGGTACGGCTTGGACGCCTCGCTGGACGACGAGGTCCACGATCAGGATAAGGACGATGCTCCGAATGACAAGCAAACCGGTCACCAGGAAAGTATCGAGTTCCGGGAGAGTTTCCCGAACGATACTGTGAAATGTACCAATACTCAGGTCCTGGTCCTAGTTAGCGCCATGATCCACAATCCTTTCGAGAAAGAGAGCGCCACTCTGATCCTGGACGAGAACGCGGTGCACGGTAAAGGAGAGATCACGATATACAAGGGTGAGTCCGATGGGAGTATAGATAAGGTATTGCTAGTACAGTCGCCTGTGGCGTCGTCGATCAGCGACGAGAGCACCGTCAAGATCCAAGAGATCGTGGACGATCCTTCGGAGGTCGTGGACGATTCTCCGGAGGTCGTGGAACCGGCGCCGGAGGATCAGCCGTGCTCTGACGAGACGTCCAAGCTGGACGTGAACCCTGAGATCGATGGTAAGTATCTTAAGTCTGTGGTGAACTCCCGGAAGAGTCCTAGGAAGACCAAAAACGGTCAGATGCGAGTCTGTAACGAGGAGACGGAGAAGGCAGCCACGGATGAACACGATGCAGAGAAGAAGAGCACCGATTCGTATACACAGTCCGAGGAAACATTCTATAAAACGGTTTCGGACGCTTCTTCAAAGGTTTCTTCCAGGACAAAGAGTCCCAGAAAGGATGGGAAAACTTCTCGATCCCAAAAATCCAGTAGCGCTTCCAAGACCTACGAGTCTGGCGACGATAGATCAAAGATGGATTCGTCGATGACTCAGTATTACACGCCTTTGAAAGGTAGTTTGGACTCTGTGATCGCCAGCAGCGATTCGAGAACGACGTCCAGGCGGCGATCGAAGCCGAACGAAGCGTTCTCGAAGAAGTCGAAGAGCTACGAGTCGATCAAGAAGGTCCAGGAGCCGTGCTACGAGGATCCATCGAAAGCGGACAGCACGTCTCAGCTGATCACGGCCAACGAGCTGGACATGCAGACCGACGAGTTCTGCTCGGTCTGCTGCTACGTGAACGAGATGTCCTTGAGAACCGAAGAGGGGATCGCTAGTCCAAGCCAGGACAACTTCTACACCCTGCGATCCACTTGCAGTTCATTCGCGGACGAGGATTCGACGGAGTGCGACATCTGCAGCTCCTGGAACCTGCAGGAGTCCACCGACGCTCTGGACAGAAGGCTCCCAGCTTGCGAGTGCGACCAGCTATGCGAGGTTTGCGAGATCTGCGGCGAGGTTTGTACAACTTACAACCCTGACCAAGAAATCTTCCCACCGAGGGATCCCAGGGAACACAGCCGGATACCCGAGTCTTCCTCTAGAAGTCTTCCCAAAAGCTCCAAAATCACCGACAGCACAACTCTGACTGACACAACTCTGGACGAGGACAGTTTCGAGATAGAGAACTGCGGTTTACCCAGCGGTCCTCAATCGGAGAAACTGGTTCGGCCTGATAAGGAGAAGCACTTGTCTTCCTTTACGTTATCCGAAGCTGGCGTGATCAAGAAGAAGACGAGAGAGAGGTACTTCCCGAAAGACGAGATAGAGATCCTAACTAGCGGCACCAGAAGGATCGGCCGGAAGGCTTCCTTGTTGAAAAAGAAGCCGGAGGATTCAGCGAACGTTGCTCAGGATAAGAGACGTTACTCGTCGGTGGACAATCTTCAGCTGGCCAAAGTGTCGTCGAAAATCAACGACAAGGTGCTCAGGACTAAGAACAGCAAGCTGATCGGCTCCGCGGACAACATACGTGCCCCGAAGAGTTCCAGGAGATGCAAGTCGTTGCAGAGGTCCGCGGACAACGTCAGATACGTGGTCTCGTCCACCGATAATCTCGATTCCCTGATGGAAGGCCTGGACAGAGAGGAGGAGATCCAAGATTCTGTCGATTGGACGGAAAAGCCGAAGATCAGGGACAACGAAACGGTGAAGATGATCCTGACGAAGTACGGTATTAAGATAATCAGTGAGAAAGAGACCGCTCTGTAATTGCCTGATGGAAAATCAATGGATTTTCTAGTCTGAGGAAACCGCTCACGCTAGTTCGAACAGAGTTAAATGTATGTGACACAAATTAGCTGGAACTCTCGTTTAGGTCACTCGCAAACTTTAGCCTCTTGTGGTGACCGGTACCTATCGCCTTCAAGAGATACAAGATTTTTCACGTATGATTAGAATAGCTAACGAATACGTATGTATTTATCGATACGTTCGGCTCAGAGGAGAACTGGCTCTTGACGAGCGGCGGAGATGCCAAGATGTTACCATTAATCCTGCTCATAGATTATATTCGATCACGCCTCGAGAGGTCGCGGCTGGTGATCCGACAGTGTCTTTCCGTAGAAGAATTTTTACAATCTTCGAATCTATTCCACGCATCTTATTCCGCGTCTTGTAACGAGCTAAATGTAGATAAACATTGATTTTTCTGTCGATCGAAAGGAAATAGGGGATGTAACTTCGTCTTTGTTCTACGAATGAAATCGCTTGGATTTTTATCTAACTTTTCTGACCGCTGTGTTGATAGTCAGCGCGCGAATTAAATTAATTAACCGGAAACACGGGATACGATCCTGGAACGCGACCTCCAGTGGCGTGAGACCGTGTTTCGCGCGACGAGAAGAGAAACGGGAATCTCGGAGCGTAATTATTATGCCGCACGTTGATCGTCGTAAATAGGAAGAGTTCTAATTATAATATGCATACAGGAACACAGGCCTTTGTAAAACTCCTTTTAGAGAGCGCAGGAAAAGAACGAATATGATATATATAATATTATAATAACCGCGTTGACGAGTAACGAATTAATCTAAGAGCCGCCACTGTTCAACCGTAATTAACACGAATCGTTTGACGCGTGCGTTGGAAAGAAAATATCCGAGGATGCTCGAATTCGTTTTGAACACGTGATACGTGTTCGATTCGATTTCTTTGCGACGCACGGACACGCACAGGGGGCGGTGCATTATCGAGACAATCCTAATAACGTGTCAATACTACGGAAGATCGTTTCAATTAAATATATTCTATTATATAAGCGATACAAGACGGGCTGCGGTACATCGATCAGGGAAACAAACAAGCGTCCGTTAATTTCGTCGTCGCGTACGATCTGCCAAACTGACTTTCATTCGAAACGTGCCAATTGTTTTTATACTTTTCCAGATCAGGTTTTGTACTCCGTCGACCGCCATATCACTATAGTTTTTTAAACCGCCGACACTTTCGACCGTTCGAAGGACCGGGCTCTATAATTTCACGAAGTCGAAGCGTCCCCGGGCTGTAGACTTTCTTAGAAAACTGGCGGGGAGAGAACGGGGATTCAAATTCGTCGATTCGATCCACCACGTTTGCTCAGAAATCTTGGGAGGACAGTTGCGCGAGCGTTTGTACACGAGAAAAGTCGAATTTATATGGAATCGAATCAGTGGGCGTGGCGGAGCTGCGTGGGCGTGGCCGAGAACGACAATCCTGGGGGAAATGTTGTTTCCTCTACGAAATGCTGAAGGAATTTAATGTTCGCACGGTGTGCACATATCATTGAAGTACAAGCGACTCATTTTCATTCCATTGACAATTAGTATTTCATATTTTTCTCTACACGGTGTTGCTCAAAACGGTATCGTAACTTTCATTCATAGTCTGTCGCGTGCTTTGTAAATTCGGAGGCTGAGATCATGTGGATCGGAAACATTGAGATTGCTTATTAACACTTTACCTACCGGAAGCCTATTAACAGGTTTTTTAATAATTGTGCTGTACCAAAAGAAACCATACAAATTTTCTTTTACATTGCAATCTTAAATGAAACTATTAGATCACGTTATTTAGGGCAACTCGTTAGTCCGCAATGAAAATTGCTGTTGCTATTGAAGGTTCCATTGAAAAGTGTTTAGCCATGTGCCATAGATGTTTCAAAAATTATGCAATAATTACCGGTCGGTAATGTGTTAAGATCAGTTGCAACAGAGAGAAGTAAGTGTCTGTGTGTGTGTTTCGAGGACGAGTATGTTTGTTACAAACGCTCTAGCATCTGTCCCCGTCGAAAGGAGCGAATCGCTCGATACGATCGCCGCCTCTTCCCGTAAGTATGGCAGTTTGATAAAAGTCTCTCTTTCCTTTGTATCTTGTACTCCTGTTGCACGGTGTCATGCGCCTCTGTCATGAATCTGGCTTGAGAAACCCCTTGCGGCGATTACTGTTCTCACGGCCGAGCCTCCAATGCATCTAACTGTGATGACTGGACTGCGGATTTTTATGCGTTTGCGAAGAAATTAGCTGGCTGAAATATAAAACGGCGAAAAATATAGAAAATCTAATAACATTGTTATGTTGTTTTGAACGTGAAACGACTATTAAGAAATGAAATGAAGTTCTACTTAACTGCTGTTTCCCAAATCGGTGCAGAATATTCTTGTTTTACAATTTGCAATTTTTGTAGAAAAAGAGAATTTGTGAAAATCTTACTTTCCGTGGCAGTAGCCTCTGTAGATCTGAAATAAATCCTGTCGTAATTTCTATCCTAGCAATTTTTTGAAGATTTTCGAAAGCCACGATTGCATACAGATCCGCAGTCTAGCGATGACTATCGTTCGTTATCTCGCGGAACACGAGTATTTCCGCAATGACTTTCCGCAAGGAAACCTCCGCGAATGCTTTCACTGTTTTATTTCCCGTGTACTTTACACATTTCACACCGAGGCTGAGAAAAAAACGAAACTCCGTTGGGATTCGCGTTACGCTTAGGTGCAATGGAATTGAATCGTTGTGTGTTTCGAGTTATGGCTGAGCTTCTTAGGCGTACCTCTGTTCTAGTGCCTAATTTCTATTGTTCTGCCGTGGAATGACACGTTCGAGGAGCATCATGTTCACTGGGAATGACTTATCAGCGAAGCGACTCCTTTTCTTTTCTTTTTTTTTTAATTTTTCAGAAGGTTGTCTTCTTTACTTTAACAATCCGCCCCCCCCCAGAAACCACCCCCCCCCCCCACCCTCTGCCGTCACCCCATTGTTTTCTTAGCATTGGTACCGCAAGTCTTATTTGCTCACCCCTATACAAACTCTGTCCGCTCTTCTTTGTCATTGTATAGTGACGTAGATAGACGATGGTGGCGAGTAAATGCTCAAGCTGACGACATTGTACGCTTAACCCTTTGGGGACGCCGTTCTGTTTAACCCGTTGGACGCCATATTGGAACTCTCGCGAGCCATTTAGAAAAAGTTGAATTTTTGCGCGCGAACGTCGGTTCTTTGTTAATCGAGATTGAATTGTCGTCAATGAACGATCGTATCGTCTTCCTCGTCCGTTGGACATTTTCTGACGATCGTTGTTAAATTATAGTACAAGTACCACGGGTTAAAACAGATATTTCAATTCGATAGAAGTAACTACATGTGTTATTTGTTTTTGCTCGAATGTCGACAATCGAAGAGTTGTCGAGACGAGACAGTCGCTGACGATAATTATGGCAACCTGGAGGTATCCCGGCCTTCGACCGCAAAGGGTTAATTCGCAAAGTGCTTCCTGAGTGAGACTGAACCGGCATTAGGCCGCCCTTGTATCTTTTTTCGACCAGTTCCGCTTCTTTTTCTACTCCCGTATACTCGTTACTTTGTGTCTCTATTTTACATTATTTCGCGGGACATGTGAAACGTGTTTGGCCATCGCGACTTCTATCATGCACTCGCTGTGTCCCAAGAAAAAAAACTACGTTTCCTCGCAATGTTGTCACAGTTGAAACAAAGATAAGACGAAAATCGTGCGCGCAGGTCTGGGACCGTATAGGAAGCTCGAGATTCGTTGAAAGTATTATCACACCGTTCTTTTCTTCTAATATCGTAGCTGCATCGCAAGGCCTAATAACACGCCTACGCTAACGATACCAATCGAGGCTGATAAGCGAGACCAGAAGCTGAGATGTTGGTAGAAAATTGGAATTAACCAATCGCGCGATCGAAAGGAGAGATCATTCAAATTATTTAATTATTTCTAACATATCCAAATTCTTTTTTCACGCAGAGACTTTTTATTTTGCCTAACCCAGACCTCGCCGAAGTTGGAATTTTTGTTGGAAGAAAGAGGATGGACGTTCGAAAATGTACACGAAGGAATTCGATGGCGTGATAGAAGTCGATGTGTGGCTCGGTTCTGATGGAGCATGTGATATGTGTTTTCCAGGGTACAGCAAAACCTGCATGCCTACTGTAAGACAGATAGTTGACTGTCTCGTTGCTGCTCGACCCATGCCAATCCGATGCGGCCCCTGCCTTACTGCTAAACGTTCTAATACTGCTACTAACAATCGCGATAGTAACGCCGCCAGCCGCGTTAGCAGCACGGCTAACAGCAACAACATCGACAGCTACATCAACAACAACAAGAATGTACACGCCTACGAGAATATCCAAAGCTTTAGTATCCGCGAGAAACGGCTGATTAACCGTGCAACCAGCCGCGACTAGGATTTCTGTTTTCATTAGTCGAACGCAGTGCTGGGGAACCTCGTTGACACCTGTTCCTTACGAAATTCGTCCACCCCTGCCGCACCATAACTCCGCCGAATGCCTACTCCTTCTACAGAAGCAGCAATTTGTAGGTCCGAATTGATCGGAACACCGACGAATGACTTATCAGTCGTCTTCTTTCTCTCGGGAGATTTTGGATCTTCGTTCCATGTTTTAGGTGATTCAACCATTTATGGTTTTCGTATGGTACGTGTATACTGTCTGATTCAGTTGTCTTTGAATTAGTCAGGACATAGCTTAAATTGTTTAACTATCTTGTGTTGTTGCAGGAACGAGGAATGTATAGAGTTCAAATGAATTAGGCCCTAGGTTTCTATTTTATAATTTTACTAGATTACTTTGAATTTTCTTTCAAAGGAACTTTGACGAAATCGTTATTGTAAGTTGTTCTTCTTACAATGGTTTGTTACGTTTTACACGATTCTTTACACATGCTATATTATACACGTGACTATTATTGTTGTACGATTAAAGTTCTGTAAAACGTCTTCCTTTCTATCAGGAAAGAATGCATCGCTCTCCGTTGATGTAACATTATACTTTCTATTGGAAACGTTCTATTTAGAATGGAATGTGATTATGAAACATGAAAATGTACCTAGCACATGTGCAATTAAAAATCTTTATCTCGCGTGCATTCGGAGCGTGCATTTTGTTGAAAAGCCTAGCATTTACAACAACAAAATTTCAATCGTTCTCACGATTCTAGATATTCGAAGCTTTGCGTTCTTAATAAATAGTTCACTGTCGAATTAATTTGAACGGTACAACAAACATATCGTAGAGCATTTACACACATCGGATCTAGAGTATCGTTCCTAGTAACATTGTTAACAATATACGATAAACAATCATCCACTCTCCCCGGCACTGCTTCATTTACAGGGAAACATTTTATTCTTTTTATATACAGGTACAGTGCGAGTCTGCTAACGTTGAAATCTAAAAACATTTAATGAATATATCAATGTTACGATGCATATATCAATATCACGACCGATTGAAATGTTTTGCCTAATTTCTGTGCATTCTTCGTCTATTTTTTTGCGACATAAATAATTAATTACATGTCTTGCATTTTAACGTTAGTCCACTTCCTGTGCTCAGAAGCTTGTCGAACAGCACCTAGTTTGTTACTCAAAGGAATTCTGATGTCTGGCACGTGACTGTTACCAATTACTCTGTTTTTACTGTATGGGGAACACTCGAACGTACCTGTCTAACTCGACGCGAAGCAGAATTGCAGCTATCAATTTTAAACGGCGCGTTTCAGTTTCGTTCTAAAGGGCGAGCCACGTAACTAGATTACCTTGAGTCACTTTCGTCGCATAGAACTATCGTAAATCCCTCTTATTAAAATTTTCGCGTAATTTATCGTTACACATTTTTAATTCACTTCCAACGTAACTGTCCTCATACTTCGGCGTCGATCTGAAACTACAGTATCAAGATCATCGATGCCTCCTGATTTTCATTTATGTAGTCGATTCATTATTTCAATCTCTCGTTAACTCTTTGCCGTATTTTAACGAGTCACACTCGTCATGAAGATTTTAAGCAAAGTCTAACAGATACGAATGTCGCGCCTTTCTTTTTGAATGAAATAAAATTGGATGCGCTCGTAATGAATATTCAAGCATTCAAATAAATGTAGCCGTGCAAAGAATAGAAATAAAGAAGTTTTAATCACTGTAACTGTGGAGATAATGATACGGCAAGGGGTTAACTCGATTATTCGCGTTTTTAAACCGTTTGAACACATTTTTCTCCATACAGTACGATAAGGAATTAGCGATTAAGTGGTTTTTGTGATCGATATGGTAGATCTCGGTTTTTCGACGACTGTTCAGTCATCCGCGTTATCAATTGCACTTTAGTCCGTTGCGTGCCGTATCTGCTGTGTAATTTTGCAATAGCCCGGCAGGTTGCAATCCTAGTTGCAGCGTGTGTGTGTTGCGCAGAATCTCGCGGTGTATAATTTTGGTAATGATTCAGCGATAAGCGAACGGAAATCGCGTTTCATAGTTGGCGAGGACGTAACGAAAGTGAGAATGAGAGAATGAGAGAGAGAGAGAGATAGAGGATACTATAAAAAGAAATCAAAAAAAGAAGATTAAGCAATACATATTTTGTATACATTTGGAAAAGGGAGGATGAGAATAGCGTGATCGAGAGTGTGATCGTTTTCGTTCGACGCGCGGAAACCGTGAAGAATTTCAGGCGTGATCCACCGAATCTGAATATTTTTTTATCGTAATTTCGTCTTACCTGTACACTATTGATTAAGGAGCTACTTACTTGTTAGAACAACTCTTTCTTTCGAGCTATAGTTTACGAGTTGCGTTAACTCTTTGCATTCCAAGTCCTCTTGAATCGAATTTTCGATAATCGAACTGTTTCAATCGGGAATCGAACACCAAAGGTTTTAGGCTTTTTATGGAAAAGTGAAAATCGTCTAGAACTCGTTTTTATTTACAAAGAATCAGTTCGCGCAGGTAATTTTAAATGTCACCAGATATTCCGCAGACTATTACTCTTATGTTAGGAATATTTCTTAATGTTTCAGATATTTTTGTTGTATTTATTTGCTTTGAAGCAACGATGTTAATGAAAATATATACTTGGGTGCGATATCGACGGCACACCGTGCATTCGAGTCGCCATTATGGCGCTGAGACGCTAACGTCTGAAGAACGATGATTCATTTCCGATTTACAAATACCAAAATCTCCGATATTTTTGTAGAAATATTGTATCGGTTCTCGACTTAATTACACGTGTATTCTAGTACACTTCCGACGCGTCTCTCGGAACTGGATAATTGGAGTGCAAAGGTTAATTTCCACCTATTTTCGCTTGACAATAGCGTTGTGTAATTCCATCCGTTGCAATGAATTGAACGTTAGCAATTTGCATAGCTGGCTAATAAATAGTAGTCTAGCAGAGAGAGAGAAAGAGAGAGAGAGAGAGGGAGAGGAACTACCGCAACATTGTCCGATTAATTTCTCTGCAGTCTTTCACCTAAGTGCCAGATAATTCTAAGATTCGTAATTAATTCATTTCGATCGCGTGTCCGTACGCTGGATTTTTCAAGTATTATATTACACGACTGTATTGTTACAACAATGGCTGTCCGGATACAGCAATCCTACCTCCTGATTTGAATCCCCTGTCCCGGAAGTGCTCGCGTTACTTTTAGCCGCGTTCGCAAAGACATTATTGTCCCAGGTGATCGATGATCGATGTGACGTATGTCCCACTACCGATTATTGATTAATATACTCCAGTCTTAAGAACGAGTTACAAAATATTTAAAATGAACAAAAAAACATATATATATATATATATATATATATTATATATAACATGACAAAAAGAATTGTTCACATAGTTCGCACGTTGTATATGTTTGTATACTATGTTAATCCGATCTAGTGAGTGTCGTAAACATGTATACCTGTGGGACAAGGAGACCACTATAAGAGGAGATAAATAAATCTGAAACGAAGAATTATATTTCATCGACGCCATTGGTGTGTGCTCTCATTTCTTTGTTCTCCATCTTTTATCCATTCGAATATTTCCAATTAGTTTTGTAGAAACAATCGCGCGCTTGCTTGCACGATTACAGTGATTCTCACCTTACCTTTGCGTTTTGTAGATCCGTTTACGACCTGGAGTATTTCGAAATGGCGCCAGATCAGTGAAACAAGCTTTAACGAAGATCTATTTTATTAGGTAAAATCGCTTAAATTATCTGATCTCTCCCCACGGTCTCGACTATCTTACAATTACATCAAAAAACATCTCTCCCGACGCTGCAGGAAGAGATCGCAATAATTACAATCCTCGGAATCAATACAATACTGCCAGTATGTTCTTACAAAAATAATCGTGCATTTATTTAAAAATCAACAACACGCTTCTCTTCTCTTCGCTGTATCTATACGGTAGACATTGTCTAAATTAAATTCGCTTATCGACAGAAGAACGTGTACGATTTACCTACCATGTATAAAAAAAAAAGAAGAAGAAAAACACACTAAATCCCCCACGATTGCTCTAAACGTACCTACTAACGTACTCGATAAACCTAAAGCGTATCGACCCTGTGACAGGCGTGAAAACTTTCATTCTCACTATTGCACCAACTGAAACGCAACCAAAACCACGTTCCGTCTCAATTTGTTTTCCTTATGGTAATGGCTGCTTCCTACACGGACTTCGCCCTTAGCTGATAGAGACAGAGAATTATGAACGCCATAATCCACCCAGACAGCACAAGGAAGCCGTTGTACACTTCCGGTTCGTGCACCGACGTTCCTTTCTCCAAAACACCCCTCAGAGAGATGCCTGGCAGTGTTATCGGCAATACTAAGCTGATCCATCGCAGGAACTTCGGCATTCCTTCCACTGGCCAAATGAGTCCTTGAAGAAAATCTACTTTTACTTCTCTATTCATTTTTTTTTTTCGTTCAACGAGCTCTATCGAATCGCGTTGAATTGTATTATCTGCTGAATTAAACAGTCGAGAATGTTCAACGCCTAACATTTCCTCGAGAAAATGATTTTTCTTTGAATATTCTGAGAGCTTTCTGAACATTCTAAGCGCATTGGAGCTTTAACGTTAAATCCGTGAATCACTTACCACACAGAAGAATCAAAGGATAAAAAGTGCCCACGGCCGCATAATTCACGAGAGCGTGAGACGTGCACATCACCGATATGAAGAAACCTGCAAAAATAGTGAAGGATAATGCTCGTTCTGTCAAAATTCGTGTTCAAAATTGTCGGAAAATTTTAAAAATTGAAGATGTCAATGATTTCTCCGCTGTTAAATTTCGATCCGCAGTATCGTACGAGGTATTATATCAATTTCATATCCATAAAATGAAAGAAATCATATAAAATGGAATTGTTTTAGGTTGGAATAAATGTTTAATGTCCGAGTTATAAATAGTTCCGAGTGGAAATGGTTAAAAGCGAAGAGTGAACTCACCGAAAGTCATTCCGCAAATGCCTCCGAGTATCGCTAGCCAAATGACAGCGGTCAGCGACCCCTTGCACTCCATGCCAAATTGTAAGAAGCCGATTAACAATGATGTCGCAACTTGAATGACAATCACTATGACTTGAGTCAGCAGGTGTGTAATTAAGATTTCCGCTGTTGTAACACCTATTTTTTCACCAACAGACACACGATCAGCCATCGGGAAATGGAATTTGTTATAACCGACGGTTCCTTTATTGAATAATGATTACCTTGGACTAAACTTCTGTCCCATACGCCCGAGTGTCGATCAGTTATGATTATGCTCGAGCAGATCGATGTCGCCATGATAAACACTAATCTGGAATAATAATTCTTTTATCGGGACCGCTCGAAAATTCGGAGATCCGTTCCTTCATTTTACGAGAACTTACGAAAGTAGAAAAGGTGGTGTGATGAATGTGATGTACTTCTGATCGAGCGATCCATAAACTGGGTCTTCGAACTAGAAAATTAATCAATATAAATTCACTTTTCCATGTCAATTGTTGTCAAAGTGATCTACGTGTACGTACATGTATCGGTACGTCGGCGAATTTTTGAGCAATTCGACACTCTTTAATGATTTTCCGGTATTCCTTCACGAAAACGTCGTACAACGTTTTCTCCACGAACAAACCTATCTGTCTATCTAAAAAGCAGAATATCAAACTGTCGTTTTCTGAATGTACACGGTAAACAAATTACGTCGCTGTGCTGGCCGACACGTTACCTGGTGTATAAAGCGAAACCGTGATTTGACTGGCGATTATATCTGGTTCCGTAATTGAGAAAAAGTCGTCCAGCTTCGATTGTACAGCGTAAGAATAGTTTCTGCTAAAGTGCATTATACCGACGCTCTTCTGCCACGTTATTTCGCTCACTGCTTTATTATAATCGTCGTAATATATCTGAAAATACAATTACATCGAATACGGTGTCCAAAGTCATTTTATTTCGATTTAAAAGTAATTCGTTCCTTTCCGTATTGTTCTAAAATATTTATGATTATTCGGAAGAAATTCGAAGTCCTCCGGTCGTCTACTTTACGGATCATTGATTTTTTTACCATCGTCTAATTAAATATTAAACATGTTTCAAAACTGCCCTCGGATAAAATTGATTAGAAAAAGCTGTTCTACCTTCTTCAGAACAGTCTCGTTGAAACCATTCGTGTATCTGCAGCTGAGATCGACGAAATTGCAAGTAAACTCCGTTTCATCGTACGAGACGTTTCCTCGGTTCAATCCAAAATCACAATCGCCGGCTTCTTCGTTTACGATCGATATCACGAGTCCTTTCGGATCTAGGCCGAACGAGTTGAAGAACAGCACCATTTGCAGTATCGGCAAAATTATGGAGAATAGAACACCGCTGCACAAGGAAAGCAATTATCGACACGATCTTTCAGATTTCCCACTACCTCGATAGTCAACCGATGAAGCAATTACCCCGGATGGCGGACGAACTGAAGCGCGTTTTTCGTGAGCAAAGCATGGCACCTCTTCTTCCTGCTGCTTCGACAGTCCCAGTTCTGAAAGAACACGAATGTTTCCTAGGTGAGCACCCAGATTAATCGTGCAAGCTAAAAACTTATTAAACAATCTCTCTTCTCTGGCAACGAAAATGTTTTAACAACTCTCGGATCGTCGATCGAACAATTGGCTAAATAAAATCGGCTTGTTTGTCTTTCAGTTTGTCCAATCGTCTTCGTCAATATTAGCGTTTGACCAACAGCTCGTTGTCGAGCACGTTTCTCATTGTAACTTAAAGAACGTACGCGTTCAAACGTTGTACAAAAGACAATGTTTGCTAAATATCAATGACAACGTGAAACAACGACAGACGTTTCCAACAAAGAAGGTAAAATATAGTGGAAGACACGGGGCTTGCACGGTATCGTAACAGATCATTATGTTTTTCTTCTGAAAAAGGTTAATAGAAAATATACAGTCTTACGTAATCCTCTATTTCGCAAGTTGATCTATGGAAATATATGTATGTCTTCCAGCTACAGAGAGAAAGAGAAAGGAATGCAGAAACGAGCTGCTAGTCATTGAACCGGTCGCCTAACCGCGGCCTCTGCTCACTATAGTCGCGTGACTAGCTCCGTGCAGTCGAACACGCGACCTTTAACTATACAGTTCCATTTTTTAAACGGACAATAGCTGAACGTGCCTCTGGTCACAATAATTTATTACACTGTTGTTCGTTGGACTGTTGTACGTGAAAGTACATTGTTCGAGAACGGTTAAACAATCCAGAAACATGTACCAACTTTGCGTGAATAATTCCCGTCGTAGAGGTTCTCGGTGACGACGTCGGAGATGTTGGTGTCGGACATGTGCGTTTGCCTGACATTGCCACTCCGATTTTGGACTTGCAATTGACTCAAGCTCAGAAACGCTTCCTCCAAGGAATCGGTTTGACATTGTTCCAGCAGCTCGTTCGGCGTCGATTCAGCCAACAGCTGGCCGCATCTCATTAATCCGATCTGAGAGTTATAGCCGTGATTAGCATACATTGGCATACATCATGATTCATCCGCGGAATCGGACCACCGTTTCTTATCCTATTATGTTCGTCCTAGTAACTCGAGACGAAACGACCGTATTTCCACAGCTGCGACGCAACTATTCTCAACCTTTCGTTAAAGTTTATCATTAGGCCACGGATCTTTATGCAAAATAAAAAATGTTTCCGTTGATTGCAGGTCACAGGAGCGAAATAAACGACCGTCAAATTTCCACAGCTGCGGCG